>CM060941.1:301439404-301846904 GCA_030765085.1 Allium cepa | reverse complement strand
CAATCATTAGTTAAAATGATTAATTAAATCTGGTATCATTTAAATCAAATATAAACCTATTTTAAACACCATTTATTAAATTAGTTAATAAATCTCAAAATCATTAGTTAAAATGATTAATTATTTTAAATTGTCAATAATCAAAATAATTAATGAATTTTAATATTCTATTTAGTGGAAACACAAGCTCAAGTTCATACAACATGGTTTTGGAGATGAAATTGAATAAATGTCGATATAGCGAAATTGCTATAATGACACTTAACAAATTAAATGAAATATTAAGATTTATTTTAATCGACCATCAATATAACAACATAAGAATGTAAATAAATAATTATCGGCAAGAAATCCCTTAAGGCCACTATACAGATTTACCCTGCAAAACAATGGTTATGGACTATATATATATATATATATATATATATATATAAATAATCATATGGGTTCATAACGATCAAATTAATATGTCATCCATTTTCAAGACGGAAATTCAACCAAATAATTAATCAAGTAATTTAACTAACATCCAAGCAATCAGTAAATGTTTATAACATCATAGATATGATATAATAAAATTAAATGTGAGTTAAACTCTTATTGATTTTCATTTTTGTTGAAACGTTTTGATTTGGATTAAAACCGAACGACCGTTCGATTTTAGCATAAAATCAAACAAGATCCAAATCCAGCCAAACAAACACCCTTGCAAAGATCACGACGACATGAGTCCAATGCAAAAAACGACGTTCGAACCAACCTCGTATGAATGAGTTATATAAATTTTAATTTATCGATAAATTTAAATTAAAGAACCATATTTTATTTACGATTTTACCCCCCAAAAATAAACTTTATCTTCCCCAAATCCATGGTCGAACATGCATGGTGATACTCAAGACATGGTCAAACATGTACGAGCACAGTAACTGTGACGACCTGTAAATTTTTATTTGTTTTAATAATATATTTAACAGAATTTTTGTGAAATTTTAAATAATTAAATTTGGGAATAAAAATTTGATATTTAGAATACGTCTATTTAAACATAACAAATGGTAAATTTTCAATTAATAATATAGAAGTTTATTTTATTGTGCAGTTTTATTTCAATTCAAATCAGTTAAAAATTGATGATAATAAAATGTTTTCCAAACTTGAATATTTTTTACAATAAATTTGTAAATCATCCTCTTAGTGAGACGTCATATTTCTTTTCTCCAAATTTGAATTACTATTTCTCCGTTTACCTTATTTCTGGCATATTAGCAGCATTTTCGGTACCGAATATCGACTTTAGACCGGATGATCGTACCGCTGATATCTGTATATCGTTTTGATCGTCTCGTCATGGTGATCTCTACTATATATTCAATTCTGTGTTTTGAAGTCCGATACGCAGTGGAATCTGTAAAACGTCGGACCATATTGGTACCGGTTATGTGACTTTTAGTTCTGACTTTCAATATCCCATCATGTAAACCAAAGGACACTATCATTTATTGTTTTTAAAAATCAACACGCGACTCTTACTATTTCCATTCTTTAACATAATCGTTGCTTTTGGCAGTTCAGTTTCTTTCTGTTCACTATTTCTCTGCTCCACTTTCTCTCTCTGCTTTCTCTTCTACCCATTTTACTTTACAGAGATATTTTTCTTCACAAAGATTTTCCTTCGAAAAACTTCTCCCCACCCTCTCTCTCACGCAACCACTTTCTTCCTCCAACCACCACCTCCTGACCATGCCTTTGTCCATCACCATAGCCGCCTGCACGTGACCCCGCACACAACAGCAGCTCGGCCTCGATTGCCGAACACCTCTAGCCTTCCTTTCTCTCCACTTACTGACCCAAACGACAGCCTCGCCACCCTACCAATGCACCTCCTGCCCACCTTGAAGCAAACTAAACCCAGCCACCCTCTGATGTCTTCCCTCTGGCCTACCTGCCCTCCACCGAGCAACCCACATCCGGCCTTCCTCCCCTCCACATCACGTTAGTTGCTGCGAGTATATATTTTTCCCTCAGCCTTCTTTATATGAGTAAGTTTAAAGTTGTATTTGTTGTTCGCATATATATAAATTATAAATGAACTTGGTATTTATTATTTGCTAGTCTGATTTTTTATATATATAATAATGATGTAAATTTATATATAAGGTAAATTATCTTGTCTACAAAGAAGAAAAATTTGCATATAATCTAAGTTGTATATAAGTTAGTTTTAAATATACATAGGTTTGTAATATATATATATATATATATATATAGATATGTTTCGTCTGTATATTATAAAGAAGTTGTATGAAGTATATTTTGTTTTATGTAAGTTATATTAATGCTTTCTTTACGTATATTTGCTTTAGATTTTATTATAGTAGAAAATATGTGTTTAAATAGGATATTGATTTTTAATCATATTGTGATGTTAAATATATGTTTTTTGTAAACATTGTTTTTTACGTTTGTAACAAGCTGCTGTTTGTATATGAAGTTTATCTGTTTGAATATATAAGCATTATATATTTAGTTTATTTTACCGATACATATATATATATATATATGTATATATGTTTGTATACATTTATAATTGTATTAAATATTTTATCTGTTGAATAGTTTATACAGTCTAGTTTATATATTTTATATATACTGTGTAAAGTATTGTATTTATGTATATTTTAATAGGTACATGTTTTAAAGTTTGTTATTGATTTTTATATTAAATGTGGACCTTAAATGTGACGACCCAAAATCCAGCATTCGAAAATTGACATCCAATACCTCACTCGTATTCGAATGCCGGAGATTCAAACAATGGAGTCAAGTTCGCTGGAGCTTATAGCACATTAAAGGAATAACAACACAGCGGAAACAAAATGATAATTCCATTGATATATAACACATGGATACAACATTGATACATCATGCTACAACAACGACCACCAACATCAGAGCACTTATACGTACATACATACATACATACATATATATATATATAATACAACAAATGAACAATAACATGACAGCGGAAAAAAAAAAGAAATAACACAACTGGGGCATGAAATAGCATCAACAAAGTCTTCAAATGGAACCAACATGCTCTATCTTCAATAAGGTCTTCCAAAACTCCAAAGCTCCAAACCAAAGAGCTCAAAAGCTCAGAACCCAAAAACTGAAGACTAAAAGCTTCCAACCAAAGACATCTAGATCCAAATCTACTATCTGAACTAGCTCCAGTACACGGATAATCTGACTCTAGGTTGCCCGTGTGGAAAATGACGGGCACCCAGAGTTTAGAAAGAAAAAAATAAACTCCGGGTCAGTCATGGGACTGGTATGAGAAAACATTAAACAGTTGTTTAAACAAAAAGAAAAAAAATAGAAATCCGTTATGCTTTTTGGAAAATGAAACTACCATAAGGTCTCTCGGCACACACACAATGCAATTTCACACTTATAATCAAACATGCTTGATACGCGGAAATCCTTTTGATATTATTATTAGTGCATAGTGTGGAAAACATTTTGAAAGTATGATATAAATCTTAGCCAGCATAGGTACCATTATATTATGCCTACTATAGCTACCATCTGAGATGGCAGGTTCTATAACTGAAATCGTAAAGGGTTCGTATTGTTTTGTTTGGATATCGACAAAGGGCCCAGGCTAAGGAACTTCTTTTATCCGAAAGGGTATGCCTCTGGAGGGACGCCCCGAGAACCTAACCGGATCTCTGCCAACACAAGGTCGGGTTACCTCTGTAACTAGGTAACTAACTTTCATGAGTATGCCATCCCCAGGTCATAACCGACCTTTATCGACGGCCCTCAACATCAAAAACCACATAAGCAAATTATCTGGGCTCCATACCAAAATACCACTTTTTGTCTAGAAGGAAATGCACATACCCTGAGGGCGCGACCACCATAACCTTGCTGCATCCTTTCCGATTTTGACCATTTTCGGGTGTGAGGTTCGATGAAGTCTCGTCCTACAAAGCTACGCTTTTCACAAAAGCCATGCTTCGATCAACTAATGATCAGCACTTAGCATGCCACAATACCAAGTTGGGAGTATATCACTAATAACCATCAACTATATAACCTCTGAACTCGTACGTCTCAAAGAAGGGTGTTAAGCTAAGAGAATAAATTCTCCGCCACTAAAAAGAAATGTATTTGATAGAAATCAGCTTTATATCTCAAAGTGTAATGTCAGACATACATCCACACAAGTCCATCCTAGGTCTAAATGGAAGCGAAGGCACTACGTCCAATTAAAAGAAGTCCTTGCAAATCAGAATATCCATAATCCCCAACCGGACTCCCAATCATATAGGGAAATCTCTATACTGGAGCAACTCAATACAGAGACAATCGACAGGTAATCCTCTCATTCTCGAAAATACCCTGTCTTCAACCACCATCTTCAAATGCCATCCTATTTCGTCGTATCATTATCCGGAATGGGTTTTATGACTCAATTCCTCTTTCAGTAACCAAATAATGAGCGCTTATTTTCATAACAAGTGGACGCATAAGTCACAACAAAATTCCATTTATAATCTTTTAAACAAAAGATTCACCTTTAAGATTCGATGTGGTTTTCGAATAACAATTTGAAATCCGACCCCCGGTCACATCGAAATTCAAATGCCGTTTAAAGGCAAAGTTATTTAAGTAAACAATTTTACTTATATTAAGAAGTTCACAATCACACAGTAATATATCATAAATATCACAGCTCAATTCATAGCAATTCATATCACAAAGTATCACAAATCACATATCAGAGGTATCAACCAATCCAAGGCATTAAATAATAATCCAATCATCTACAAGCAAGATCAATTAATTGTTAATCTCCAATAAATTAAATTAATTACTTTAATTACCTTTAAACCCTGCTTAATTAACATTAATTAATTATAAATCATTTATTATTACTTTAATTAATAAATGAAATTAATTAATCAATCCTTTACTTAATTACATTAATTAATTACCTTTAATCAATTTTATTAATTAATTAACCCTTAATTATTAATTAATCCTTTACATATTAATTAATTACCTTTAATTAATTATCCTTTAATTACTTATATTGAGTAATTATCCTTAAATTAATAACATTAATTAATTTTACACTTAATTAATTACATTAATTTACCTTTAATTACTAACTTAATTAATTTAAGATAAACAATTTATCTTTATTAATCACTTAACTACATTTAAGTTTTGTTTAAGAAACCTTTGAAAATTACTTATCATTAACACATGAATTAGCTTAAGACCTTTATGTAAATTAAAAGCATTTTATCTTTTGTAATTAATCTACCTAATTACATTATTAGATTTGTTTAGATAACTTCGAGAAGTAATTATAATAATGATCACATAAATAAATAATTTAAACTTAATTAATTTTTAAATAATTTACTTTGAAATCTTTAAGTAATCTACACTTAATAAAAATAACCATTTAAACGAATTAATTAAGAAATGTTTCACAACTTAATTTTGTTTTTAAAGTTTGAAAACTACAACATCACATACTCGAGACAAACCCAAAGCTATCCCGATACCCAACCCAAGAAAATCTTCTTTTTCCTCTTTTTTTCTTCTGTTTTATTTTAAAACTTAAAAACATGTTCCCAGTAAAACACTCGCAAATGACTCGATCAAAAACCTGAACCAACACATCATTTTCCTAAGCTCTTCCCTGAGACCACCATCCTCAAATCCATCAGCAAACAAAACCCAAAACGTGACACCTTGTGCACGTGCACACATGGTCAGAGCATCTTCGACCATCGCCTTTGCTACCCACAAGTCACCGTTGACCTACTTGAGCACACAACCACCTAGAACCAAGAATTGATCACGAATTCGAAATCGAGGACAAATGAACCCTATGGAATGAACATGATCATCAAAGAATCGCGTCGAATTGCCACCTCCGGTCGCCAGAGGTCACGCAATCATGATCATAGCTTCGTCGACAACTTACACTTTGATTCCCTCACCTACGATCAACCCCGATGGATTGACGGCGATGCAGTAATTCGCATTCCGACCTCAACTAAAACTTAGGATTAAACACTAGATCGACATTGTTCATCCTCCACGATGATCAAAATTTTCCCTTATCATTTTTCCCGAGTTCATCATTCACCCAGCTATCCTCAGCCATGATCACGAGATCCATCTCATCACCGATCACCAGAAAATGCTAAAAACTCCTTTTTCATTCAACTTGCAAACTCTCCATGAATACATATTTAAAAATCATGATTCCACTTTTAAAAATCATCGTTTTCGAAAGTAATTTAGGTTATATAAGTAAATCAAATAACTTATGAGATCAAATTTTCATCATGCATTGAGTTTACCATGTTTTCTTGTTCCAGGTTAAATCTACTTGTTAAACATACTTAAAAGTATTTTTAAAATTAAGTTCTATTAATTTTAAACACATTTTGTTTTAACATCAAGGCCAAACAAAATTGGAGGAAGAGATTTGGATTTTTGAAACAGGTTTTAAAACCTGTAACCAACACAGAGGCAAAGATGCCTGTTACCAGACATACACACCCATATCTGCATATATACGTACATGTTCGTATACATGCAAACATATTTACAACTTCATTTCAAATGTTAATCACCACATCAAGTCATAGATCAGATCAAAAGTAAGCTTACTCACCTGTAATTTGAAAACAGGGAACTGGAAATTTTGTTTGAATTTGAAAATCTGGGTTATGCTTTTGATCTTTGAACTTGTTTGTTGTTTGATGTTAAAAACTTTGATTTGCTTAGCTAGTTGAAATGAAGCTTTGATCTGCCTGCTTCAGGTTCGAAGACTTGGAAAAATTGTTCTGCTCTTTGATCTGGTTTGCTTTGCTTAAGATTGAAGTTGAAATCTTGTAACAGGTTTTGATTTGAACTTGATTTTTTTTTATTTGCTTTGTTTCTTTGATTTGTTTTACTATTTTGGCTTTAATTTGCTCAGGTTTATTTTTGATAAATTTTGAATAGATCGAGGAAAATAAAAGGAGAAGGGTATAGATGTTTATATAGCCATGATTTCCTTCATTTATTATTTGAAAATAAAAATAGATTAATGACACTTGTAATTGCATGTAGTAATTAAGTTAACACTTGTAAAATTTCATATTATAATGCATACATTTGTAATTTTGCATGACTAAATGTTTTAATAAAATTTTATATTATATTTTCTTATTTTTATAAATATATTACCTTTGTTTATATTTATATAATCTTAAAAGAAAATGATTTGAAATTTAATTATTTGTTAATAAAATCATATATATATTATTTTTAAATTTAATTTATTTTCAAGATATTTATATTTGAATTTCAAATTCAAATTCTATTTACAATCCACTTATATATATTTATATACACAAACAAACCCAAATCATATTTGTTTTGAAAAATTAAAATTATTTCACAATTTAATTACAAAATTTAAATTAATTATTAAATTAAATTTGGTTCAAAAATGGGATCATTACAGATTCCCCCTTAAGAAAATTTCGTCCTCGAAGTTTGGAAGACAGGGAGACAATATGAACATATAAAAAGATGGAGAAATGGCTTACCAATTGAAGCCGTAATATCCACTCTTCACTTGGGATAGGACCTCCGCATGCTTTCCTCTGTTTCTCAAGTACAATCACTCGGATCTCCACTCCATTGTACATTCACCAACTTTGCCACTTTATTCCTCAACTGCTTTTCATCTCGATCAATAATCTTCAATGGTTCTCTTTTCACTTCCAAGTTAGGTGTGATTTCCCAATCCTATTGAGCGACCTCTTCAATGATATGATCTGGGTCATGCATATATTTTCAAAGGTGTGAAACATGGAACACATCATGTACGCCAACTAACCAGTTAGGTAACTGCACTCGATAAGCCAAAGGACCAAACCTATATATCGCGGTGCCAGCTTACCAGTCTTTCCAAATCTCAAAACTCCACGCATTGGAGAAAATTTTAAGAAAACTGAATCTCCAACCTGGAACTCTAAAGTTCTTCTCCTACGGTCGACATAACTTTTCTATTGACTTTGAGCAGTTTTCGACTTCTTCCGAATAAAATCAACCTTCTCAGTAGCTTCTCTTATCATGTCTGGGCCAAGAACAAGCCTATCACCCGACTCAATACAACACATAGGTAATCTACACGGACGACCATACAATGCTTCGAAAGGAGCCATTCTAATATTGGCCTGATAACTATTATTATATGAAAATTCAACCAGATGCAAATGGTCCTCCCATGAACCTCCAAAATCAAGAATACAAGCACGCAAAAGATCTTCCAAGATTTGATTTATTCTCTCAGTTCGTCCATCAGATTGCGGGTGGTAAGCAGTACCGAAGTCCAATTTAGTTCCTAGGGCGCTTGAGATGCCTCCCAAAATCTACTAGTGAAGATCGGCTCACGATCACTCACTATACTTCTTGGTATTCCATGGAGTCGAACAATCTCTTTTACATATAGCTCTGCCAAACTCGCTGCTGTTCGGGTGGATTTAACTGGGATAAAGTGGGCAGTCTTGGTTAGGCGATCCACAATAACCCAAATCGCCTCATTACCCTTCAGAGTTCATGGCAAAATATCCATGAAATCCATAGACACTTGATCCCATTTCCATTCAGGCCCTTCCAATGGTTGGAGTAAACTCGCCATCTACATTTGATCACTTTTTATTGGATATATCTCTCTTCATCGTTTTCCACCAGAAAGTCCTCTCAATATCTCGATACATTTTACTAACCCCTAGATGGATACTAAACTTGGATTTATGACATTCGTCCAATAGTTCTCATTTGACATCTAGGATGTCTGGAACACAAATCCTCCCATTCAACCTTATAATTCTTTTATTATCGGCTTCAAAGATAGAATCATCGCCTTGTCGTATTCCCTCATAAATTTCATGAAGAAATTCGTCTTCTTTTTGCTTACTTGCGACCTTCTCAAGAAGAGTGGGGGTGACAACTAGATAAGCAAGAACAACATGTCTTCTACTCAAAACATCAGATACCACATTGGCTTTTCCGAGTATATACTGTATCCAGGTCGTATGACGCTAGGAATTTCAACCAACGTTGCTGCCTTAGATTCAAATCCTTCTGGGTAAAAAGGCATTTCAAAGATTTATGATCGGTGAACAATTCAAATTTTTGCCCAGAACATAATGACGTCGGATTTTTAAAGCAAAGATAACTGCCAATAGCTCAAGATCGTGGGTCGGGTAGTTCTTCTCATGTGGTCGCAATTGTCTACTCACGTAGGCAATCACTCTACCCTCCTGCATTAGAACAATACCCGCACCTTCACTACATGCATTTGTGTAAATGGATAAACCTTTGTTCCCATTAATAATAGCAAGAATGGGAGCAGTGGTCAACCTTTTCTTCAATTCCTGGAATGCTTCCTCGCACTTCAGAGTACAACTAAATTTGGCATTCTTCATAGTCATCTTAGTTAATGGACTGGCTAACTTAGAGAAATCCTGGACAAACTTTCGATAGTACCCGGCTAATCCCAGAAAACTTCTGACTTCCTTCGGAGTTGTGCGTTGCTTCCAGTCTAGGATAGCGGAAACATTACCAGGGTCTACAGAAATTCCCTCTTCTGTAACAATATGTCATAGAAATCTAACATCATTTACCTAAAAATGACATTTAGAAAACTTGGCAAAAAGAATATTCCTCCTCAATATTTCCAAAACAATTTTCAAGTGTTCGGCATGCTCTTCTTTATTTTTGGAGTAGATTAGAATATCATCGATAAATACGAGAACGAATTTATTCAATACTTCTCGAAATACATGGGTCATCCAGTCTGCGAATATGCAGGGGCATTAGTTAGTCCGAAGGGCATAACTAACGATTTGTAGAATATATCTGGACCCCAAAAAGCAGTTAAATGAATACAATCTTAAGCAATTCTCAACTGATGCAATCCTTGAGCTAGATCCATCTTAGAGAAGAATCGAGCACCATGCAATTGATCGAACAGGTCATCGATTCGGGGCAAAGGAAATTTATTTTTAAGAGTTAATTATTGAGATCATGGTAATCTACGCATAGTCTTAAGGATCCATCGGACTTGGCTATGAATACCACAGCTTAACCCTAACTAGAACGACTAGGTCATATAAATCCTTTCTCTAGTAAATCTTAGGTTTGCTTAACCAGCTCCACTCTTTCCCTTGGTGCCATCCAACGAATTGCATGCACAACAGGACGAGCATTGGGAACCAAGTCGATTTTGAATTCAGTTTCCCTATGCGAAGGTAAAGATTTAACCTCTTCAAATACATCAGGAAATTCTTGAACAATAGGTATGGATTCCAACTTAGGTCGGGATATCCCAAAGTATACGTTCGCTTATCCCTTTTCAGACTCGGATCCTCACAAGAAATCACAACAAAATTCCCAAGTTTTGTTTTGATCGAAATTGTTCAGTTGGTACAATCAAATTTAGCTTCATATTTCATTAACCAATTCATTCCAAGTAAAATTTCAAATTCATTAAAGTCAAGAACGAAAAGGCTGATAGGAAATTGATGACGAGAATACAAGATAGGAATTTTCTACAACATAAACAAAGATTCGTAGGGCCTCTTACCGGGTTCTTCACACAAATGGGTTCATCTACGAATTCGGGTTCAAGATTTAATTCATCTACAGTTTGCTGAGAAATAAAGCTATGTGTGGCTCCAGTGTCGAATAGAACTCTGAAAATTTTATCATAAATAAGAAGGTTACATTCCAAAACTCCTTTCCTTTTATCAGCTCCTGAGGTTGAAGGTTGATGTAACGGCCCGAAGTTTTAACAAGTATTTTTCACTTTTAATTATAAAACTTTGGGGGTTTATTATATAAAAATCTAAATTTTGGATTGATTAAAAGTAACGCCAAAATTTTAAACAAATAATGAGATCTTTGAAATTTCACGTGGTTAAGAATTAACTTAATTGGAAATTTGGGTTTTTTGTTGAAGATGGTAAGTAACTTAAGTTCTAGCAAAATCATGTTTTAATTAAGAAATAAGATTTGAAAAAAATTTAGTGTACGAATAAACTGTTTAATTACGCGTATAAAAGGCACATTATTGATAGAACATTTTTAATGTAGATTTATACATAAGAGAACGCGTAAATTAAAAGCGTTACTTTTATTATTAAACTAGACGTGTGTTTGATTTAATTATTGCATCGGTTTTTCATGCATCTAAATTTCTTACCTTGGATATAAATAATCAAATAAAATAAATCAGTAGACATGCATTTTAAGTGGGAAAGGAATAAATTTTCTTTCCGTTGACTCCACATATTTAATAAATAAAACTCATCGATTTTCAATAACGTTCAAATCAAATATTCTTTTCCGTTTCTTTACTCTAAGAATTAACACTTTTCTTTGTTCAATTTTATAAAACGTTCACCAATTTTCCATTTTTCTATTCAGTTAAAATAACACAATAATTTTACCTTAGCTATAATGGATTATATACTTTTTAAAAATAAATAATTTATACTGTTACTTATATACATTTTAGTAATAGATTTCTTGGTAAATGGTAAATGAACGAAAAAAAACCCCAATGTAAACAAATCATATTATTTAAGTAATAAATTTCAAAATTTATGTATAAATAAACTGTTTAATTATGCGTTTAAAAGGCGCGTTATTTGATGGAATAAATAACGTATATATAAGAAAACGTATAAAATTTAAATCCATTATTTTCATTATATTTTGGGCATAAGTAATTGCGTTTGTTGTACGCATTCTAAAGATATCCTCTTTAATATTTACACGTCGCTTAACATTATTCTTTTGGTCAAATTTTCCATTTCCGTTTTAAGTGCAAATTGATTGCTTGCTGTTTTACGTTCTCCTTAATTCACGAAATCTACACTGGTAATAAAATTTATTACTCACTATAATTAACTGTTCCAAACTTTCCTTACCTCTCATGTGAAATTGATAGAAAAAATATTCAATAGACTGATTCAAAATCAACGCAACAAGGTAATTGTAAAAAAAAAATAAAAAAAAAATTCTTGCCTTTAACTTCTCATCTAAATCAATGCATTTTCTTCCTTAAATTTTGCACGTACGAATGTTCACTAATAAAAGAAACCGCCCCTTGATTTACACATGCCTTGATTTTCACCATCCCTTTTTGATGCAACTATTTTAATTTAGTATAAAATCTTTGAATAAAGTAACGTTCAAATCTAATATTATTGTCGTTTCCTCCGATATCGACGCTAGTTTCTTCTTATTATTAAACATGTTTGCAAATTGTTCAAATTCCATTTTCATTCAAAGCAAAAATATAATTGCTTGTCGTTTCTTTCGCTTATTAATTCTTACCTACTGCAATTATTTGCTCCAATCATTCTTGTCATTTCTTTTTATTTGTCAACGCGTTCTCTTTTTAATAATTTCAAACGAGAACAAATGCGTGCCACTTAAAAACAAATTTTATTATTTCTTGCGTTTTTTAACCTATGCAGTTTACATCTTTAAATCAAACACGTTCAAAATGGTTATTTCTTGCCTTTGACCTCTCCCACATAAATCTATGAATTTAATTCTGTTGTCGTTCTAACAAATATTGCCTAAAATTTTTGCATGCCTTGAATTGGCGTTTCTTATTTTATCTTTTTGCCTGCGTTTTTAAATGAACAAATCAACCAAATTTACCTCTTCATAAAGCAAACATCACGTAGAATAATCTCCAGACCATTTTAAAAATGATTTCTTGCCATATTTTTTTCCTTTACGTGATTTGCGCAACTTCTCTTATATAAATGAAACCCATGTTCACAATTCCATCACCACCTCAGCATTGTTGCATCTTCATTTTCGCAAGCTATTGGTGAAATAGAACCCACACGCTCTCTTTGGCATATATAAGACTCGTACGCAATTTATTTTCATCCCATTGTTGGCCTTCTCTTCTTCCTTGCGTACGTGAGAATCAGTAGCATCAGGTAATGGCTACAACTTTATTTCCTTCTTTTGTTTTTTTTCCATTGTTCTGTTCAAACTGCTCCACCACATGACAAACACCTAACTTCCTTACCCTCCTCTCTGATCTAGTCGTGCATTGCCGAGCATCTCTGATACAATTTTAGCCTAGCACTTGAATATTTATTTTATCGCCACCTATATATTTTAATTCTTCTATAAGACAAACATTTCTTTACCATGTAATATAAATGGGTTTTAAATTGTTTAAACTTTGTTAAGTTAAATTGTATTCATTTTACATCTCATTTTTGAAATGAAATTTTAAAGTAAATTCAAAAGTAATTTGTTTTCAAATGTTTCTGTTAATAACGATTTAGTCATAATTAAGAAATGTTTTTATCTTAAAGTTAAATTAAGATTTAATGATTTGAAATTAATTAAATTAATGAGGAAATTAAGGAATAATTAGTTAATTTAATTAATTAATAATTAGGGATTAATAAATAATTTGATTAAGGGTTAATCAATTTGAAATTAAAGATCATTAAATAGATAATTAAAGATTATTAATTAATAATTAAAGATTTATTAATTTAGCAATAAGTTATAATCAAGGTTAATTAATCATGTAATTAAGGATTAACTACATACTTGTTTGAGTATAGCGCACTTTAGTTTGAAGAAAAAATATATAATATAAACGGAATACGCCACCTAAGGTTAGCCCAGCCTAAAATTTTTAAGATAATTCCACTGCTTTGTTTATGCGAGTGTTCAGGGAAGAAGTATTTCCAGACCATACGCGTTTTTTTTGTTTGTTGGTCACATGTGTTTTAAAATTTAGAAACATTACGTGTGAGGAATATGATATATGTAAGAATAGTATAAAGTTGTTTTGATTTGGAGATTTTGATATTTTACTTGTTTCCTAACAGATAATAATAATAATAATAATAATAATAATAATAATAACAATAAATATTACATGCGCCACTTTTATGTGTCACTGCCATGAATTGCATGTTGCCCACATAAGAATTGCATGTTGCCCACATAATGGGCAGGCTGAGCTTTTGTTTTAATGGGTCAAGTCGTGCGGTGGAGTGGTCGAGCAATTTGAGTCAATTTTCATTTTATTTTAGCTCGTTCCAATTTTGTTTTATTTAAAAATTTGCTTTGTCCGTAATTGGAATTCGCGTACTCAGATTTATTTATTTATCTTGTTTCAAGATCGAAATCAGTTTGTCTCATCTTTCAATAATTGATTGTGCCTTCTGTACTCATCTTTCGGGGTAGATATCGTTGTTTGAATAAATTCTGCAGCTTCGAGAAGGTGAGTATTCTCACTTGACAACGTACTTATATATCTATAAATTGATAACAAGTGTGATTGTAGAATAATTATTATTTCATTTATTTGAATGTGATACAAATTGATGATGTTAAAAATCCCGTTATTAAACCTACACATCATCCGTTCTATTATATATTGTTTAATTATGCCGTTACATTATTTATTTATTTATTTATTTATTTGCTGTTTAATCACACTGCAAGTTCCCTGTAGAATAGAAATCGTTACAGGCTAAAATGATAGGCCTGTACGATATTTATTTATTCATTTATTTATTTAGTTTATTATTTAACTTGGGATTGCGGGTTCGAAATGATAGAACCGGATTTATTTTGTAAATTACGGAATGAAATGATATATTATCCGTATCACTTGACCTAAGTTAGAAAATATTTTATAGACCCGTGGTTATATATATATATATATATATTCTGGAAATATTAAATATTTTAAAATTTAAGTGTTATTATATTTGCTTAAAAGTGGATTAAAATGATTATTGTAAGTATTGTGATATTTTACAAGTTTAATATGTAAATAAATAAATGTTAAGAATTTAAATATAAAATTATCTTGAAAATTTTAATTGTAAAATAAACGGGATTTAAGTTAAGAAAAAAAATATACAGGAGAATTTGGTATAACATGAAATAAATCGAATTTATAAAGGTTAAGTTTTCTATGAATTAATAGTTAAATTTGTGAATTATGGAAGTTAAAAATATAACTTGATTTTAATTGAAATTAGTTTTTTTTTGAAATGGTAACTAAACTAAATTGTTAAGGAAATACATAGAAAATTTTACACTTGATAAGAAAGTATAAAGAAGTTGGATATATATTTTCAAATTTTACTTTATAAAGACCATCAAATATGGAATGAATTAAATGACTATATAAAGGTGGAAAGTTTATAAGTAAATTTTTTTAAATAAAGGTTTAAATTTTATTGAAATTATATTAAAGCCTAAAGTTTAATTTACTTGAATTGTTAAAAGGATATTTATGCATTTATCCAAGTGCTGAATGATGATGCAATTAAAGTAAGGCTAAAACTTTGGAATTTATATTGGCTTGAAAGAATAATAACTTCACCTTTAAACAGTTAAAATAAAGTATTTAGATTGAAGTATAAACTATTTTTAAAAGTTTATAACTACGGGTAATAATAATGTTGGTTGTTAAAGAGACTGAGATCGGATATGGGCATACTCTCTGTCGATACCGAAAACCACTTTGACAACCGTATACACGGTGGAGATTCCAAAATGAAGTAGGATGGTGGTGACGTTTCCTTTAAGGTAAATACGTCGACCCGACTCCCGTGAGTTGGCATAAGGTGGCTAAAACAGGAGCGATCGACGGATTAATGAGGTAGCACCTCTGATCGGACGCACTTCTTCGCATTCCATTCTATTACTTTTGTGATTGTTTTTGTAACGACCCGTGTAAATTCGATGCTTAAAATGAATTATATTAATAGGATTTTTAATTTTTTTAATTTTAATTTAGAAAGAAACGGAAATCTTATTTATTTATATGAAAGAGAATGTTGAAAGTAGATGTATCTAGGTTAATTGAAATTTACAAATTGAATGTTTATTGCAATTAAGTGTAATAGTGGAAATTGTTGCAATTGGATATAAGGTTAGAAATAAGTAAATAAAGGCAAGGATTGAATTCATTAATGAAAATAAAATTTTATTTAGTACAATCCTTTTTATTTATTATTGGAAGGTGTTAATTATTAAAAAGGTAAAAATTTGAAAATAGATTCAAATTGTATGTAGATAATAAATTGGAATAATTAAAGTTCGTAATAAATGGAATATCAAAACTATTCATAAAGTGAATATAAGTAGATGTAACAAATGAATAGGAAATGCTAGTTATTCATAAAGTGAAGAAATGAATCTAGATGGAATAAGAAATTGGATTTAGAATCTTAATTTGTAGATGTGCATATACTTATAAAGGGATTATAAAAGGGTAAAATAACCATATACAAGTATATTAAAGGTTGTAATAGTAGGATACTAGTAAATTCACTCATTTACCTATAAAGATAATTAGGTGTGCCTTAATTGTAACTAATAAAATAATGAAAGGAGTAAATGTATTTATTTAGAGTATTAATTTCAATTGGATAAGGATTTTAAGTAATAAGGTTAATGCGAGGTAAGTAATGCTGAATTTAGGTTAATAATAATAAATAGTAATAAATTGAAAATTTGTAGCATATATTATAATTTACCTGCTTCCTTGTTAATGGAATTAGAATGTGTAATAAGTAATAATCAGATAAAGGAATGTTACCCTAATGGAAAAGGAAATAATTAAGTGTTGAGTAAATTATAGGATCGTATTTATTATAAACGTTATTCTAATAATAATGGTTAATTGTGGAATTAATATGGGGAGTATATAAAGAAATAACTAGGGAAGTATACGTTATAAGTTAATTATAACCTAAACTTATGTGCAAGGTTGAAATTGGATCTAATTGGAAACTTATTTAATAAATTGGATTATAGAAAGATTATTTTAAGAAAATATTAAGTACTATAATTAGTAGAATGACTTACATTTAAGATTTGAGATAGGGATTTGTCTAAGGAATTATAAAGTTAAGTAAATCAAGGTGATGGAAAAATTTTGAATTATAGAAGGTGAATTTGAATAGTGAGTCAATTGTTTAATTTATAATAGTAGGACTTGTTGAGATAAATGAAATCAAATTTTATTTATTATGTTAAATTAAGAATTACGTTGAAATAGGATATTTATGTGATAATTTTTAATCCAAAGGGTAAACCCTTATATTTAAGATTAATGAAAGGAATAAATATAGGTTGATTCAATAAAAAAGGAAGTTTTGGAAATTTATCAACAGTTTTGGATTTTATGGAATTGAGTATTTATATTGATTTAATCTTCAATAAATTGACATTTAAAATTTGTTAAATCATTTTAAATATTGAGAAAATAGTACTAAATCGATTGCAATAGATATAAATAAATTTTTACGTTAATGTTAATATAAAGTACTTTTTGAAGATAACGTAAAATTCATTTATGGAGATTTAGTTAAATGGGAACTTTGATTTTGAGAAATAAAAGCGTATTAATGTGACTAAAGGTTAGAGTATGATTATTGTATGTTGCCTATTTTGGTAGCTTGTTAATTTACAATTTTGAAATCGGTTACAATAATTTTTAATTGAGTATTGCGTTAATGTTAATTAAAGTAGTATTTGTAACAATGTTAAGACTTTCGTATTGGATAGTTTGTTGTAATATAAGACTTGGAAATAAAGTTATTAACGTATTGGAAAACAATTACATTTGATGAAATTAAGTGTTGAAATATTACATAGGTAAGAATTTAGATGATTAATTTATGAAATAAAATGGTAAGTAATTATAATATTGTTATTAATAATAGACGTTACTTTAAGGATAATTAATGTAGTAACGTAAGGTGAAAATGTAAATTAAAAGGGAAACGTAAAATTTAGTTAAGGTAGAAATTTATGAATTGGGAATAAAATTCAAATGTTATATTAGGCTGTAAATCAATTTGGGAATAAAATTTTATTTAATTGGGGTAAATTGATATATACTAATGTTAAATATATACATAAGATGATGATTGATTTAATAAAGAGAATTGAATACAAATGGTATAAAATTTCATTTGAAATAAGATTTTATAATCTATTGAATTTACTTTAATTAAAGGTAAACACTAAAAATTTTGCAATAAATCTTTATTTGATATGGAGGTTTGGTTAATAAATTTGAAGCTAATTGCAATCAGAAATGATAGGAATGGTAAGTTGACCATTTATTCATAATAAGATCTAAAAATCAAATAAATGGATTATTGGAATTTAAATTTGACAAATTGTGAATTCATTTAAATTCGGATCCATCTGTCTATTCCAACTTCATCTATAAATACCCCGCTAAACCCTAGCCTCCGCCTATTCTCATTTGTCTGCGCGTAAAATTTCATCAGCTCCTTCTCCTCCTCAATGGCAGACAAACAAATCTTAGATCCAAATAAAAATTCCAAACGAAATCAAAAGCTAAAATTCAAACTTCTCAGAAAAATCTGGAAGCAAAACACATGAGGGAGAGAGGGAAAGAAAGGGGGATGACGTGGCGCTTAAAGGTGTTCTTTTATTTCTATTCTTTTTCTTTTTTCTTTTGTTTTTTTCTTTTTTTTTTGAAATTTCAATCACCATTAATGCGTATAACTTTCTCCTACGAACTCCGTTTCACGCAAGATTTTTTTCGTTTGGATCGTAATAAAATTCCAGATCTTTTGACACTGGTTTGAAAAGATTTGGAGACCGTCGAATTTTTGGATTTAAATCGGATTTTAATTCGATTTAAATTCAAAAGGTGAGTGTTTTAACCCACTCACAATTTCTAAAATTTCTTGTGTTTGTTAAATTAATTTTAGATATGAGTAGAAATTTATTTATGTCTATTTGGCATGTTTTATTCATTATCTCTGATAAATCGCATTCATTTAATATAACTGTTAATTAATTTTATTTATTGCATAAATTTGACAGTTAGAATTTATTTAATTGCATAATAACTGCCAGTCATAGTTATGTTAAATTTTTATTTCATATCAACTGCCAGTTAAATTTTACGTTTATTTTTGCATATAAACTGCCAATTAACAGTTATTAAATTTATTTTGAGTATAAACTGATAATTGATACCATTATTTATCACCTGTTATGTATTGATGATTGAATGAAATTAGATGATGACTGTGATAAATGGATATATGATTTGATGGATGAATGGATGATTAATTTTATTAATTGCAAGTTGCTATGCATTTCATTCATTCGGGATTGCGGTTTGAAATGATACACAACCGCATTTTTATTTTTAAATTGCGGATTGAAATGATAAACATCCGTATCACTTGACCATAGGGTAGAAAATTATATACAGGCACCGCGGTAAATATATAAAATTATTTTTGAAATGTTTTTCTATGGTTTTGTAAAGTTATATATATATATATATATGGTTTATGAGATATTGATTTGGTTATTGATAAAGGCTATTATATATATAGTAATTTCCAGTTTTTAAGCTTTGTATAAATTTGATTTGAAGTTTAAATAAAGTTTGATTTTAAGATCAAATAAGATTAGACATTTATTTAAAATTTAATTTCTGGAGTTTTATGACTTAAATGAGAATAGATTTGGAAGATGAACATTAAGTTAAATTGAAATTTAATAAAAATTAGAATTTTTAAAGGATATGATTTTTATAACTTGATTTTTATGTAAAGTGATTTTAATGAATATCAGGTTGATTAAATGAATATATAATAAATTGAAAATGATCCAGTTATATGAAGTTAAAGGTTTTCTTAAATTATATTGAATTCATTAAGCAAACATTTCAAGTCTAAATAATAAGTAACTGAATTTGATATATATATGGAATTGTCAAATGAGTCTGTTTGAAATGGTGAAATATTTAAAGCCTTGAAACATAAGAATTGAAATGGGGTTTGGAAGTTTAAATCGATATTTGAAACTGATTTGTGAAATCTAAAGAAGCTATTTTGTTTTATAAAAGTAATCTAATATTTGACATTTAAGAGATGGAAACTTGTTTCAAAGTTATGATTTTCAAGGTAGTAAAATTTGAAATTTTATATTCAAGAGTTTTGACCTCTAAATATTTACTTTGAAAACCCTATGATTTTGGAAAGTATATATATTGAAATAAAATGACATCGTATTAATTCGGGTTTTAAAAGGAAATGATATCATATTTATATGGTTTTGAAATGGATATTTTATTCTGGTTTTAAAGTATAATTATTTTAAATGACCGCGGTGTTATAATAACGATTGGTTGGCAAAGAGACCGGGATCGGATATGGACATACTCTCTGTCGATACTGAAAACCACTTTGACTAACCGTGTACGAGGTGGAGATTCCAGAATGATGTAGGTTGGTGGCGGCGTTTCCTGTAAGGTAAATACGTGGACCCAACTCCCGTGAGTTGGCATAAGGTGGCTAAAACAGGAGCGATTGACGGGTTAATGAGGTAGCACCTCTGATCGGACACTTACCTTCGATACTATACTCTGACTTTGGATTTTTCGGTTGCCACCTTCACTTTTGATTTCTTTGATGTGGGGAGTTTGTTCGAGGTGGGCGGCAGCTGCGCGCTGCGCGTTTCCATCGGCCCGGAAGCATAATTGGTATATCTACCCTGGCATTGCCTAGTTGTGCCGTGTCACCTACCCTAGCGTGCCTTATACGATTTTGTTTTGTACCATACCTATGGAGTGCCCTCTGACGACGCCCGGTACGGGGGAGATTACGGTACTGTATAGAATATGGGAATATATAAATGTGTTAAGGTGGAAAATGTAAAGCCTTAACGCTATTTAAAAGTAAGTTTATTTTACAATTAGACACTATTATAATAGCGCAATATACTACATAGTAAATAGTTTAACGGATCCTTAGGAGATGTAAATCTCGAGCATCTCTTGAGTTACTGTACTCATATTTATTTCTGTTAATTTAACTCACATAAGATTTTTTAGTTCTGACTCGAGTGTTTTGTCTTTTCAAATTCGCTCGGGTCAGTCCGAGCGTTTCAGGATCGAAGACTTTAGCTCTAGAGGACGAAGACGGAGATTTCTATTATCAATATTAATTATATTCCACTACACTCATATTGTTCCGCTGCTTTGTCGTATGGTATGTGTACTCTGATATGTATTGTATAAATAAAATCAAAGGTTTTGTAAAACAGCTTCATGAACTGCATATTTGATTATTATATTTTATCCTTCCGCTGTGAGATTCTGTTTAGTTTTTTTTCTTTCTCTGTTTTTCTTATTTATCCCATAACAATCCGCCCTTATGTATGGTTTGAATTGGCACGTGTGTCCGTTTAAATCGTGCAAAAAGGCAGGACGTTACAGTTTTGGTGCGCACCTTTGACATGGGAGTTTGTTCGAGGTGGGCGGTAGCTGCGCGCTACGCGTTACCACCTGTCTGGAAGCGTAATTGGTATATCTACCCTGGCATTGCCTAGTTGTGTCGTGTCGCCTACCATAGCGAGCCTTGTACGAGTTTGATTTGTGTCGTACCTATAGAGTATCTTCTCATAGTCTCCCGATCAGGAGATATGCAGGTACTGTATAGACTACTGACACTATTTATGCGTTAAGGTGGAAAATGTAAAGCCTTAACGCTATTTTAAAGTAAGTTTATTTTACAAATAGACACTATTATAATAGCGAAGTATTACTACATAGTAAATAGTTTAACGGATCCTTAGAGGATGGGCGGTCCCAAGCATCCTTTAAGTTACTTGTACTTTAATATAGTTCACTTGAATTAGCTTACACTATATAAGTATGTATGTCCTGACTCGAGTGTTTATATTTTATTTCACGCTCGGGTCAGCCTGAGTTGCAGTTCAATCGTCATTCCGAAGCTAGGACTTCTGTAGATCACTTTTCAAGCTGCTGGCAATTTTCCTTTCAGTTCCTTGTCTTAATTTATGTCATCATGACTATTGAATACTGAGATTTACTATTGTTGTTTCAAACTATATTTGGGTTTAAAGACTATATAAATTATATTGTTTTGAGACTTTTAATAGTGGCTTCATGAACGACTAAGTTAATTTTAAATTCCGCTGCGAGTATTCTGATTTCCGTGTCTGTGATTCTGTGATTATTTATTTACTGTATATTTTGAGATTTGCCAAATTTTATTTACAACGCGGTATTTTGAACAATTCAAGTCCAACATGTGCGGATGCGAATGGTTGAAAATATCAGGTCGTTACAATTTATCAGAGCTTTGGCTATAGGCAAAACTTAGAATGTATGGTAAATTTGATTTACAGAATCACTTTCATTCAATCTCTTCCTTTCGATTCGATTTCCTTTGAATTTTGGAACGTTCCTGGCGGTTCCAAAGCTCATTCATGTCCCTCAGTATTCATCTTCTTTTGATTCTGGAGTATCCCATAACTCCACTTCGGATGATCTTTATAGTGAATTGGCGGTCTCGCCAATATTCTAATAAAGGCGCGAAACTCCTTTACAATTAGCATTGATTCACCAGAGATTTATATTTATCCTCGGTTTAGATGCTAGTATCTTTGGTTATTCCGAACTCTAACTCTTCAGATCGAATGTAGATTTACCCCAGAAAATCCACATCGATCTTACTCTTTAAGTCACGGTTGACCAGGTTAAGGTTGCCCACGATTTATATAAACTTATCCAGTTCCTTATTCTTTTATTTAATCATCGGATCATCTGTTCCAACTTATCTTTAAATCAAAATTCTCTTTGATTTGAGTCCATCAAATTTGAATCTTTATCCTTGTTTTGGAAAATTTATTTCTATATTTGGGAAATAAATCTAATATTATATATATAAGTATAAATTTTCAGAATTTTTATAATTAATTTAACTAGTTGTCAAGAGATAATAGTCTTTGATTTTATTTATGGTTTTGTAAACCAAGGGTTTTGTCTCATATAAATAATTAAACTATAAACAATGGTTATAAATTAATTTGGAAACAGAAATGAATTTAAAACAAGAACATGAGAATTCAATTTCCGATGGTTTCAAAGCTTGTATTTAAAGTTTTAAAAGAATATATAATTTAAATTATTTTCGAACAGAAATTTGTTTCCAATTTTTTTTAAAAATCAGTGCTCTTCTCTTTGTCGCTGGGAAATAATTTCGGTGATGACTGCCACATCGTCGACATTCATTTTCGAGTTTCGAAGTGAAGAGACCATTCTGTAGTCAGGCTACAGTGTTACCTTGAGAATTTAATTGATTTGAATCTCTAAAATATGACTTGATTTATAATATATAGATATATGATTTAAATTTGATTTGACATATTATGTACATATATTTATTTATCTCTAAATGGTTTGAAGGGAATCCGAAATTTAATTCTTAAATTTTATCTTGAGGAATAATTTCAATTATAAAAAGAAAATCAAATTTGTGAATAAATGATTCCAACTTGAGATAATTGAATTTGAAAGTTTTATTTGTATAATACTAAATTGCATTACAATATAACTTACCTTGATTTTCAGAAGTTAACAATGTAATTAGATAATATACAATATATAAAGATTTTATAAATAAAATTTGAGTGGTTATAATAAATGTTATACACTTAAATTCTAATTATAAAAAGATTAACAGAGGTAAATACAATAACAAGAGGTAACGGAATAATTTACAATATAAAATGATGTTAAAGGAACTAAGAATAAATTTAAGCAGTTGTAATAAGTGTAAACATATTTAACATAGATGATAAAAATATATTGAGAGAAATAAATTTAGTCATATAAAAAAAATATTAATTTATTGAACACATTTTTGAGTATAACAAATGATTTTCAAACTTATGATTTTAGAAATTTTTATTATGATAATTAGAAGATGAAGTAATGAAATTTGAAATATAAAAATTTAACTTGAGTGAAATTAAATAGATGAAATCAATTATTAATTTAAAATTGAATTTGTATGGTTTAGATTAATGATTTTAATTTAATTTTCAATTTTGTTTTCTTTTAGGTTGTTTCTATTCCCCCCACCTTCTTTCTTTTCGAGGACGAAAAGTTCTGAATGGGGGAGAGTGTAACAGCCTGAAGTTTTAACAAGTATTTTTCACTTTTAACTATAAACTTTGGGGGTTTATTATATAAAAATCTAAATTTTGAATTGATTAAAAGTAACGCCCAAATTTTTAAACAAATAATGAGATCTCTGAAATTTTGAGGTGGTTAAGAATTAACTTTAATCGGAAATTTGGGTTTTTTGTTGAAGATGGTAAATAACTTAATTTCTAGCAAAATCATGTTTTAGTTAAGAAATAAGAATTGAAAAAAAATTAGTTTATAAATAAACTGTTTAATTACGTGTTTAAAAGGCGCGTTATTAATGGAACATTTTTAACGTATATTTACTACATAAGAGAACGCGTAAATTTAAAAGCGTTACTTTTATTATGAAACTGGGCGTGTGTTTGATCTAATTATTGCGTCGGTTTTACATGCGTCTAAATTTCTTACCTTGGATATAAATAATCAAATAAAATAAATTAGCAGACATGCATTTTTAAGTGGGAAGAATAAATTTTCTTTCTGTTGACTCCACATATTTAATAAATAAAACCCATTGATTTTTCAATAACGTTCAAATCAAATATTCTGTTCTGTTTCTTTACTCTAAGAATCAACACTTTTCTTTGTTCGATTTTATAAAACGTTCGCCAATTTTCCATTTTTCTGTACCGTTAAAACGGCACAATAATTTTACCTTAGCTATAATGGATTATATACTTTTTAAAAATAAATAATTTATACTGTCACTTATATACATTTTAGTAATAGATTTCTTGGTAAATGGTAAATGAACGAAAAAAAACCCCAATGTAAACAAATCATATTTTTTAAGTAATAAATTTCAAAATTTATGTATAAATAAACTGTTTAATTATGCGTTTAAAAGACACGTTATTTGATGGAATAAATAACGTATATATAAGAAAACGTATAAAATTTAAATTCGTTAATTTCATTATATTTTGGGCATAAGTAATTGCGTCTGTTGTACGCATTCTAAAGATATCCTCTTGAATATTTACACGTCGCTCAACATTATTCTTTTGGTCAAATTTTCCATTTCCGTTTTAAGTGCAAGTTGATTGCTTGCCGTTTTATGTTCTCCTTAATTCACGAAATCTACACTGGTAATAAAATTTATTACTCACTGTAATTAATTGTTCATTACTTTTTTTACCTCTCGTGTGAAATTGATAGGAAAAATAATTAATAGACTTATTCAAAATCAACGCAACAAGGTAATTGTAAAAAAGAAATTCTTGCCTTTAACTTCTCATCTAAATCAATGCATTTTCTTCCTTAAATTTTGCACGTACGAATGTTCACTAATAAAAGAAACAGCCCCTTGATTTACGCATGCCGTGATTTTCACCATCCCTTTTTGATGCAACTATTTTAATTTACTACAAAATCTTTGAATAAAGCAACGTTCAAATCTAATATTATTATCGTTTCCTCCGTTATCAACGGTAAAAATTTTATCGTTTATGAATTTTCCTAGTTTCTTCTCATTATTAAACACGTTCGCAAATTGTTCAAATTCCATTTCCATTCAAAGAAAAAATAAAATTGCTTGCCATTTCTTTCGCTTATTAATTCTTACACACTGCAATTATTTGCTCCAATCATTCTTGTCGTTTCTTTTCATTTATCAACGCATTATCTTCTTAATAATTTCAAACGAGAACAAATGCATGCCACTCAAAAACAAATTTTATTATTTCTTTCGTTTTTTAACCTATGCAGTTTGCATCTTTTAATCAAACACGTTCAAAATGGTTATTTCTTGCATTTGACATCTCCCACATAAATCTATACATTTAATTCTCTTGCCATTCTAACAAATATTTCCTAAAATTTTCGCATGCCTTGAATTGGCGTTTCTCATTTTATCTTTTTGCCTGCGTTTTTAAATAAATAAATCAACCAAATTTAACTCTTCATAAAGCAAACATCGCGCAGAATAATCTCCACACCATTTTAAAAATAATTTCTTGCCATTTTTTTTCCTTTACGTGATTTGCGCAACTTCTCTTATATAAATGAAACCCATGTTCACAATTCCATCACCACCTCAGTATTGTTACATACTCATTTTCACAAGCTATTGGTGAAATAGAACCCACACACTCTCTTTGGCATATATAAGACTCGTACGCAATTTATTTTCATCCCATTGTTGGCCTTCCTTCTTCCTTGCGTGCGTGAGAATCAGTAGCATAAGGTAATGGCTACACCTTTATTTCCTTCTTTTGTTTTTTTTCCATTGTTCTGTTCAAACTGCTCCACTACATGACAAACGTCTAACTTCCTTACCCTCCTCTCCGATCTGGTCGTGCATTGCCGAGAATCTCTGATACAGTTTTAGCCTAGCACTTGAATATTGATTTTATCGCCACCTGTATATTTTTATCCTTCTATAAGACAAACATTTCTTTACCATGTAATTTAAAAGGGTTTTTAAATTGTTTAAACTTTATTAAGTTAAATTGTATTCATTTCACATCTCATTTTTGAAATGAAATTTTAAAGTAAATTCAAAAGTAATTTGTTTTCAAATGTTTTTGTTAATAATGACTTAGTCATAATTAAGAAATGTTTTTACCTTAAAGTTAAATTAAGATTTAATGATTTGAAATTAATAAAATTAATGAGGAAATTAAGGAATAATTAGTTAATTTAATTAATTAATGATTAGGGATTAATAAATAATTTGATTAAGGGTTAATCAATTTGAAATTAAAGATCATTAATTAGATAATTAAAGATTATTAATTAATAATTAAAGATTTATTAATTTAGCAATAAGTTATAATCAAGGTTAATTAATCATGTAATTAAGGATTAACTGCATACTTGTTTGAGTATAGCGCACTTCAGTTTGAAGAAAAAATAAATAATATAAAAGGCATAGGCCACCTAAGGTTAGCCCAGCCTAAAGTTTTTAAGATAATTCCACTGCTTTGTTTACGCGAGTGTTGAGGGAAAAAGTATTTCCAGACCGTACGCGTTTTTTTTTTGTTGCTCAGATGCGTTTTAAAATTTGGAAGCATTACGTATGAGGATATATGATATATGTAAGAATAGTATAAAGTTGTTTTGATTTGGAGATTTTGATATTTTACTTGTTTCCTAACAGAGAATAATAATAATAATAATAATAATAATAATAATAATAATAATAATAATAAAAGTAATAATAATATTAAATAAATGTTACATGCGCCACCTTTATGTGTCACTGCCGTGAATTGCATGTTGCCCACATAAGATTTGCCACCTTTTTATTAACACGGCATAATATTTTGTAAAAAAAGGGTAAAAAAATATATTATAAATTTATTTTGTAATTTTGTTTTGGAAAAAAAATAAATGGGCAAGCTGAGCTTTTGTTTTAATGGGTCAAGTCATGCGGTGGAGTGGTCGACCAATTTGAGTCAATTTTCATTTTATTTTAGCTCGTTCCAATTTTGTTTTATTTAAAAATTTGCTTTGTCCGTAATTGGAATTTGCGTACTCAGTTTTATTTATTTATCTTGTTTCAAGATTGAAATCAGTTTGTCTCATCTTCCAATAATTGATTGTGCCTTCTGTACTCTTCTTTCGGGGTAGATATCGTTGTTTGAATAAATTCTACAGCTTCGAGAAGGTGAGTATTCTCACCTGACAACGTACTTATATATCTGTAAATTGATAACAAGTGTGATTGTAGAATAATTATTATTTCATTTATTTGACTGTGATACAAATTGATGATGTTAAAAATCCCGTTATTAAACCTACACATCATCAGTTCTATTATTTACTGTTTAATTATGTTGTTACACTATTTATTTATTTATTTATCTATTTTATCGTTTAATCACACTGCAAGTTCCCTGTAGAATAGAAATCGTTACAGGCTGAAATTATAGGCCTGTACGATATTTATTTATTCATTTACTTATTTAGTTTATTATTTAACTTGGGATTACGTGTTCGAAATGATAGAACACGGATTTATTTTGTAAATTACGGATTGAAATGATATATTATCCGTATCACTTGACCTAAGTTAGAAAATATTTTATAGACCCGTGGTTATATATATATATATATATATATATATATATATATTCTGGAAATATTAAATATTTTAAAATTTAAGTGTTATTATACTTGCTTAAAAGTGGATTAAAATGATTATTGTAAGTATTGCGATATTTTACAAGTTTGATATGTAAATAAATAAATGTTAAGAATTTAAATATAAACTTATCTTGAAAATTTTGATTGTAAAATAAACAGGATTTAAGGTAAGCAAAAAAATATACCGGAAAATTTGGTATAACATGAAATAAAGCGAATTTATAAAGGTTAAGTTTTCTATGAATAATAGTTAAATTTGTGAATTATGGAATTAAAAATATAACTTGATTTTAATTGAAATTTAGTTTATTTTTTTTGAAACGGTAACTAAACTAAATTGTTGAGGAAATACATAGAAAATTTTACACTTGATAAGAAAGTATAGAGAAGTTGGATATATATTTTCAAATTTTACTTTACAAAGACCATCAAATATGGAATGAATTAAATGCCTATATAAAGGAGGCAAGTTTATAAGTAAATTTGTTTAAATAAAGGTTTAAAATTTATAGAAATTATATTGAAGCCTAAAGTTTAATTTACTTAAATTGTTAAAAGGATATTTATGCATTTATCCAAGTGCTGAATGATGATGCAATTAAACTAAGGCTAAACCTTTGGAATTTATATTGGCTTGAAAGAATAATAACTTCACCTTTAAACAGTTAAAATAAAGTATTTTGATTGAAGTATAAACTATTTTTAAAAGTTTATAACCACGACTAATAATAACGTTGGTTGTTAAAGAGACCGGGATCGGATATGGGCATACACTGTCGATACTGAAAACCACTTTGACAACCGCATACGCGGTGGAGATTCCAGAATGAAGTAGGATGGTGGTGACATTTCCTTTGAGGTAAATACGTGGACCCGACTCCCATGAGTTGGCGTAAGGTGGCTAAAACAGGAGCGATCGACGGATTAATGAGGTAGCACCTCTGATCGGATCCACTTCTTCGTATGCCATTCTATTACTTTTGTGATTGTTTTGGTGTGCACCTTTGATATGGGAGTGTTGTTCGAGGTGGGCGGTAGCTGCGCGTTACGCGTTACCACCTGTCCGGAAGCGTAATTGGTATATCTACCCTGGCATTGCCTAGTTGTGCCGTGTCGCCTACCATAGCGAGCCTTGTACGAGTTTGATTTGTGTCGTACCTACGGAGCATCTTCTCATAGTCTCCCGCTCAGTAGATATGCAGGTACTGTATAGACTACTGACACTATTTATGCGTTAAGGTGGAAAATGTAAAGCCTTAACACTATTTTAAAGTAAGTTTATTTTACAAATAGACACTATTATAATAGCGAAGTATTACTGCACAGTAAATAGTTTAACGGATCCTTAGAGGATGAGCGGTCCCAAGCATCCTTTAAGTTACTTGTACTTTAATACAGTTCACTTGAATTAGCTTACACTATATAAGTATGTATGTCCTCACTCGAGTGTTTACGTTTTATTTCACGCTCAGGTCAGCCTGAGTTGCAATTCAGTCATCATTCCGAAGCTAGGACTTCTGTAGATCACTTTTCAAGCTGTTGGCAAATTTTCCTTTCAGTTCCTTATCTTAATTTATGTAATCAAGACTATTTAATATTGAGATTTACTATTGTTGTTTCAAACTATATTTGGGTTTAAAGACTGTGTAAATTATATTGTTTTGAGACTTTTAATGTGACGCCCCACCTCTATACCCACGCTAGCCAAGAACATTACGGTGATTGCTGTCGACTAGCACGGAGAATAAGGCTGTTGAGGAGCGACCATCCGTGTAATTTCTTTGCGCGAGCACCGATATGTCAGATAATATAACATGCATTCTATTTCAAGAGGAAATCCGACATACCGACACAAACTCAAAGCTACTACACGGTGGCTATATAAATCCTTCGGAAAACAAATATAGTAATAAGCATAACACAAATCAGTCACAGACAATTCATATCACAAAGGCGGGAAATAGATATGAATATTACACTTGGAAGTGTACATCAGAGTAGTGGTCTAAAAAGATCCACAATATCACAAAAGAATAGTTACATGAGCTACAGAAAAGAATAAGTATACATTATGGAGTATATATCTCAAATGTATACAACAAAAACTACTAATCTAAGTTGTTAACCAAAAGCAAGAGAAATCAATCCCAAGAGATAAGTCAAGCAGAAGCACCTGTACCATCTCGGTCTGACCCGAGTATTATTTAATAAGAAAATAATAAACGGATCAGTCTAACTATAGATATCAGATGAAACGATATAGAATCAGAGTTATGACTAAACACATAATAATCACAAGGCCAAGCTGTGATATATAAGTAGTTGATAATCAACAAGAGATTAATCAATATCACAAAATCTACACAAGAATCCAAGAAGTGTCATACTCTTTATTTCGTTCATCAAACCACAAATATTGACGATAATATCAATGTCAATCACAAAAGTCAATGACGCACAAATTCCAGAAGACTACACAAGAAATCCAGAAATCACTAAAGTCAATGACACACAAATTCACCAATGCACAAATATCGATAAGACTTATCAATGGAAATCACGAAAAATTGGTGAAACACAAATTCTAGAAATCTACACAAGAAATCCAGAAATCACAAAAAGGGGGGAGGCTTATCACAAACGGAACGCTAATTCCATGGTCGCTAACCATCACAAATTGAGCCGAAGCTCCGTAAACGGCCCGAAGACCATGGGTTGCTACCCCATCACAAATTGAGTCGAAACTCCACAAAACGGGGTTTAGTCTCCCTCGCAGACAAAGTGACATCGCACATTGCTAGTCTAAATCACAAAGATGATCGTCATGATCAACGACAAGTGTCAATTACACTAAGCTAGTAAATATATGAGTTTAGCTTCATGTCCCATAACCACTTGCTTAACTTAAATATTTACGAACAAACTGTAAATCTCCACTAGAAAATTGTCACAAGAGGTTCAATCGAACAAGTCCAAGAATTAACCGACAAAGTAAACGCAAGCGTTTCATATCACTTGTTTTACTAAGCCGTTTAATTAGATTTCTCATACGAGTGAGGCAAAGGTTTGTATATACTAATAGATTGGAAAACGGTTTTATAAACGAATTTGGTATTAAAATAGTATTGAAATCATTTGAGGAAAGAGTTTTGATATTTACTACTAGTATAGAAAACCTTTATATTTTTAAAGTGACAAATCACGAAGAAGATTGTAAGAACAATCAATCACAAAAATTCACATACGAAGACGTGAATAAAATCCAAAGAAATCGATAAAGGATCCATCGAAATGGATATTCAAAAATCCCTAAAAAGAGTCATCAAAGTCATAATAGATGATAACAACAAATAGGATTATCACGAATCGATTTAAATTGGAATTTCAATCCAAAAAGGCAAATTGTACTCAAACAGCAGGTTCAGTCGACTGAACAGAGTTATCAGTCGACTGACCCTGTACCTGGAAATTTTCCAGGTTCAGGAAACTTTCTGTTTCCAGTTTCATTCGACTGTGCAGAGTTTTTCAGTCAACTGAATCATGCCTGGAAACTCTCGGGTTTCAGGTTCAGTCGACTGAACAGAGTTTTCAGTCGACTGAATCATGCTTGGGCTGTTTTTCAGCCTTATTCAAATGAAGAGCAAACTCTTCCAAAATGCAATCGGACGAACATTGGCTCTAAGGGTTTATGCCAATTGGCAACCCGGTTCTATATGCTCCTCGATGCATCACTAAAAGCATGATCAAACATCCATAAAAGGATTTCACACAAATTTGACTTAAAAACCCAAAAATTGGAGTATTCACAAAACCAATCCAAATCAAGAGCAAATGCACATGAAGAAGTGTTAGGAATTCATACCCAACAACCAAAGATAATTATAGTCATAGATGTGAGATAAAAATTTCACCTTTTCACAAAATCGAACAAGAAGAAGCTTGAAAGCAAATGGAGAATCAACCTCTCTTCAACACAACTCAATTGAGCTTGAATCTAAGCTCAAAAACAAGAACATTCCCGAAATTAGGTTTAGGAATTTCTGAAATTGGTAAAAGAATAAGTTGAAGAAGAAGAAGAGAAGCCTACCAATGGGTTCTTCTTGAGTTTGGAGCTAGGAATTTGATTTGCAAGAGAAACTAGGGTTTTGGAGTTTTAATTTCCAATCTCTCCCACCATTAATGCTACGAAGACTGAAATGAGAAGAGAATGAGAGTGAGTGGGGAAGAGTGGCTCAGATTTGAGCATTAGTTAACATAGGGCTGAGCCCAAACCAAACCCAAAGTGAAAAGTAGCAAAAATCAACTTTCTCCAAACATACCGAAGCTTATACTCAAAAAGGTCGCAAACGGCATTTTAAACTCAATGGGAGTGGTCCCGAGTCCTAATTCGACCGTATGCAAAAAGTAGCTTTTCGGACTAAAATCCGACTAACGATAAAATATTTAAATATAAAATCGATAAATATGCGGGTTGTTACAGACTCCCCTCCTTAAAGAAATTGCGTCCTCGCAATATTACAAGAAGAAGATATATAGTAACAACCATAAAAGCATATTCAACACAAAAGAAGTTTGAAATAAGAAGTTCACCTCAAAGAGCACGAGAAAATAAGTCCGGACGTGTACGCTCGATGTACTCTCTAGATTCCCAAGAACAATCCTTAGGATTTGAAGACCATTGAACTTTAACAAGCGGAACATCTTTATTTCGAAGTCGTTTGACTTCCGAAGCAATGATACGAATAGGATGTTGCTCATAAGTTAAATTAGGCGAAACTTCAATCTCTTCCATAACACCGGGCTCAAGAATAGAATCGGAATCTCGAAGACATTTCCGAAGTTGAGAAACGTGAAACACGTCATGCATAGCAGAAAACTGAGCCGGTAATAAAAGGCGATAAGCCATGGAACCAATACGTTCGGTGATAGGAAATGGCCCAATATATCGAGGCGCAAGTTTTCCCGATCGACTGAAACGTACAACACCTTTCATAGGTGAAACACGAATGAACACAAGATCTCCCACAGAAAATTCTAACTTCCTTCTCTGGTTATCGGCATAGGATTTTTGTCTACTCTGGGTTTCTTTCATCCTATGACGAATAAGATCAATCTTTTCTGTGGAATCACGAATAAAATCTGGACCTAAAGCCAGCTTCTCACCGGCCTCAAGCCAACAAGAAGGAGATCGGCAAGGCCTTCCGTAGAGTGCCTCAAAAGGTGCCATACCAATACTAGACTGGAAGCTATTATTATAGGAAAATTCAACAACTGAAATATGATCTTCCCAACTTCCACCAAAATCAAGAACACAAGCACGAAGAAGATCTTCAAGAGTTTGATTCACACGCTCAGTTTGTCCATCGGACTGGGGGTGATAAGCGGTGCTAAAATTGAGCTTCGTTCCCAAAGCTTTTTGAAGACTCTTTCAAAATATTTTTACGAAGATCACTAATATTTGGCACGATAAATCTACCAAATTTCCGAATGCCGCCACGAGAATCGATATCAAAGTCTTTCAATCCTTCAATATCAATTTTATCCTTAATATTTTGGCCAAGAAGAGCCAATTCAGGATCTAACCCTTGAGCTTCAAGAATGCGGTCTAAAAGAGAAGGATGAGCCTCAAGGCTACATAACACAAGAGATGAACATAAATCGGGAACACGCTCTCGAACCTCACAAGTGGATAAGATCTCGAGATCGTTCCATTCGGATATCATCATAGAAACAACAACTTGTTGTTTACGGCTAAGAGCATCGGCGACACGATTACCCTTACCGGGAGTATAAAGAATATCAAGATCGTAAGGCGCAAGAAATTCGAGCCAACGCTGTTGACGCAAATTAAGTTCCTTTTGACAGAATAAATACTTCAAGGACTTATGATCGGTATAAAGAACAAATTTCTCTCCTAATAGATAATGACGCCAAATCCTAAGAGCAAAAACAATAGCCGCGAGTTCTAAATCATGAGTGGCATATCTAGTCTCAGCAGGCTTCAATTGCCTAGAAGCATAAGCAATAACACGTTCTCTTTGCATAAGAACGGCACCCAAACCAACGCGACTAGCATCGGTATAAACAACGAAATCTTGATTCCCCTCGGGAATAACGAGAATAGGAGCATCAGAAAGAAGTTCTTTTAATTTCTGAAAAGAAGCTTCACATTTGTCCGACCAAATGTATTTAACACCTTTCTTCGTCAAGCTAGTGAGAGGCACGGCAATTTTAGAAAAGTCTTTAATAAAACGACGGTAATAGCTCGCCAATCCAAGAAAACTACGAATCTCTGTCACACTCTCCGGTCTCTTCCAATCTTGAATCGCTTCAATCTTTGAAGGATCCACGGAAATTCCGGATTCGGAAATAATGTGACCGAGAAACTTCACACGAGATTGCCAAAAGTGGCATTTAGAAAATTTTGCCTTTAATTGATTTCTCCTAAGAGTTTCCAACACAATCCGAAGATGTTTTTCATGCTCCTCCTCAGTTTTAGAATGCACAAAAATATCATCGATAAAGATGAGAACAAACCGGTCGAGAAAGTCTTTGAAAACTCTATTCATGAGGTCAACGAAATAGGCCTGGGCATTCGTTAACCCAAATGGCATAACAAGCCATTCATAAGATCCATACCGAGTATGGAACGGTGTCAAAGGAATGCTACCCTCTGCAATACGAAGCTGATGAAAACCGATAGCCAAGTCCAATTGTGAAAAGACTCTAGCACCACTAAGTTGATCGAATAGATCATCAATCCGAGGTAAAGGATATTTATTTTTGATAGTAAGATCATTAAGCTTGCGGTAGTCAACGCAAAGCCTAAGTGTACCATCGGATTTCTTCACAAAAATAGCTGAAGCTCCCCAAGGCGAGGAACTAGAGCGAATAAATTGCTTCGTTTCCAATTCAGATAACTGTTTACGCATCTCCTCGTTTTCTTTATTGGACATACGATAAGGAGGACGAGTGATAGGTTGAGCTCCCGGAATAAGATTAATTCTGAACTCAATTGCTCGCTTAGGTGGTAATCCTAAAACGGGCTCGAATATGTCGGAAAATTCACAAACGACGTGAATAAGAGAAATAATATCGCCCTCATCATCATCATCGTCATCACGAGGATTTAAAGAATATAAAGATGCAACCAAAGCAGAATCTGAATCTTTAAGAATAACAGAAACCTGATTAACAGATTGAGGATGTCGAAGATGAATAGTCCGCTCAGGACATAGGATATGAGCTTCATAATGGTTAAGCCAATCCATTCCCAAAATCATTCCAAAGCCTAAGTAACGCATGACATGCAAATCGGCTCGGAAAGAAAAATCACACAAAATAATGTCGACATCTTTACACAATAAACTGATTGTTGCGGATCCACCAACCGGATTCGCAATTCTCAAAGAAGTCATTAAACACAAAACATCCAAAGAAAAAGTATCAACAAGTTCTTTTGATATAAAAGAATGGGACGCACCCGTATCAAAAAGAACTCGAATAGGATGATCACGAAACAAAATAATTCCATCTAGAATAGAATGAGAAATACCTTGGCCACGAGATGTGTTGCCAGGGGCTTGAGCAACATTTAACTTTCCCTCCTTCTTGCCCTGAAGCTTGGGGCATGAAGATATAACATGACCGGGAACTTTGCAGTAGCGACAAGAAAGAGACTTTGGGCACTTGTTCGCATAATGGTCCTTCGAACCACAATTATAGCATTCCCCACGACCAAAGGAAGAAGTCTTTGCCACGGAGGTTGCTTGCTTCCCTTTCTTATTGGAATAAGGGCCTTTAAATTTGTTTGGCCTCTTCTTGTTGTTGAAGTTTGGTTTGGAACCCACCACTTCAACATCATTCTCCTTATCCGCCTCTTCAAGACGAAGAGCAATATCAATGAGTTGGTCGAAAGAAACTTCTAACTTTAGAAGTAATGGCTTCTTGAGACTTTTGTTTAAGCCATAGACGAATCTCTGATTCTTCTTAAGAGGGGTGTTGATGTATTCAACCCCATATTTGGAAAGCGACTCGAAGGAGGCGACGTAATCAGTCACGGAGGACTCACCTTGAACAAGGTCTATAAATCGTCGAGCCAATGTCACTTTTTCTGCTTCTAGTACGAATTTTAACTCGAAGCGCTCTCGGAATTTCTCCCAAGTGAGATCCGCTTCATTAATCTCATAAATAAGAAGCTCGTACCAGTCCAATGCTCTTTCTCGGAGCATATTAGAGGCCACCTGAACTCGGTGAAGGTCAATAAGATTCATGCGAGAAAAGATTCGATCGCATGACCTTAGCCAAGCCTGTACTTCAATAACAGTTTCAGAACCTCTGAATGGCTCCCCACCCAAATTAGTGTAATCGCTACACAAGCGTGCAAATCCCGACTTTGGGTGAGTAGGTTCCGGGTTAGCTCCAGCTGCTTGAGCATTTGTCACTAAATCAAGAAGCTGTTGAGCAGTCATAAAAACCCCATCCTGGGGCGGAGTGCTAGATGGCACGGCTCTGGGGCGGCCAGGTCTAGACATTTCTCTTCCTTTAGAAAGAAAGAAGAGGAAGAAAAAAGGTCATTCACCAAATTGAATATCAAGCAATCTTGATAGACAAAACAAAGAATCATAAAAGAAAATAGGATAGAACGGTACGTAGACCCGAATAAAATCCTAAAGCACGACTCCTAAGATGAACTTAGGACGATGATCCTTGTTATAATATTCCATATTGTTTCGAGGTTTGGCTCTGATACCAAACTGTGACGCCCCACCTCTATACCCACGCTAGCCAAGAACATTACGGTGATTGCTGTCGACTAGCACGGAGAATAAGGCTATTGAGGAGCGACCATCCGTGTAATTTCTTTGCGCGAGCACCGATATGTCAGATAATATAACATGCATTCTATTTCAAGAGGAAATCCGACATACCGACACAAACTCAAAGCTACTACACGGTGGCTATATAAATCCTTCGGAAAACAAATATAGAAATAAGCATAACACAAATCAGTCACAGACAATTCATATCACAAAGGCGGAAAATAGATATGAATATTACACTTGGAAGTGTACATCAGAGTAGTGGTCTAAAAAGATCCACAATATCACAAAAGAATAGTTACATGAGCTACACAAAAGAATAAGTATACATTATGGAGTCTATATCTCAAATGTATACAAAAAAAACTACTAATCTAAGTAGTTAACCAAAAGCAAGAGAAATCAATCCCAAGAGAGAAGTCAAGCAGAAGCACCCGTAACATCTCGGTCTGACCCGAGTATTATTTAATAAGAAAATAATAAACGGATCAGTCTAACTATAGATATCAGATGAAACGATATAGAATCAGAGTTATGACTAAACACATAATAATCACAAGGCCAAGCTGTGATATATAAGTAGTTGATAATCAACAAGAGATTAATCAATATCACAAAATCTACACAAGAATCCAAGAAGTGTCATACTCTTTATTTCGTTCATCAAACCACAAATATTGACGATAATATCAATGTCAATCGTAAAAGTCAATGACGCACAAATTCCAGAAGACTACACAAGAAATCCAGAAATCACTAAAGTCAATGACACACAAATTCACCAATGCACAAATATCGATAAGACTTATCAATGGAAATCACGAAAAATTGGTGAAACACAAATTCTAGAAATCTACACAAGAAATCCAGAAATCACAAAAAGGGGGGAGGCCTATCACAAACGGAACGCTAATTCCATGGTCGCTAACCATCACAAATTGAGCCGAAGCTCCACAAACGGCCCGAAGACCATGGGTTGCTACCCCATCACAAATTGAGTCAAAACTCCACAAAACGGGGTTTAGTCTCCCTCGCAGACAAAGAGACATCGCACATTGCTAGTCTAAATCACAAAGATGATCGTCATGATCAACGAGAAGTGTCAATTACACTAAGCTAGTAAATATATGAGTTTAGCTTCATGTCCCATAACCACTTGCTTAACTTAAATATTTACGAACAAACTGTAAATCTCCACTAGAAAATTGTCACAAGAGGTTCAATCGAACAAGTCCAAAAATTAACCGACAAAGTAAACGCAAGTGTTTCATATCACTTGTTTTACTAAGCCGTTTAATTAGATTTCTCATACGAGTGAGGTAAAGGTTTGTATATACTAATAGATTGGAAAACGGTTTTATAAACGAATTTGGTATTAAAATAGTATTGAAATCATTTGAGGAAAGAGTTTTGATATTTACTACTAGTATAGAAAACCTTTATATTTTTAAAGTGACAAATCACGAAGAAGATTGTAAGAACAATCAATCACAAAAATTCACATACGAAGACGTGAATAAAATCCAAAGAAATCGATAAAGGATCCATCGAAATGGATATTCAAAAATCCCTAAAAAGAGTCATCAAAGTCATAATAGATGATAACAACAAATAGGATTATCACGAATCGATTTAAATTGGAATTTCAATCCAAAAAGGCAAATTGGACTCAAACAGCAGGTTCAGTCGACTGAACAGAGTTTTCAGTCGACTGACCCTGTACCTGGAAATTTTCTAGGTTCAGAAAACTTTCTGTTTCTAGTTTCAGTCGACTGTGCAGAGTTTTTCAGTCGACTGAATCATGCCTGGAAACTCTCGGGTTTCAGGTTCAGTCGACTGAACAGAGTTTTCAGTCGACTGAATCATGCCTGGGCTGTTTTTCAGTCTTATTCAAATGAAGAGCAAACTCTTCCAAAATGCAACCGGACGAACATTGGCTCTAAGGGTTTATGCCAATCGGCAACCCGGTCCTATATGCTCCTCGATGCATCACCAAAAGCATGATCAAACATCCATAAAAGGATTTCACACAAATTTGACTTAAAAACCCAAAAATTGGAGTATTCACAAAACCAATCCAAATCAAGAGCAAATGCACATGAAGAAGTGTTAGGAATTCATACCCAACAACCAAAGATAATTATAGTCATAGATGTGAGATAAAAATCTCACCTTTTCACAAAATCGAACAAGAAGAAGCTTGAAAGCAAATGGAGAATCAACCTCTCTTCAACACAACTCAATTGAGCTTGAATCTAAGCTCAAAAACAAGAACATTCCCGAAATTAGGTTTAGGAATTTCTGAAATTGGTAAGAGAATAAGTTGGAGAAGAAGAAGAGAAGCTTACCAATGGGTTCTTCTTGAGTTTGGAGCTAGGAATTTGATTTGCAAGAGAAACTAGGTTTTTGGAGTTTTAATTTCCAATCTCTCCCACCATTAATGCTAAGAAGACTGAAATGAGAAGAGAATGAGAGTGAGTGGGGAAGAGTGGCTCAGATTTGAGCATTAGTTAACATAGTGCTGAGCCCAAACCAAACCCAAAGTGAAAAGTAGCAAAAATCAACTTTCTCCAAACATACCGAAGCTTATACTCAAAAAGGTCGCAAACGGCATTTTAAACTCAATGGGAGTGGTCCCGAGTCCTAATTCGACCGTATGCAAAAAGTAGCTTTTCAGACTAAAATCCGACTAACGATAAAATATTTAAATAAAATATTTAAATATAAAATCGATAAATATGCGGGTTGTTACATTTAATAGTGGCTTCATGAACCACTAAGTTAATTTTAAATTCAGCTGCGAGTATTCTGATTTCTGTGTCTGTGATTATTTATTTACTGTATATTTTGAGATTTGCCAAATTTTATTTACAACGCGGTATTTTGAACAATTCAAGTCCAACATGTGCGGATGCGAATGGTTGAAAATATCGGGTCGTTACAATTGATCCTTGATTGCATACACCTTTTCTACTTGGGCATGTTTCATTATCGGGTAATCTTTAACTAGGTGTTCTAGCTTATGGCAATAATAACATTCCCTGGCTTCTTGACCTGACTTCCTAGGTTGATCTTTCTTCCCTTGCTTCCTAGACTTCTTGCACCAACTTGAATAATGTCCCTTCTCCAAACAGTTAAAATAGGTAACATCCTTCGCCTTGTTTTCATCATTATTCTTCTTTTCTTTGCCTTGCCACAGTTTCTTTCCTCCAAACTTCCTTTTCTTCCAATTTGGATTGCTTCCTCTTCCTTTCTCTTCTGGAATGTCTTGTTTATCTAGCATGGTATATCTATATCTGTAAGGTCCACCTTGTTGTACGTTTTAAATCGACGATAAACCACACACGTCAGACTCAAACCATACAAAAGGGCGGATTGTTATAGGGTAAATAAGAAAAGCAGAGAAAAATAAATAAAACAAAACAGAATCTCACGGCGGAATGATAAAATATAATAATCAAATAAACAGTTCATGAAGCTGTTTACAAAATATTCGATTATATTTATACAATACATATCAGAGTTACACATACCAGAAAGTAGTAGTTAATGCAGTGGAATACAATGGTGTAATGGAATATAATAAATAGTAATAATAATTCTTCGCCTTCATCCTCCAGAAGTAAGGTCTTCAAATCCTGAAACGCTTAGGCTGAGCCGAGCGAATTGAAAAGACAAAACACTCGAGTCAGAACTAAAAGAACTTATGTAAGTTAAATCAACAGAAATAAATATGAGTGAAACGGCGTCAGAGATGTTTATGGGATTTGACATCTCCTATCCAGTGTCTAACGTGAGTGCAGTAATTTAAGAGATGCTTGTGATTCACATCTCCTAACGATCCGTTAAACAATTTACTATGTAGTAATATTTTGCTATTATAATAATGTCTATTAGTAAAATAAACTTACTTTTAAATAACATTAAGGAGTGACCCAATATTCCTCTTAACACGTAATAGTGCCAATAGTCTATACAGTACCGTAATACCTCCTGATCGGGAGGCTACCAGAGGATACTCCATAGGTACGACACAAATCAAACTCGTACAAGGCGCGCTAGGGTAGGTGACACAGCATAACTAGGCAATGCCAGGGTAGATATACCAATTACGCTTCCGGACCGGTGGTAACCTGTAGCAGCTACTACCGCCCACCTCAAGCCACACCCCCAAAATCGAAAGGGCCCAAATCAATCACAAAGTAGTAGAATGGTATCGACGGAGTGTGTCCGATAAAAGGTGCTACCTCTTAACCCGTCAATCTCTCCCGTTTTAGCCAACTTATGCCAACACACGGGAGTCTGGTCCACGTATATACCTCAAAGGAAACGCCGCCACCATCCTACTTTATTTTGGAATCTCCACCACGTACATGGTTGTTAAAGTGGTTTTCAGAGTTCGCAGAGAGTATGACAACTTTCGATCCCAGTCTCTTCAATAACCAACGTTATTATAACACCACGGTCTTTTCAAAATAGTTTATACTTTCAATACCAAAATATCATTGCCGTTTAAAACCATATAAATACAATATCATTTCCATTTCTAAACCATTTCAAAACGTTATCATTTGGAAATCATAATACTTCGAAACTCGAAACTTTGAAACATAACTCCGCCACTTAAATGGTTTAAATATTGAATTACTTTGTATAATAATTAGCTTCTTCAATTTCACATATCAATTCAAAAACAACTCGAATTCTAAAATCTTGATTTAAACAAATTCTCAAATCATAAATTTGAATTCAATTTAATTTCCAAATAAATAATTTCAAATTATATTGATTTCAACAACGGATTTGATCCACAAAACAAACCATTTAAATTCAGTGTACTTCAAATTTTAAGTATTCAACAATTTGAAAAGTAAGTTTGGAAATTACGATTCTATAATTCAGTTTTCTATTATTTAGTTTGAGATATTTTACTTAATAAATCCATTATCTTTTAAATAAATCCTAAAATTACAAATACAAAATATTTCTTTCAATTTATTTATACTTGAAATGCTCCTTTAATTCACGTTAATCCACAATCAAGTTATAAAGTCATACGTTTTAAAATTTCCAATTTATAAATTTCACATCGAATTTATTTGAGTTTAATTCTTAAATAAATTCAATTACAAATAAATTTCCAACTTCTCTTCCAATCTTAATTTATTTAAGTCATTACAAACTCTATATCCAATATAACTTAAACAGATATTTAACCATATTATATAAAAACAATCAAACTTTATTATTTGGCTTATTCTATATTTCCAACAAATTTACACATAGTTAAAAATTAATAATAAACTAACATTTATATAACATCTGAAATCAATATTTATATAACCCATATATTTCTTTACAAAACCATAGAAATCACATCAAAATATTTTTATATATAGACCGTGGTGTCCGTGTAAAATTTTCTATCCTATGGTCAAGTGATACGGATATTTATCATTTCAATCCGTGATTTAAAACATAAATACGATTAAATATCATTTCAAACCGCAATCTTGAATGAAATAAAATCCATAACAACTTGCAGTTTATAACGATATAAAATACAACATCCATTCATCCAATATCAATCACCAAAAATTTATCACAATCATCATCATCCAATTCAATCAATAACATCAATATATAACAGATGATAAATAACAGGTATTTACTGATAGTTTATATGCAATAATAAATTAAATAACAATTTAATTCAATAAATTCAATTTAACCGAGATGATGATTAAAAATATGCCAAACACTCATAAATAAATTTCTAATCACATCGAAAATTAATTTAACACACTTAAGAAATTTTAGAAGTTGTGAGTGGGTTAAAATACTCACCTTTGAATTTAAATTGAATTTAAATCCAATTTAAGCACAAATATCAAATAGTCTCAAAATTCATCCAAACCAGCACCAAAATTCCTGGAATTTCAATACGAACCTAGCGGAGAAAACCGCGCGTGAATCGGACCTTGTATGTAAAAGTTATGCGATTCAGAACAATTGAAATCAAAATTAAAATAAATAAATAAACAAACGAACGAACGAACCATACAATAGCAGCCATGTCACCTTGTTCTCAATCCTACGTGCTACAGTATGTGCTCGAACCAAACTTCAATCGACGTACGTGTGCGCCCCCCTCTATGCAAAGCCACCGCTTCCTGCCGACGTTTGGCGCAACCACCAGCAATACTCGCGACTGCCCCTACGGGCCGCCATGCACCTACCTCGTGACGAACGTCGCTGTGCCCGAGTCAAGGCACGGCCAGCAGCTGCCACCAATTAAAAACCTAGGTCAAATTTATGCCGACAATCCGACAGTCAATTTGCGAAACAAACCACGCCGATGAGCTCCCCTTGGTTCTCTCTACCCGATTGTGCCTTCAATTCTTCGAGCGGACGAAATTCATCAATGCTTGATGAACGGCCGCGAACACTCCCTCGAATTCCGAGCACTTGAAAACTCAAATCGAAAAATGAACTATGGATTTGACTTGCGCTCGTCGAGAGCTTCAAATCCATATAAAAGTTGATAGTGTTTGAGGAGTTTGAAATTTTGGCTTTGAATTTTATTTTGAAATTGCAATTGGAATTTTGGTTTTGTCTGCCATTGTGAAAGAGGAGCAACACAAATTTCTGTACATACAGAAATGAGGAATAGAAAGGCTGCTAGGGTTGAGAATAGAAAGAACGGATTGATTGGTTTGGACCGTTGAACGATAAATGGCCCGAAAAGCCCGTTCTGACTCTAGAACGAAATTGGGTCAACCCGTATATCAAAATAGATGTTTTTAAATATTTTAAATACAATGGAACATGTTTCAAGTCTAAATTCCATCGTATGAAGAAGTTATGCAAAAATCAAATTGATTTCAGTTGATTTCAATTAAATTGATTTCTAGGCGTTTCGAGTCCGTACGATCAAAAGAAATGTCCAATCGCTACGAAACTGAAATCCTACAATAATTCACCATTACGGATTCGATGAAATTGGATTCATCGAAATCCAACTCAGTAACCAAAATGGCTATTTTCCAGTTAATTAAATAAATTAATAATTGATTAATTAAATCAAGTTTTCAATTTCAACTCTGTAATTAACAAATTTCATCATTTTTAAATTTCTTAATCATTTACACTAATTTAACCAAATTTAAATGTCATTTTAGAGTTGATTGGTTTATCAATTCCAGTGTTAGCCTTAATTCCATTAAATTCAGAAATTATAAATTTAGTTTTCAATAATTTCATTTAATTTACTTTCATTCTATTATTCAATTCATTGTTGTCAAATGGATATATTTAACATTGGATTCATGATCTATTACATTAATATTCTCAAATTTCATCTTAATCTCCGTTAATGTAATAATTAAATATTTAATTTCATTTATTTGCAATTAATCCAATTATAAAATTTAAATTTCAAATAAATTAATAAATCTTGATTTCCATTCTTTAAATCAGCCAATTGTCATATTACAAATAGAATTAACATTATTTTCAATTATTTCTTTAATTTATACTAATATTATTTTTGTCACATTACAGTTTATTACGTATTATTTCATCAATTAATGTATTTTGAACTTATTCCCAATTTATCAATTACAATCAGTGATAATCTTACAATTGGTGCAATAAATTGGGTTTGCACCAAATTAGTTATTTACTAACTTGTATCAACATTATTACCTTTATTTTGGTGATTTCATTATTAGTTACATATTTGTTTATTTTCTTTTCGAGTTAAATTACTAAAACTTATTAAATTAACAAAATTTAATTATTGAAAATTAAGGGTCGTTACACTTTCCCCCACTCAAAACTTTTCGTCCCCGAAAAGGAAAAAGAAGGGAAAAGAAGAATCAAGAAATCAAAACATCTTACTTAAAATATTCATTTTATAAACAAATAAGTTTACAAAATTAATTAATTTAAATAAAATATACCAATTATAGCCATTATATCTTTTTATACTCAAATAAATAATGTTTAGAAAACATTTTCAAAAAAATTCTGTGTCCAAAATTTACGAAAAATTTCGGCAGAGTCACCTTTGTACGGAGAGGCTCGGGAGAAAATATAATATCAAAGGTAACAATATATAATATATAATTTCCAAAATAATATATCCCAACAAGGGAAAAACAATATAATAACGCTAGAAAACCGTAATCCGAGAAGGTATCTATTTGTTGGACAAACAACATTAAATTATGAAACCAAAACCAGTAGCACTTGCTTCCATAGCCTGTATTTCACTTATATAATCCAAAAAGAGTTAATAATTATATAAAATGAAATGTTTAAAGTTGTTTCAACGATAAACAAACAAATCAATACAAACATCAATCACTTGCAACAAGGCATACAACCATCACATAAAATCAACACAAATCAATCATTCATTCATATCAAACAAAATAAATAGTTGTTCGGGTTTAAACATTAAATTGCACAGAATGGAAAATAAACTGCTTAGTGCACCATTTACTCAACAGTATTAGATGAAACTAAATAGATTATTCATACATCCAACAATTTTAAGTTATCCTTGCCCAAACAACCATAAACCAAATAAACAACAATTCCAAACAATAAATCAAGTTAATTTTTCAATTTCATTTCATGACCTTTGTTGTTTGATTTTCTTTTCGTTCATATAATACTTATCTTCATTTAATTTATTTACATCATGTCAATTCTCTTTTTATTATATTATATATTCATTCATTACTTGATTTAATTTATTTGCATTCATTTATTAATAATATTCATGCTCAATTCAGTCACTTGGCATGGCAATTTCATTAACTTACGTTTATAATCTTTTAATTCACATTTTATTTCTTACAGTTTTCATTTAATTCTATCCACTACTTACAAATTAATTTACATTAATCCATGTACTGCAAATTCTCTTATTTGTATTACATTCATTTATTCATTTACTTAAGTTTATAATATTATACTTACAATACTTACTTCTTATTACCATTGTTTCAGTAACATTTCAATTATAACTTAAGTTCACAACAATTACAACATCAAATTCTTATTTATAAAAGAATTTCATTAAATACTTTCATTACCTCAAGTTTATTACTTGTATAACACCCATTACATTTTCTTAATAAACATTAGAAATTTTAATATTTGGTAAGTTACATATATGCTTCTAAGGATGTAATTAAAAGTTACACAAGTTTGACTTACTTATTTTAATTAGGAAAACATTCAATAATCATATCTTTTAGATTTCATTCTTTTGATTTACAAGTTAAGAGTTTAAATTCTTGTATATTTCATTCATAACTTACCATTTAATTTCTTATTTTCATTTAGAAGTTCCCATTATTAATTAGTTACGCTCCATTTCACTACAATAATTGAACCATTAATTAACGGAAACTGAAGAACTAAATACCGGGTTTAATTTCAAATCATTTTAAAATAATAGATAGATGTACATACTTACAATTTATATATCCAATTATATTTAAAATGATTTAAAATTTATATTTGTTATCAAAATAAATCTGCAGTAAAACTTCTACAGTGGTCTTCCCTCTTCGAAACTCGAAAATGAACGTCGATGATGCGTGCACTCATCATCGAAATTATTTTCCAACGACAGAGAGGGGAGTACATAACTTTTTCTTTCCAAAGTTTCTTGGAAACGATTCTTTCAAATTATATTGAAATATTTATATCACTAAATACTTATAAACAATATTATGATATTCCAAAATCCATTGAAAGAAAATTTCAAAATCCTAAATCTTAAGTTCTAAAATTTTCAATTTACATTTATTTTATTTTCTTCAAACTTTGTTTCCAATCAATATTTATAAATTTCACTACACAATATTTGTTTTGAATATAGGTGAATGAAATAATTTTGCCTATTATATTTTTTATGTATAAAATAATTTTTTGTAAAGGTCATATTTGGTTGTAATACATTGGTTAAGTGTTTAGAAACCCCTATTGATGTCATAGCGTCCTATGCACCAACCAGAATTTATAAATACAAACGAAACAAATTAACACAATATCAAAACCTTTTTATAACACTAACAAATACGTTCTCTCATATATATACACTCAATGACTCATCATAGGGTATTACTACCCTATTGATAAAGAGTCAGACCCCACAAAGCTAAAGTTTATCGCTAAACCAAAGCTCTAATACCAGATGTAACGGACCGCCTTTTTTTACGTTTTAAATCGACGATAAACCACACACGTCAGACTCAAACAATACAAAAGAGTGGATTTTTATGGGGTAAATAAGAAAAGCAGAGAAAGAAATAAAGCAAAATAGAATCTTATAGCAGAACGATAAAATATAATAGTCAAATAAACAGTTCATGAAGTTGTTTACAAAATATTCGATTATATTTATACAATACATATCAGAGCTACACATACCAAAGAATAATAGTTAATGCAGTGGAATACAATGGTATAGTGGAATATAATGAATAGTAATAATAATTTTTCGCCTTCATCTTCCAGAAGTAAGGTCTTCAAATCCTGAAATGCTTAGGCTGACCCGAGCGAATTAAAAAGACAAAACACTCGAGTCAGAACTAAAAGATCTTATGTAAGTTAAATCAACAGAAATAAATATGAGTGGAATGGTGTCAGAGATGTTTACGAGAGTTGACATCTCCTATCCAATGTCTAACATGAGTGCAGTAACTTAAGAGATGCTCGGCATTCACATCTCCTAAGGATCCGTTAAACTATTTACTATGTAATAATATTTTGCTACTATAACAATGTTTATTAGTAAAATAAACTTACTTTTAAATAGCGTTAAGGAGTGACCCAATATACCCCTTAACACGTAAGAGTACCAATAGCCTATACAGTACCGTAATACCTCCTGATCGAGAGGCTACCAGAGGATACTCCATAGGTATGACACAAATCAAACTCATATAGGGCGCGCTAGGGTAGGTGACACGGCCACAACTAGGCAATTCCAGGGTAGATATACCAATTATGCTTCCGGACCGATGGTAACGCGTAGCAGCTACTACCGCCCACCTCGAGCCACACCTCCAAAATCAAAAGGGCCAAAATCAATCACAAAGTAATAGAATGGTATCGAAGGAGTATGTCCGATAAAAGGTGCTACCTTCTTAGCCCATCAATCGCTCTAGTTTTAGTCACCTTATGCCAACTCATGGGAGTCGGGTCCACGTATATACCTCAAAGGAAATGTCGCCACCATCCTCCTTCATTTTGGAATCTCCACCGCGTACACGGTTGTTAAAGTGGTTTTCGGAGTTCGCAGAGAGTATGACAACTTCTGATCCCGGTCTCTTCAACAACCAACGTTATTATAACACCGCGGTCCTTTCAAAATAGTTTATACTTTCAAAACAAAAATATCATTTTTGTTTAAAACCATATCAATATGATATCATTTCCATTTCAAAATCATTTCAAAACGTTATCATTTGGAAATCATAATACTTCGAAACTCAAAAATTTGAAACATAACTACACCACTTGAATGGTTTAAATATGGAAATACTTTGTATAATATATAGCTTCTTCAATTTCAAATATTAATTCAAAAACAACTCGAATTCCAAAATCTTGATTTAACAAATTCTCAAATCATAAATTTCAATTTTGTTTAGTTTCCAAATAAACCATTTCAAATTATATTGATTTCAACAACAGATTTGATCCACAAAACAAACCATTTAAATGCAGTATACTTCAAATTTTAAGTATTCAGCAATTTCAAAACTAAATTTGGAAATTATGATTCTACAATTCGGTTTTCTATTATATAGTTTGAGATATTTTCCTTAATAAATCCATTATCTTTTAAATAAATCCCAAAATTACAAATACAAAATACTTCTTTCAATTTATTTATACTTGAAATGCTCCTTTAATTCACCTTAATCCACAATCAAGTTATAAAGTCATACCTTTTAAATTTTCCAATTTATAAATTTCACATCAAACTTATTTGAGTTTAATTCTTAAATATATTCAATTACAAATAAATTTCCAACTTCTCTTCCAACATTAATTTATTTAAGTCATTATAAACTCTATATCCAATATAACTTAAACAGATACTTAACCATATTGTAAAAAAAAAATCAAACTTTATTATTTGGCTTACTCTATATTTCCAACAAATTTACACATAGCTAAAAATCAATAATAAAATAACATTTATATAACATCTGAAATCAATATTTATATAACCTATATATTTCTTTACAAAACCATAGAAATCATTTCAAAATATTTTTATATATAGACCGCGGTGTCCCTATAAAATTTTCTATCTTATGGTCAAGTGATACGGATATTTATCATATCAATCCGTAAATTAAAATATAAATACGGTAATATATCATTTTAAACCGCAATCCCGAGTGAAATAAAATCCATAATCACTTGTAGTTTATAACAATATAAAATACAAGATCCATTCATCCAATGTCAATCATCAAACATTTATCACAATCATCATCATCTGATTAAATCAATAACATCAATATATAACAGATAATAAATAACAGGTATTTACTGGCAGTTTATATGCAATAATAAATTAAATAAAAGTTTAATTTAATAAATTTAGATGATGGTTAAAAATATGCCAAACAGTCATAAATAAATTTCTAATCACATCAAAAATTAATTTAACACACATAAGAAATTTTAGAATTCGTGAGTGGGCTAAAACACTCACCTTTTGAATTTAAATTGAATTTAAATCCAATTTAAACCCAAAATTCAAACAGTCTCAGAATTCGTCCAAACCAGCGATAAAATGTCCGGAATTTCAATACGAACTAGTGGAGAAAACGGCGCGTGAATCGGACCTTGTATGTAAAAGTTATGCAATTCAGAACAATTGAAATCAAAATTAATGTAAATAAATAAAAAAAAAGCAAACCATACAACAACAGCCACGTCACCCTGTTCACAATCCCATACGCTACAGTACACGCACGAACCAAATTGCAATCGACGTACGCGCACGCCCCCTCTCCACGCAAAGCCACCGCTTCCTGCCGACATTTGGCGCAACCACCAACGATACTCGTGATTGCCTCTACAAGCCGTCGTGCCGCTACCTCACGACGAACGTCGCTATTCCGAAGTCGAGGCACGATCAGCAGCCGCCACCAATTAAAACCCTAGGTCGAATTTTTTCCTATAATCCGACCGTCAATTCGCCAAACAAACCACATCGATGAGCTCTCATTGGTTCTCTCTACCCGATTGTGCCTTCAATTCTTCGATCGAACGATGTTCATCAACGCTTGACGAACGGCCGTGAACAATCCCTCGAATTCCGAGCACTCAGAAACTCAAATCAAAAAATGAATCATGGATTTGACTTGCGCTCTTTGAGAGCTTCAAATCCATTAAAAATTGATAGTGTTTGAGGAGTTTGAAATTTTGGCTTTGAATTTTATTTTGAAATTGCAATTGGAATTTTGGTTTTGTCTGTCATTGTGAAAGAGGAGCAATAAAAATTTCTATACGTATAGAAATGAGGAATAGAAAGGCTGCTAGAGTTTATAACTGGATATATATAGGTAGGGTTGAGAATAGAAAGAACGGATTGATTGGTTTGGACCGTTGAACGATAAATGGCCCGAAAAGCCCGTTCTGACTCCGAAACGAAATTGGGTCAACCCACATATAAAAATAGATCTTTTTAAATATTTAAAATGCAATGGAACATGTTTCAAGTCCAAATTCCATCGTATGAAGAAGTTATGCTAAAATCAAGTTATTTCAAATTGATTTCAATTGATTTCAATTAAATTGATTTCTCGGCGTTTCGAGTCCGTACGATCAAACGACAAGTCCAATCGCTACGAAACTTGAAATCCTATAATAATTCACTGTTACGGATCCGATGAAACGACTTTCGTCGAAATCCGAGTCAGTGGCCAAAATGGTGATTTTCAAGTTAATTAAATAAATTAATAATTGAATAATTAAATCAAGTTCTCAATTTCAACTCTATAATTAACAAATTTCATCATTTTTAATTTTCTTAATCATTTACACTAATTTAACCAAATTTAAATGTCAATTTAGAGTTGATTAATTTATCAATTCCAGTGTTAGCCTTAATTCCATTAAATTCAGAAATTATAAATTTAATTTCCAATAATTCCATTTAATTTACTTTCATTTTATTATTCAATTCATTATTGTCAAATGGATGTATTTAACATTGGATTCATGATCTATTATATTAATATTCTCAGATTTCATCTTAGTCTCCATTAACGTAATAATTAAATATTTAATTTCATTTATTTGCAATTAATCCAATTATCGAATTTAAATTTCAAATAAATTAATAATTCTGATTTCCATTCTTTAAATCAGCCAATTGTCATATTATAAATAGAATTAACATTATTTCCAATTATTTCTTTAATTTATACTAAGATTGATTTTTATCAAATTACAGTTTATTGCATATTATTTCATCAATTTATGTACCTTGAACTTATTTCCCAATTTATCAATTAGAATCAGTCATAATCTTGCAATTGGTTCAGTTAATTGGGTTTGCACCAAATTAGTTATTTATTAACTTGTGTCAACATTATCACCTTTATTTTAGTGATTTCATTTAAATCACCTATTTTTTATTTACTTTCCGAGTTAAATTACTAAAATTTATTAAATTGAAAAAAAAAATTAATTATTGAAAATTATGGGTTGTTACAATATCCCATATCTATCAAGTCAGTAAAAGATTCGTTCATATGACTCATCATCCTTTCATGAAACTTATTGTTCATCCCTCTAATAAATCTCTCATTTTTCCTAGGACGGGTATTCACCAACTCAGGACCAAATCGGGATAACTCGTTAAACTTTTTCAAGTATTCTTCAAAAGATAAACTCCCTTGCTTCAAGTCAGTAAACTCCTGATACATTCTGGAGATACCAGCAGACGGCATATAACGCTGCTCAAACACTTGCTTAAATCTATCCCAGGTAAACTCATCCTCCGACTCGACCAAAGTAATTGTCTTCCACCATGACAAAGCTTCCTTCTGGAGCTGCCAGGAAGCTATCAACCTCATTTGATCATCTTCCAACTTCAATCCTTTGAAAATTCTTTCACAAGATCGAATCTAGGCATGTGCTTCTATAATAGTCTGCTTGCCTGTGAATGGCTTCCCTCCAAGTCTTGAGAAACTCCGATATAAATCTGCCAGATTCGGCTTGGGTTGGAAGGGAAGAGTTGCTCCCTCCGTTGCTGTTGTTGTAGGATCTTGACCATTTGTAGTGGTATTCCCCCATCCCCAACCTCGTCCTCTACTTGCACTCATTCTCACTATCTGTAAATAGTAAGAAAACTTGATTTAGGCATACGGACGAGATATCTTAGGGAATATACTCATTCTAGGGTGTTTCTAACCCTATCTCTAATGAGTCACCAAATGAGTTATACTCCAAAGCTAAAGTTCTTACTCAAGCTTTATCTTTGATACCAAAATGTGACGACCTGGAATCGAGCGTTCGAAAATCGACATCCAATACCTCACTCGTATTCGAATGCTGGAGATTCAAACATTGGAGTCTAGTTCCCTGGAGCTTATAACACATTAGATGAATAACAACATAGCGGAAACAAAATGATAATTTAATTGATATATAACACATGGATACAACATTGATACATCATGCTACAACAACGACCAACAACATCAGAGCACTTATATATATATATATAATACAACTGAACAGCACCATAACAGCGGAACACCAACAGAGAGATAACACAACATAGGCATGAAATAGCATCAAAAGAGTCTTCAAAAGGAACCAACATACTCTATCTTCAATAAGGTCGTCCAAAACTCCAAAGCTCCAAACCAAAAAGCTCAAAAGCTCAAAACCTAAAGACTAAAGACAAAAGCTTTCAACCAAAGACTTCCAAATCCAAATCTACTATCTGAACTAGCTCCAGAACACGGATAACCTGATTCTAGGCTGCCCATGTGGAAAATTATGGGCACCCAGAGTTTAGAAAGGGAAAAATAAACTCCGGGACAGGTATGAGACTGGTATGAGTAAACATTAAACATTTGTTTAAATAAAAAGAAAAAAAGAAATCCGTTACGCTTTTAGGAAAATGAAACTACCATAAGATCTCCCAGCACACACACAATGCAATCGCACACTTGGGGAAGGTTTCTTCTTATGATAGTCAAACATGCTTGATACGCGAAAATATTTTTGTTATTATTATTAGTGCATAGTGTGGAAAATAATTCGAAATTATAATATTAATCTTAGCTAGCATAGGTACCATTATATTATGCCTACTATAGCTACCATCTGAGATGGCAGGTTCTACAACTGAAATCGTAAAGGGCTCGTGTTGTTTTGTTTGGATTTCCAAAAAATGGCCAAGGCTAAGGAACTTCCTTTACCCAAAGGGTATGCCTCTGGAGGGACGCCTTGAGAACCTAACAGGATCTCTACCAACTCAAGGCCGGATTACCTCTATAGCTGAGTTACTAACTGTCGCGAGTATGCCATCCCTCGGTCATAACCGACCTTTATCGAGGGCCCTCAACACCAACAAACACATAAGAAAATTATCTGGGCTCCGTACCAGAATACCACTTTTTATCCAGAAGGAAATGCACATACCCTGAGGGGCGCGACCCCCATAACCTTGCTGCATCCTTTCCTGTTTCGACCATTTCCGGGTTGTGAGGTTCGATGAAGTCTCGTCCCATAAAGCTATGCTTTTCACACAAGCCATGCTTCGATCAACCAATGATCAACACTAGCATTCCACACTCCAAAGTTGGGACTATATCACTGATAACCATCAAGTACATAACCTCTGAGCTCGTAAATCTCAGAGAAGGGTGTTAAGCTAAGAGAATAAATTCTCCGCCACCAAACAGAAATGTATTTGATAGAAACCAGCTTTATATCTCAAAGTGTATTGTCAGACATACATCCATACAAGTCCATCCTGGGTCTGAAAGGAACTGAAGGCACTTCATCCAATTAAGGAAGAAGTCCTTGCAAATCTGGATGTCCACAATCCCGACCGGACTCCCTATCACATAGGGAAATCATCATACCAGAGCAACTCAGTGCAGAGACAATCGATAGGTAATCCTTTCGTTCTCGAAAATACTCGTTCTTCAACCACCGTCTTCAAATGCCATCCCATTTCATCGTATCATTATTCGGAATGGGTTTTATGACTCAATGTCCTCTCCCAGCTTAACTGAACAATAAGCGCTTATTTTCAAAACAAGTGGATACATAAATCGCAACAAATTTCCATTTATAGTCTTTTAAACAAAAGATTCACTTTTAAGATTCGATGTGGTTTTCGGATAACCATTTGGAATTCGACCCCTAGTCGCATCGAAATTCAAATGCCGTTTAAAGGCAAAGTTGTTTAAGTAAATAATTTTACTTAAATTCAGAAGTTCACAATCACACAGCATTATATCACAGATATCACAGCTCAATTCACAGCAATTCATATCACAAAGTATCACAAATCACATATCCGAGATATCAACTAATCCAAGGCATTCAATAATAATCCAATCATCTATAAGCAAGATCAATTAATTTTTAATCTCCAAATAAATTAATTACTTTAATTACCTTTAAACCCTGCTTAATTAACATTAATTAATTATAAACCATTTATTATTACTTTAGTTAATAAATGAAATTAATTAATCAATCCTTCACTTAATTACATTAATCAATTACCTTTAGTTAATTTTATTAATTAACCCTTAATTATTGATTAATCCTTTAGTCATTAATTAATTAACCTTTAATTAATTATCCTTTAATTACTTACATTGAGTAATTATCCTTAAATTAATAACATTAATTAATTTTACTCTTGATTAATTACATTAATTAATTTACCTTTAATTACCAACTTAATTAATTTAAGATAAACAATTTATCTTTATTAACTACTTAACTACATTTAAGTTTTGTGTAATAAACCTTTGAAAATTACTTATCATTAACATGAATTAGCTTAAGACTTTTAAGTAAATTAAAACATTTTATCTTTTGTAATTAATCTACCTAATTACATTACTAAATTTGTTTAAATAACTTAAAGAGGTAATTATAATAATGATCACATAAATAAATAATTTAAACTTAATTAATTTTAAAATAATTAACTTTGAAACCTTTAAAAAATCCATGCTTAATACAAATAATCATTTAAAAGAATTAATTAAGAAATGTTTTAAAACTTGATTTTGTTTTTAAAGTTTGAAAACCGAAACATCACATACTTGAGACAAACCCGAAGCTATCCCAATACCCAACCCGAGAAAATCTTCTTCTTCCTCTTTTTTTTCTTCTATTTTATTTTCAAACTTAAAAACCAGTTCCCAGTAAAACACTCGCAAATGACTCGATCAAAAACCCAAGCCAACACATCTTTTTCCCGAGCTCTTCCCCAAGACCACCATCCTCAAATCCATCAGCAAACAAAACCCCAAACCTGACACCTTGTGCACGTGTACACGTGGCCAGAGCTTCTTCGACCATCACCTCTACTGCCTACAAGTCACCGTTGACCTACTTGAGCATCACAACCACCCCGAACCAAGAATTGATCACGAATTCGAAATCGAGGACAAATAAACCCTCTGGAATGAACATGATCATCAAAGAATCGCCTCGTATTGCCACCTTCGGTCATCAGAGGTCACGTGACCATGATCATAGCTTTGTTGACGACCTACACTTCGATTCCCTCACCTGCGATCAACCCCGATGCATTGACGGGGACGCAGTAATTCGAATTCCAACCTCAACTAAAACATAGGTTTAAACCCTAGATCGACACCGTTCGTCTTCCACGATGATCAGGAATTTCTCTGATCATTTTTACCGAGTTCGTCAATCACCCAGCCATCCTCAGCCATGATCACGAGATCCATATCATCATCGATCACCAGAAATTGCTAAAACTCCTTTCTCATTCAACTCGTAAATTCTCCAAGAATAAATACTTCAAAATCATGATTCCACTTTTAAAAATCATTGTTTTCGAAAATGATTTAGGTTATATAAGTAAATCAATTAATTAAAGAGATCAAATTTTCATCATGCATTGATTTTACTGTGTTTTCTTGTTCCAGGTTAAATCTACTTGTTAACAATACTTAAAATTATTTTTAAAATTAAGTTCTACTAATTTTAAACACATTTTGTTTTAACATCAAGGCCTAACAAGAATTAGAGGAAGAGATTTGGATTTTTGAAACAGGTTTTAAAACGTGTAACCAACATAGAGGCAAATATGCCTGTTACCAGACAAGCACACCCATATCTGGATATATACATTCATATTTGTATAGATGCAAACATATTTATATCTTCATTTCAAACATTAATCACCACTTCAAGTCATAGATCAAATCAGAAGTAAGCTTACTCACCTATAACTTGAAAACAGAGAACTAGAAATTTTGTTTGAATTTGAAAATCTGGGTTATGCTTTTGATCTTTGAACTTTTTTGTTATTTGATGTTAAAAACTTTGATTTGCTTAGCTAGTTGAAATGAAGCTTTGATCTGTCTGCTTCAGGTTTGAAGACTTGGAAAAATTATTTTGCTCTTTGATCGGGTTTACTTTGCTTATGATTGAAGTTGAAATCTTGTAACAGGTTTTGATTTTAAACTTGAATTTTTTTATTTGCTTTGTTTCTTTGATTTTTTTACTGGTTTTGGCTTTAATTTGCTTAGGTTTGTTTTTGAAAATTTTTGAATAGATCAAGGAAAATAAAAAGAGAAGGGTATAGATGTTTATATAACCTTGATTTCCTTCATTTATTATTTTAAAAATAAAACTAAATCAATGGCACTTGTGATTGCATGTAGTAAATAAGTTAACACTTGTAAAATTTCATATTATAATGATTACACTTGTAATTTGCATGACTAGATATTTTAATAAAATTTTGTATTATATTTTCTTATTTTATAAATATATTTCTTTTTTTATATATTTATATAATCTTAAAAGAAAATGATTTGAAATTTAATTATTCATTAATAAAATCATACATATATTATTTTTAAATCCAATTTATTTTCAAGATATTTATATTTGAATTTCAAATTCAAATTCTATTTACAATCTACTCATATATACACACACATAAACAAACCCATATCTTATTTGTTTTGAAAAATTCAAATTAGTTCACAATTTAATTCCAAAATTTACATTAATTTTTAAATTAAATTTGGTTCAAAAACGGGATGGTTACATTAAAGTATACTATATTAGTTTATATAACTTCTAAAATATTTATTTTTGATGATAATAATAGTAGTATATATTTACCATTTACATCGACTAATTTAATTTATTCCCAATGATTCTGGTTTATCAGTTTTTCCGTCGAACTCGAGTCTAGCCTGTTTTGCTTCGAAATTCATGCCAATCTTACTTTGCTTTGGAATTCATAGTTGGATTCATAACTCATCTTATTCTTGTTTATCTCTAGCCTTGAAAGGTGAGCAATCACTCACGGTTAACGTTCTTATATCTATTAAATTTGGTTTCATTTGAAATGATAATTGAAATATGATGTTGTTAGTTATTTACATTGCTATATATATGTTATCATCTGTATCTTTTCACCTGTGACATCTGACACCATTATCTGTTATTTATATTGATAATATACGCATGTTATGTTATTATCGTATCTGTTATCACTCTGAAAGTTCCCTGTTAGTATAGAATTCCATATGGGTTGAAATGATACATAAACGAACGATCTATAGAATAGATCGTTATGGGTTGAAATGATAAATCCAAGCGATTTTCATTGAATTGAGTTAGGGATTGCAGGTAGAAATGATATATACCCGCATATATATATTTAAATTATGGATTGAAATGATAAAAATCTATATCACTTGAACATAGGATAGAAAATTATATATAGACACCGTTGGTCTATATATAAATATTTTAAAATGATTTCTATGGTTTTGGAAAGAAATATATGGTTTAATAAATACCGATTTCAATATATTATATATAAATGTATTTTATAAAGTTTAAATTCTTAGTTTTAAAATTATATGTATTGAAATTTTTAAAATTATAAGTTAGTTTTGAAATTATAAATTTTAAGAATTGTAACGACCGCTATTTTCGACCATTCGCATCCATTATAAGTGTATAGGTAGACACTCATGCCGGAATTGAATTGCTCAAAATACCGCGTTGTAAATAAAAATTTGGCAAATCTCAGAATATACAGCAAATAATAATCAAAGATCACAGACACAGAGTATATAATAATGCAGCGGAAGTAAAAAAAGAGATAGTAGTTCATGAAGCTACTATATAAAAATAAGATACATCAGAGTTAAATAAGATACAACAGAAGAGTAACAAGATACATCAGGTACAAATCAGAATACATCACTGAAACACTGGATACTGAAACAAAATAGATGGCTGGATCTTCAAGGAAAGCTCCAACTCCGAAGGTGAATCTTGAATGCTAACTCAATCAATCTGACTCGAGCGTAAAGCAAAATACAAAACACTCGAGTCAGGACATAAATACTTATGAAATGTAAATAAACTCAAGTGAACAGTAACAAAAATGCATCAGTAACTTAAAGGATGCTTGGGATTGTCCATCCTTTAAGGATCCGTTAACTATTTACTATGTAGTAATATTGCGCTACTATAATAATGTCTATAGTAAAATAAACATACTTTTAAATAGCGTTAAGGCTTTACATTTTCCACCTTAACACAATTAATGCCAATAGTCTATACAGTACCTGCATATCTCCTGATCAGGAGACTATGAGAAGATACTGCATAGGTACGACACAAATAGAAACTCGTAGTAAAGGCTCGGTATGGTAGGTGACACGGCACACAAGGCAATGCCAGGGTAGATATACCAATTACGCACACGGGCTGGTGGTAACGCAGCAGCCACATACGCCCACCTCGGAACACACTCCCAATCAAAATCGGAGGATGGCCATCTAATCAATCACCAGTAAGAGTATAGTATCGAAGGACGACCAGAGGTGCTACCTCCTTTGGCCCGAGATCACTCCTCTTTAAGCCAACTTATGCCAACTCATGGGAGTTGGGTCCACGTAATATACCTCAAGAACGTCGCCACCATCCTACTTCATTCTGGAATCTCCACCGCGTACACGGTTGTTAAAGTGGTTTTCGGAGTTGGCAGAGAGTATGACAACTTTCGATCCCGGTCTCTTTAACAACCAAACGTTATTATAACGCCGTGGTCATTTCAAAATAGTTTATACTTCAAAAGGATCAAATCATTTCATTTCAAAACTATATTCCTTTCAAAATAGTTTACACTTCGAAACCAAAGCCATTTTTATTTCAAAACAATATTCAAATCAAATAGTTTATCATTTCCATTTCAAACATATATTCACCTTTAAAAAAAAATCATAATACTTTCAAAGTGTAACTTTTCCGAAACCAAAATACTTGAAATCATTACACTTTGAAAATCATAACATTTTGAAATCATTCATTTGAAATCAATCTTTTAATTCTTTACACTTTACAAATTTATTCCATGAAACCAAAATTTTCAATTTCCAACTTAATTCAATTTAAACCATCAGTTTCAATTAAATTTCCCAATAACTATTTCAAATCATATCAATTTCAAATATAGATTTGATCCATAAATTAAACTATTCAATTTTTTATATATTTCAAAGCTTTCATATCCCGCATTTCAAAAACTAATTTTTTTTTTATAATTTCATATATCTTAAATCTAGTTTCATTATTACTTAGTTTTGAAATATTCATTTCATAAATCCAATATTATTTAAATAAACTTACATTACAATTAAACCAAATATCTTTTCATACAAATATAAACTTCAATATTCCTTTATCAAATAAATCAAAATCAAATATCATTCCACATTCACATTCTTTGCTAAAATAAAGATCAAATCATTTCCAATCATTTCAAAGTCATTAAAATATTACATCCTTTCAAAACTTCATAATCAAATCATTATTTGAATTCAAATCCAAATATTCAAATTTAAATATCATTTAAAAATCAAATATTTCATTCATTTATTATTTCAAACATCATTACAAAATACATTTCAAAATTCCATTCAAAAATTCATTTATCTCATTACATCTCATTCCGTTTAACACATAACTAAGTAAACTTTATTTAAAATTCAAATTCAAATTTAAATTCCTTAAAAATTCAAATTTAAATATTAAAATATATTCAAAACTTCTTAAATTTCACAATTAATCAATTTCCAAAAGTTAAATCATTTAACACTTTGAAATATAACTCAAACAGTGTTAAAATCTATAACATTTCAAACATTGTCAAATTATAGCAACGACAGCATTTATAAAGTGCTATCGTAGTTTATAGCTTCCAAAAATGGTTTAGATCAAGAATAACGACATTTATAAAATGTCCTAATAGATATTTAGTTATTTCAAACATTGTTAGATTCAAAACAATAGCATTTAAAAATGCTGTCAAAAGACTACAACATTTTGAAAATGCTATAAAATTCCAGATCTCATTTTAGCTTTTCAAAAATAAAAATAAAACTCCAAATTTTTATTATAACTTAAAAATCATATTTCTAGACTTCAAAATTTCACATTTAAAATCATTTTAACATATGATTTAACACAACAAAATTTTTAGATCAAATATTCAATTTAAAAACTCCATTCATTTATTAAGTCAAAATTCACTGTTTATTAACATATAAATTAAATAAAACTTAAAATTTTACTTCAAATACAATTTCAAAACTTCAAATTTAATTTCCATTATTTATTTACATTTTAAAATAAAATTTAAAGTCTAAAATCACATTTACTCCAAATTTACATACTTGAATTCACTTAAATTCACAATTTCAAGATTTAATATTTAACTTTCTTAAAACCATAATATATATATATTTTTAAATCAAAATTTCATACTTTTGAAAATACATATTTTTAATAAAAATCATTTAAAAATATACCACTGGGTCTGTGTATAATTTTCTAACCTAGGTCAAGTGATACGAATATATATCATTTCAATCCGCAGTTTACAAAGAAAACCCGGGTTCTATCATTTCAAACCCGCAATCCCAAGTCAAATAAAATACAATAAAAATCGCTCAGGCCTATCATTTCAGCCCATAACGATTTTTCCCTATTCTAAAGTCCGTTCGGGTATGTATCATTTCAACCCATAGTGATTCTATTCTAACAGGGAACTTGCAGTGTGAATATATGCATAAACAATATAAACAATGTCAATGTCACAATATAATGTCATATATCAGATGTCAGGTGATAATTAACAGTTTTAACATGGTAATAACATGGTATAGCATATCATATGATCAACATTAACTTGCATAACATTTTATATTACTAAACACTTGTCATCAATTCACTATTTCATAAGTATAAATGTCAGAGTGAGAAAGACTCACTTTTTCAAGCTAAAGACCACTACGACACACAAAACGATTCCAAAGGCTTGACAAGCACGATACAACATGACTAGTGATTCAAATGAGTGGAGAGAACCAATACATCATCTTGTAAACAACCAAAAACAAGACAATATAACATATGAATATTCAACACAAAATTATATAGAAACAAGTTGAAATACAAGGCAATAAAGACAAGACCTTGTCTTTACCATTCAAATGCTCGACCAAGGTGGATCATGAGCTCAGCCAATGATGTGTTAAGCTCAGGTTTGGTATCATATAGGTCAGGTTTGTGTCAAGTATGGCATCCAAAACAAGTGGAGATGAAGGTGTAGTGGTGATAACATGAAGCATACCAAAGACAATGCAAAAGAGGCAAGTTGTTCAACTTTTTGGCTCGGCATGGGTCAATTGGAGCTCGAGCACAGGGGGTTTCAGATCTGGTCAGTGGGTAGGTGGATAGTCAGAGGTGGTATCGTGGAGGTGGTGGAGCAATAGGAGGTGGCCAAGGCAAGATATGAAGGAGATAGTGAAGTTTATGGCTAGGCTACGCAATTTCAAGGGGTTTGGTGCAAAGTTTGTGGTGCTAGCTTCAAGTAGTGGTCAAGGCCAGATCTGGACAGAGGGGAGAGGAGTGGTTGCTGCCATGTATGGTGGTGGTGGTGGTCGGTGGAGATGAGGGTGGTAGAGGCTAGGCCGAGCAAGACTAGAGAGGAAGAAACAAATCAATGAAAATTGAAGAGGAGAAGAGATAAAGGAGGCCATTGCTTTTTTTTTTCTCAAATGAAATAGCCATGAAGGGTGATGAGATGGGAAGGTTTTTCACGTGAATCAACAGGAAATACATGGCCAATGTAAAAGAAATGAACGGCTAAGTCAAAATGAAAAGTCAACAGAAGGTGTAAAGCCAAAGGGAGGTGAAAAGTCACATGCAAATGAAAGGTTTAAGTCTTTTTGTATTTCCATTGCTTTTTAAAATTTAAATACATGTAAAATATGTATAAATACAGATAAAATACGAAAATATAGTAAATGAACAAAAATAAATAAATAAATATTAATTAAATATAATTAAATTAAGAAATTAACAAAGAAAATGTAAATTAGGCTTGAAAATTTGAAAATAAATGAAATGAACTTTGGGAGAATTGTATGTACATGAAAAATATTTATAAATAAAGATAAAAAAAATGCATACATAAAAATGAATAAATAAATTTTAATTAAATATAATTTAAATGAAGAAAATATCAGAAAAATGGAAACTTACCTTTAAAAATAGAAAATAAATTCAATGAGCTTTAGAAAAATTCAAACATCACTTTAAAAATATTTAAAAGGTAAAAATATATGTAACATAGCATATAATACAATTTATAATAAGATATGACAATTAAAAAGATTATTTATATAATTTAAAATAAACAGTTTTGTTAAATACATCAAATTTCACACAATAGTTAAAAAGGCATAACTTTCACATTATAAATCAGATTTCAACGAAACGAAAAGCAGTGTTCTTAAAATTTTATTTACTTTCATAATAAAATATAAAATTCAAAATTTTACACTTTCAAATTTTAAATTTAAAAGTCAAAGTTTGACCATTTTGACAAAAATTCACTTTTCTGGAAATATTCAATTTATGCATGATTGAAATTCTAATCCACATCGAAATCAACATTTATATTTCAATTAACAAAATAAATTAATTTTAATAAATAAAATAAAGTTTTGAAATTAGGAATTTAAATTAAAATAATTAAAATATACAATTACAATAATCAGAAAATACAGGGTTGTTACACTCTCCCCCACTCAAAACTTTTCGTCCCCGAAAAGGAATGAGGTACGGGAAAACACAGAAAAAGATAGAATGAAATAGTATTATGACAAGATGACAAGAAGATTAAAATTATACCTGATAACTGTTGCTATAGGTAAGTTTAACAATGTGGAGATGATCTTTCCAAGATCTTCCAGAATTCAAGAACACAAGCATGGAAAAAATCTTTTAGAATCTGATTCACCCTTCCCGTTTGACCGACGGTCTGTGGATGGCAAGCAGTGCTTAGATTCAAAGATGAGTACCAAAGATTATTAAAGATTATAGAAAGATTTCTAAACAGACTGGTATATGCAATAGCCTCCCATTCTGTAGCAAGATAAGGGAAATTAGGACAACCAAAAGATAGTTTGAAAAACAAAATAAAATAATAAATTTGAAACCATAAAATTTCAACTTAAACTGAAAATTAATTTTACATAAGTCAAATAAATCTTAAGCATCTCTAATTTCATTATCTTATCATCCAATTATCTTAAATTAACAAATCCCTAAAATCATGTATTTGAAAAATCTTTTATTATACTCAAAATGTACCAAATAAAATTTAATTCTTCTTCATTTCTAATTAAAATTAAGTTTATTTCTCTCAATATATCTTATCACCCATATTAAATATATTTATACTAATTATAACTGCTTTAATTTATTCTCAGTTTCTTTAACATCATTTTATATTGTAAATTATTCCACTACCCTTTTCTTTATTTACCTCTGTTAATCCCTTTTATAACTAAAATTTAAGTATATAACATTTATAATAACCACTCAAATTTTATTTATAAAATCTTTTTTTATATTGTACATTATCCAATTACATATTCAACTTCTGAAAATTAAGGTAAGTTATATTGGAATGAAATTGTGTATTATACAAATAAAACTTTCTAATTAAATTATTTCAAGCTTGAATATTTATCCAAATCTTGAAATTATACTTAGAAATTATCTTTGAAGATAAAATTTAGGAATTAAATTTCCGATAAATTCCAAACTATTTAGAGATAAATAAATGCTCATATACTATATATATATATATATATATATATATCCATTCAAATTTAAATCATATTTCAGCATATGTTATAAATCCATTCTTATTTTAGAAATTAAAATCAATTAAATTTTCCAAAAACAAAACTGTAGCAAGACTACAGAATGGTCTCTTCACTTCGAAACTCGAAAATGAATGTCGATGATGCTGCAGTCATCACCGAAATTATTTTCTAGCGACAAAGAGAAGAGCACTAAATTTAAATTTAAAATTCTTTAGAAACAAATTTCTATTCGAAAATACTTTAAATAATATATCCTTTAAAACTTTAAACACAAAGTTTGAAATCCATCGGAAATTAAATTCTCAAATTCTTGTTTTACATTCATTTTAAATTTTCAAATAAATTTATAACCATGTTTTATAGTTCAATTAGATATATGAAACAATAGAAAATGATATATAAAATCAAATATTATTTCTTAACAACCAATTCAAATAAAATCCAGATAAAGATTTATAATATAGTTACAAAATTTATTTCACAAAATTTATTACATTACTAAATTTTAAAAACATATTGTGTCAGTTTGCTCTGTTCAAGTGTTTTGGAAATCTTATCGATAGCGTTGATCAGACGAATCGATTAGAAACCCAAATCAACATCAACAACTCAAACAACACAATATATAAAATATTTTAAATATTAGTTTACAAATACACTTCAAGAATAATTTGAATATAAGTTGGAAACAAAGATGAGATGATTAAATAACAGAATAGAGAGATGGATAAGCTTATATAAATCGCGGGCAACCTTAACCGGGTCAACCGTGACTTAAAGTATAAGTTCGATGTGGATTTCTGGGTAAATCTACATTCGACCTCAAGAGATAGAGTTTATGATAATAAGAGATACTAGCATCTAAACCGAGGATATAAAATCTTTAGTGAATCGATGCTGTTGTAAAGGAGTTTCACCCCTTTACAAATCAATTTGAGATTGGCGAGACTGCCGACTCATTATAAACATCCTTTTGAAGTGGAGTTATGGGATACTCCAAAATCAAAAGAAGATGAATAGTGAGGGACACGAATGGATTTTGGACCCGCAGGGAATGTTCCAAAAATTCAAATGAATCGAGTCAAAAGGAAGAGATTTAAACTCGAATGGAAGTGATTCTGCAATTTCATTTACCCTATATACTGAGTTTGCCTAGAGCTACCAAAGCTCTGATACCAACTGTAACGACCACTATTTTCGACCATTCGCATCCATTATAAGTGTATAGGTAGACACTCATGCCGGAATTGAATTGCTCAAAATACCGCGTTGTAAATAAAAATTTGGCAAATCTTAGAGTATACAGTAAATGATAATCACAGATCATAGACACAGAGTATATAATAATGCAGCGGAAGTAAAAAAAGAGATAGTAGTTCATGAAGCTACTATATAAAAATAAGATACATCAGAGTTAAATAAGATACAACAGAAGAGTAACAAGATACATCAGGTACAAATCAGAATACATCACTGAAACACTGGATACTGAAACAAAATAGATGGCTGGATCTTCAAGGAAAGCTCCAACTCCGAAGGTGAATCTTGAATGCTAACTCAATCAATCTGACTCGAGCGTAAAACAAAATACAAATCACTCGAGTCAGGACATAAATACTTATGAACTGTATATAAACTCAAGTGAACAGTAACAAAAATGCATCAGTAACTTAAAGGATGCTTGGGATCGCCCATCCTTTAAGGATCCGTTAAACTATTTACTATGTAGTAATATTGCGCTACTATAATAATGTCTACAGTAAAATAAACATACTTTTAAATAGAGTTAAGGCTTTACATTTTCCACCTTAACACAATTAATGCCAATAGTCTATACAGTACCTGCATATCTCCTGATCGGGAGACTATGAGAAGATACTGCATAGGTACGACACAAATAGAAACTCGTAGTAAAGGCTCGGTATGGTAGGTGACACGGCACACAAGGCAATGTTAGGGTAGATATACCAATTACGCACACGGGCTGGTGGTAACGCAGCAGCCACATACGCCCACCTCGGAACACACTCCCAATCAAAATCGGAGGATGGCCATCTAATCAATCACCAGTAAGAGTATAGTATCGAAGGAATGTGTCCGACCAGAGGTGCTACCTCCTTTGGCCCGAGATCGCTCCTGTTTTAGCCACCTTATGCCAACTCACGGGAGTTGGGTCCACGTAATATACCTCAAGAACGTCGCCACCATCCTACTTCATTCTGGAATCTCCACCGCATACACGGTTGTTAAAATGGTTTTCGGAATTGGCAGAGAGTATGACAACTTCCGATCCCGGTCTCTTTAACAACCAAACGTTATTATAACGCCGTGGTCATTTCAAAATAGTTTATACTTCAAAGGGATCAAATCATTTCATTTCAAAACTATATTCCTTTCAAAATAGTTTACACTTCGAAACCAAAGCCATTTTTATTTCAAAACTATATTCAAATCAAATAGTTTATCATTTCCATTTCAAACATATATTCACCTTTAAAAAAAATCATAATATTTTCAAAGTATAACTTTTCCGAAACCAAAATACTTGAAATCATTACACTTTGAAAATCATAACATTCCGAAATCATTCATTTGAAATCAATCTTTTAATTCTTTACACTTTACAAATTTATTCCATGAAACCAAAATTTTCAATTTCCAACTTAATTCAATTCAAACCATCAGTTTCAATTAAATTTGCCAATAACTATTTCAAATCATATCAATTTAAAATATAGATTTGATCCATAATTAAACTATTCAATTTTTTATATATTTCAAAGCTTTCATATCCCGCATTTCAAAAACTATTTTTTTTTTATAATTTCATATATCTCAAATCTAGTTTCATTATTACTTAGTTTTGAAATATTCATTTCATAAATCCAATATTATTTAAATAAACTTACATTACAATTAAACCAAATATCTTTTCATACAAATATAAACTTCAATATTCCTTTATCAAATAAATCAAAATCAAATATCATTCGACATTCACATTCTTTGCTAAAATAAAAATCAAATCATTTCCAATCATTTCAAAACCATTAAAATATTACATCCTTTCAAAACTTCATAATCAAATCATTATTTGAATTCAAATCCAAATATTCAAATTTAAATATCATTTAAAAATCAAATATTTCATTCATTTATTATTTCAAACATCATTACAAAATACATTTCAAAATTCCATTCAAAAATTCATTTATCTCATTACATCTCATTCCGTTTAACACATAACCAAGTAAACTTTATTTAAAATTCAAATTCAAATTTAAATTCCTTAAAAATTCAAATTTAAATATTAAAATATATTCAAAACTTCTTAAATGTCACAATTAATCAATTTCCAAAAGTTAAATCATTTAACACTTTGAAATATAACTCAAACAGTGTTAAAATCTATAACATTTCAAACATTGTCAAATTATAGCAACGACAGTATTTATAAAGTGCTATCGTAGCTTATAGCTTCCAAAAATGGTTTAGATCAAGATTAACGGCATTTATAAAATGTCGTAATAGATATTTAGTTATTTCAAACATTATTAGATTCAAAACAATAGCATTTAAAAATGCTGTCAAAAGACTACAACATTTTGAAAATGCTATAAAATTCCAGATTTCATTTTAGCTTTTCAAAAATAAAAATAAAACTCCAAATTTTTATTATAACTTAAAAATCATATTTCTAGACTTCAAAATTTTACATTTAAAATCATTTTAACATATGATTTAACACAACAAAATTTTTAGATCAAATATTCAATTTAAAAACTCCATTCATTTATTAAGTCAAAATTCACTGTTTATTAACATATAAATTAAATAAAACTTAAAATTTTACTTCAAATACAACTTCAAAACTTTAAATTTAATTTCCATTATTTATTTACATTTTGAAATAAAATTAAAAGTCTAAAATCACATTTACTCCAAATTTACATACTTGAATTCACTTAAATTCACAATTTCAAGATTTGATATTTTACTTTCTTAAAACCATAATATATATATTTTTAAATCAAAATTTCATACTTTTGAAAATACATATTTTTAATAAAAATCATTTAAAAATATACCACGGGGTCTGTATATAATTTTCTAACCTAGGTCAAGTGATACAGATATATATCATTTCAATCCGCAGTTTACAAAGAAAACCCGGGTTCTATCATTTCAAACCCGCAATCCCAAGTCAAATAAAATACAATAAAAATCGCTCAGGCCTATCATTTCAGCCCATAACGATTTTTCCCTATTCTAAAGTCCGTTCGGGTATGTATCATTTCAACCCATAGTGATTCTATTCTAACAGGGAACTTGCAGTGTGAATATATGCATAAACAATATAAACAATGTCAATGTCACAATATAATGTCATATATCAGATTTCAGGTGATAATTAACAGTTTTAACATGGTAATAACATGGTATAGCATATCATATGATCAACATTAACTTGCATAACATTTTATATTACTAAACACTTGTCATCAATTCACTATTTCATAAGTATAAATGTCAGAGTGAGAAAGACTCACTTTTTCAAGCTAAAGACCACTACGACACACAAAACGATTCCAAAGGCTTGACAAGCACGATACAACATGACTAGTGATTCAAATGAGTGGAGAGAACCAATACATCATCTTGTAAACAACCAAAAACAAGACAATATAACATATGAATATTCAACACAAAATTATATAGAAACAAGTTGAAATACAAGGCAATAAAGACAAGACCTTGTCTTTACCATTCAAATGCTCGACCAAGATGGATCATGAGCTCAGCCAATGATGTGTTAAGCTCAGTTTTGGTATCATATAGGTCAGGTTTGTGTCAAGTATGGCATCCAAAACAAGTGGAGATGAAGGTGTAGTGGTGATAACATGAAGCATACCAAAGACAATGCAAAAGAGGCAAGTTTTCAACTTTTTGGCTCGGCATGGATCAATTGGAGCTCGAGCATAGGGGGTTTCAGATCTGGTCAGTGAGTAGGTGGATGGTCAGAGGTGGTATCATGGAAGTGGTGGAGCAATAGGAGGTGGCCAAGGCAAGATATGAAGGAGATAGTGAAGTTTATGGCTAGGTTACGCAATTTCAAGGGGTTTGGTGCAAAGTTTGTGGTGCTAGCTTCAAGTAGTGGTCAAGGCCAGATCTGGACAGAGGGGAGAGGAGTGGTTGCTGCCATGTATGGTGGTGGTGGTGGTCGGTGGAGATGAGGGTGGTAGAGGCTAGGCCGAGCAAGACTAGAGAGGAAGAAGCAAATCAATGAAAATTGAAGAGGAGAAGAGATAAAGGAGGCCATTGCTCTTTTTTTTTCTCAAATGAAATAGCCATGAATGGTGATGAGATGGGAAGGTTTTTCACGTGAATCAACAGGAAATACACAGCCAATGCAAAATAAATGAACGGCTAAGTCAAAATGAAAAGTCAACAGAAGGTGTAAAGCCAAAGGGAGGTGAAAAGTCACATGCAAATGAAAGGTTTAAGTCTTTTTGTATTTCCATTTCTTTTTAAACTTTAATTACATGTAAAATATGTATAAATACGGATAAAACACGAAAATATAGTAAATGAACAAAAATAAATAAATATTAATTAAATATAATTAAATTAAGAAAATAACAAAGAAAATGTAAATTAGGCTTGAAAATTTGAAAATAAATGAAATGAACTTTGGGAGAATTGTATGTACATGAAAAATATTTATAAATAAAGATAAGAAAATAAAAAAAATGCATACATAAAAATGAATAAATAAATTTTAATTAAATATAATTTAAATGAAGAAAATATCAGAAAAATGGAAACTAACCTTTAAAAATAGAAAATAAATTCAATGAGCTTTAGAAAAATTCAAACATCACTTTAAAAATATTTAAAAGGTAAAAATATATGTAACATAGCATATAATACAATTTAGAAGAAGATATGACAATTAAAAAGATTATTTATATAATTTCAAATAAACAATTTTGTTAAATACAGCAAATTTCACACAATAGTTAAAAAGGCATAACTTTCACATTATAAATCAGATTTCAACGAAACGAAAAGCAGTGTTCTTAAAATTTTATTTACTTTCATAATAAAATATAAAATTAAAATTTTCAAACTTTCAAATTTTAAATTTAAAAGTCAAAGTTTGACCATTTTGACCAAAATTCACTTTTCTGGAAATATTCAATTTATGCATGATTGAAATTCTAATCCACATCAAAATCAACATTTATATTTCAATTAACAAAATATATTAATTTTAATAAATAAAATAAAGTTTTTAAATTAGGAATTTAAATTAAAATAATTAAAATATACAATTACAATAATCAGAAAATACAGGGTTGTTACAAGAATTTACTTATAATTTTACTATTTTAAATATGTATAAATTAGTTTTATTACAAAATAAGTTTGACAATAAGATTTAATTTAATAAAGTTGATTTAATTTATATATAATGTGTTTAAGGATTTATTTAAAATTATATTTGCAGATATAGAATTTATAATAAATTTTGGTAAATTAAGGTTGGGAAGATAGATTTGAAATTGATTTGAAATGGTATTTGATTAAGAATTTTATTTAATTAAATCGATTTGAAACTATTTGAATTTGAGATTTTTAAAGGATATGATTTTATAACTTGATTTTGATTAAAAGTGATTTAAATGGATATTTCAAATTTATATAAATTAAAATGGTATATGTAGTTTTATTTAAATTTGAAATTTGAAGTTTTATTTAAATGTTGTCGGAACGATTAAGTAAATTTATCAAAACTAAATTATAGTAAAGTGAATTTGTTATAGACTTAGTTTAGAAAATGTTGAATATTTAAAGCTTTGAAATATATTGAAACTGAAATGGTTTATTTTGTGGTTAAAAATCTGTATTTGAAATCGATATAATTTGAAATGGTTTGCTGAGAAACTGGACTGAATTGAAAATGATGATTTGAGATTGGATTTAATTTGAATTTTGGGAATTCGAGTTGATTTGAATTGATTTGTGAAATTTGAGGAAACTATTTTATTATATAAAGTATTTTAAATTATATTTTAAACTATTTTATATTTTACTTTATAAATTATTTTAATATAAGCTATTTTAATATAAACTATTTTAATATAAACTATTTTAATGTAAACTATTTTAATGTAAACTATTTTAATATACAATTTTTTTAAACTATTTTAACTTATAACTATTTTTAAATAGATTATTTTATTTTATAAACTATTTTACTATATATATACTATTATTAATATCTAAACTATTTAAAGGAAAGTGTTACGATTTCAAAGTGTTATGATTACAAAGTATTATGATTTCAAAAGTATTATGATTTCTAAATTATGATTTCCAAAGTATCATGACTTCCAAAAGAATTATGATTTCTAAGTTATGATTTATAAAGTGTTATGGTTTTAGAATCTTTATAATTTTGAAAGTGTAATAACTTTGAAGTGCTATGATTTTGGAAATGATATTGTATTGATATGGTTTTTTTGAAAATGGAAATGATATTGTATCGATATGGTTTTTTTGAAAATGGAAATGATAATGTATTGACATGGTTCTTGAATGTGAAAAACGATATCATATTGATATGGTTTTAAAATAGCAATGATATTTTGGTTTTGAAGTATAAACTATTTTGAAATGACCGTGGTGTTATAATAACGTTTGGTTGTTAAAGAGACCTGGATCGGATATTGTCATACTCTCTGCCAATACCGAAAATCACTTTAACAACTGTGTATGCTGTGGAGATTTTAGAATGAAGTAGTGTGGTAGCGACGATCCCATATGAGGTATATATGTGGACCTGACTCCCGTGAGTTGGCATAAGATGGCTAAAACAGGAGCAATCGACGGGCAAAGTGAGGTAGCTTCTTCGATCGGACACACTTCTTCGTATGCCATTCTATTACTTTGTGATTGATTTAGTGCACATCTTTGATTAGGGAGTGTGGCTCGAGGTGGGAGGTAGTTGCTGCTATGCGCCACCACCAGCCCATAAGTGTAATTAGTATATCTATCATGGCATTGCCTAGTTGTACCATGTCACCTACCTTAGCGAGACCACTACAAATTTGTTTTGTACCATACCTATTGAGTGCCCTTTGATGAGCCCAGTTTACGGGAAATTACGGTACTATATAGACTCTGAGAATATATAAAAATGCGTTAAGGGGGATATAGGTAACGCCTTAACGCTATTTTAATAGTATACTTTACTATAGAAATTATTATAATAGCGTACATTACTACATAGTAGATAGTTTAACGGATCCTTAAAGGATGGGTATCCCAAACATCCTTTAAGTTATATGTATTTCAGTTGTTATTTCACTTGAGTTGGATTTGTTGATATAAGAATGTTAATCCGGACTTGAGGGCTTTGTGTTTTGCTTTACGCTCGGGTCAGGCTGAGTAATACAGCTTTTGAGACTCGCCTTTGGAGTTGGAGCTTCGCTTCGAGATCCATCTATCTATTCAGGTTGCAGTTATTCAGTTGATTCCAGTGATGCATTCTAATCTTGTATTTGACTATTGTATTTGAAACTTCTATTGTATCTTATTTAACTCCGTTATATGTAGCAGATTTATGAACTACTATTCTTTTGTTTCCGCTGCTTATTGTTATATTACTCTGTTTCGGTGATTCCGTGATTATTTATTTACCGTACATGCTGAGTTTTGCTAAATATAAATTAACAATTTGATATTTTGAGCAATTCAAGTCCAACATGTGTGGATACGAATGGTTGAAAATACCAGGATGTTACATGTGGTATCAGAGCTCTGGTTTTAGGCAAAACTTACCATATATAGTAAATTTAATTACAGAATTACTTTCGTTCGAGCTTAAATCTCTTCCTCTTTGATTCGGTTTCCTTTGAATTTTAGAACCTTCCCTTCATTTTTAAATTCATTCTTGTCTCTCTCTATTCGTGTTTTCTTGATTCTGGAGCATCCAATAACTCCACTGAATAATTGTAACGCGGTGAAACTCCTTTACAACAGGCATTGATTCGTCGAAGATTTCTATTTCCTCGGTTTACGATGCTGCTATCTCATGTTATGCCCAAATTCTATTCTCTTATGATTGAATGTCGATTTGCCTCAGAATTCTGCATGGATCTTATTCTTGAAGTCATGGTTGACAAAGTCAAGGTCGTCCGTGATATATATAAGTCTATCCATCCTTCTATTTTATGGTTGATTATCTTACCTCCATATCGAGCCAATCTCTTCTGGTTAGAATTCTATTTGATTCGGGTCTCCCTAAATTCGAATCTGTATCCTTGTTTGAAATTTATTCTAGAATCGTCGAGTAATTCGGGTCTCCCTAAATTTGAATCTGTATCCTAGTTTGAAATTTATTCTAGAATCGTTGAGTAAGGGAATGTATTTTTAATTAATATTAAATTGTTTTATATATTGTGATTGTTTGAGTTGTTGATGTCGATTTGGGGTTTTCGACCGATTCGTCTGATCAATGATATCGATAAGAGTTCCAAAACACTTGAACAGAGCAAACTGACACAATATTGTTTCAAATTTGGTAAATGAAATAAATTTTGTATGATTATATTATATATAAGTATATTTTTTGAAATTAAATAGTTAATTAAGTTGAATGTTTAAAATGATAATATACAATTTTCACTTATTATTTATAAACCATTGACTATTTCCACAAAATAAATAATGAAATTATAAAACATAGTTATAAACTGATTTAGGAATTTAAATGAATGTAAATTTAGAATTTGAGAATTTAATTTTCGATGATTCAAAATTTTGGTTTTAAAAGTTTTAAAGGGTATATTATTTTAAAGTATTTTCGAATACAAAGGATTTTCAAAGAAAACTTAAATGATTAAATCAATGGTCTCCTCTTTCGTTGCTGGGACGGTGATGGTGGTCGCATCATCGACATTTATTTTTGAGTTTCAAAGTGGTGAGACCATTATGTAACTTTGCTACACTTTTGTTGTGGAAAATGAAGTTGATTTGAATTTCTTAGGTATGACTTGATTTATAATATATATATTATGTAACAACCCGCATATTTATCGAGTTTACATTTAAATATTTTTATTTAAATATTAAATCGTTAATCGGATTTTGGTCCGAAAAACTACTTTTTGCAAACGGTCAAATTAGGACTCGAGACCACTTCCATTGAGTTCGAAATGTCGTTTACAACTTTTTAAGTATAAACATCGATAGGTTTGGAGTTAGTGAAATTTCACTAACTTTTCCCGCTTTGGACTTTGGGTTAGTTTAGCCTATTAAGCCCAAGTTCCAACCCTCTTCTCCTCACTCTTCATAAATTTCCTAACTAACTCAAGCTTTAGCATTAATGGTGAAGAGAATGGGAAATTAAAACTCCAAGCTCAAATTCAATTGCAACTCCATCAATCAACTCCAAATTCAAGTAGAAGATATTGGATTCAAGCTTTGGATTGCTTCTCCTTGCTTTCAAGCTTCATCTTCATAAATTTTAGTGCAAAGGTGAGATTTTTATCTCACAATTCTAGCCTATAACTATATTGGACTGTTGGGAATGATTCCCTATCATTTTAGCATGCATGTTAGCATTTGGTTTGGATTGGATTGGCGAAAAACTCCAATTTTTAGCGTTTTGTTGAATTTTCTGCACTTGAGTCGTTCTGGCCATTTTTAGGTCGTTCGGAGTTATGTCGTTCGTCCATAAGTCGCTGAGTCGTTGGACCCTTGAGTCGCTGAGTCATTGGACCCTTGAGTCGCTGAGTCATTCACCCTTGAGTCGCTGAGTCGTTCAACCTTGAGTCGCTGAGTCGTTCACCCTTGAGTCGCTGAGTCGTTCAACCTTGAGTCGCTGAGTCGTTGGACCCTTGAGTCGCTGAGTCGTTGGACCCTTGAGTCGCTGAGTCGTTGGACCCTTGAGTCGCTGAGTCGTTCACCCTTGAGTCGCTGAGTCGTTCACCCTTGAGTCGCTGAGTCGTTGGACCCTTGAGTCGCTGAGTCGTTGGACCCTTGAGTCGCTGAGTCGTTCACCCTTGAGTCGCTGAGTCGTTCACCCTTGAGTCGCTGAGTCGTTGGACCCTTGAGTCGCTGAGTCGTTGGACGCTTGAGTCGCTGAGTCGTTGGACCCTTGAGTCGCTGAGTCGTAGACCCTTGAGTCGTTAGGTCGTATGACCCTTGAGTCGTTAGGTCGTTAGACCCTTGAGTCGTTAGGTCGTATGACCCTTGAGTCGTTAGGTCGTTAGACCCTTGAGTCCTTAGGTCGTTAGACCTCATTTTGTCTTCACTAGGTCGTACCGTTTTGGTCGGGGCGCTGCCCCCTGGACCCCCGCGACCTGACCGGGCAGGTCGAACCCCGTAAGCGGTGGCGTTGCCCCCGCACCCCCACCTTGGGGGGTTGCCACCCCCCCTGGACCCCCCCTCCGTAGGGGATCTTATCTGAAAAACATTGAGCTGGTTTCCTTGGATTTTTATTCACATCTCCGTATGCGATTTTTGTGACTGATTGTTTCTACAATTGCTTCTGTGTTTTGTCACTTTATAATATAAAGGTTTCAATACTAGTAGTAAATATCAAAACTCTTTTAACAAACAATTTCAACTCTATTTTTAATAACAAAGCTCTTTTCTTAAACCGTTTTCCAATCTATTAGTATATACAAACCTTTACCTCACTCGGATGAGAAATCTAATTAAACGACTTAGTAAAACAAGTGGTATGAAACGCTTGCGTTCACTTCGTCGGTTAATTCTTGGACTTGTTCGATTGAACCTCTTGTGACAATTTTATTAGTGAAGATTTACAGTTTGTTCGTAAATATTTAAGTTAAGCAAGTGGTTATGGGACATGAAGCTAAACTTCTATATTTACTAGCTTAGTGTAATTGACACTTCTCGTTGATCTTGATGATCGCTTTATGAATTAGACTAGCAATTGCGCGATGTCTCTTTCATTGCAAGGTTAGACTAGACACCACTTGTGTGATTCCATTCACACATACCTTTCTGCTTTTTGGTTAGTCTTGACCTCATTCTGTGTGATTCCACTCACACATGTGGGGTAGCTCCCCATGGTCTTCGGACCGTCATGTGATAGGCCTCTTTCCCTTTTTATGATTTCTGGATTTCTCGTGTTGATTTCTGGAATTTATGTCATTGACTTGTTATGAGTACAAGTTTAGGGTATGATGCCCTCTTCGAATCTTTGAGAAGATTCTTGTGATATTGATTATCTCTTATTGATTGATCTTCTGTTGATCATTATTTACATACTTATAGTGGTATGTCGTTATGGATGTTTATGTTTATGCCATATCTTTTATGTTATATCATGTCATCTGATATTTATAGCTAGACTGATCCGTTTATTATTTTCTTAAATAATACTCGGATCAGACCGAGATGTTACAGGTGCTTCTACTTGACTTCTTCCCAGGGATTCATCACTCTGACTTTTGGCTAACTGTTTAGATTAGCAGTTTTTGTTGTATACACTTGAGATATAGACTCATAGTTGTATTCTTTTGTATAGCACGTGTTGCTATTCTTTTGTATTATCGTGGATCTTACTGACCACTACTCTGATGTACACTTTCATGTGTTAATTATATATTCATATCTTCTTCCGCCTTTGTGATATGGATATCTGTGACTGATTTGTGATATGATTATTTCTATGTTTGTTTCCGAAGATTATTTATAGCCACCGTGTGATAAGCAATTACATGGATGGTCGCTCCTCAACAGCCTTATTCTCCGTGCTAGTTGACAGCACTACTCCGGAGTGTTCTTGGCTAGCGTGGGTATAGAGGTGGGGCGTCACATATTATATATATAGGTATATGTTTATAAGTTTGGTTTGATATATATAGTGTGCGTGTGTGTACATATATATATATTTATCTCTAAATAGTTTAAAGAAAATCGAAAATTTAATTCTTAAATTTATGTTAAAGGATGACCTCAATTATAAATAAAGCTAACATTTTTGAATAAATATTAAAAACTTGAAATAATTGAGTTGGGAAAAGTGTACTTATATAATACTCAATTACATTCTCATATAACTTACATAAATCATTCAGAAGTGAATATGTAATTGAATAATTTACAATATAAAATCATGTTAAAAGAAATTGTAAATAAAATTTGATTACATATTATAAATATTATTAATAAATTTTATACAGTTACACTTTAATTATACAAATGTTAATAGAGATAAATAAAATAATAACTTGATTGAATAGTAAATGAGACAAATTAAATAAAATTTTGTTTGAAAGAAACCTTTTTGTATTAAATATTAATAAAACGAAATAAAATCAACTTAATGAAATAGCTTGAATTTAAAATCAGTTGTTGAATATAAGTCAATTTAAATTTAAATTTATATGGTTCTAAATTAATTATTTATTTTGTTTTCAATCTATTTTCTTTCTGGTTGTTTCTATGCTCCTACCTCCTTCCTTTTCGAGGACTCTAATTTTTGAGTGGAGGAGAGTCTAACGACTCATAAATTTTTATTTGTTTTGATAATATATTTAACTGAATTTTTATGAAATTTAAATAATTAAATTTAGGAATAAAAATTTGAAATTTAGAATACGTCTATTTAAATATAGCAAATGGTAAATTTTCAATTAATAATATGAAATTTTATTTTATTGTATAATTTTATTTCAATTCAAATCAGTTAAAAATTGATGATAATAAAATGTTTTCCAAATCTGAATATTTTTGTACATAAATTTGTAAATCATATTTTTAGTGAGACGTCATATTTCATTTCTCCAAATTTGAACTGTTATTGCTCCGTTTACCTTATTTTCGGCATATTAGCAGCATTTTCGATACCGAATATTGACTTTTGACCGGATGATCGCACCGCTGATATGTGTATACATTTTTGACCGCCTCGTCCTGCTGATCTCTATGGTATATTCAATTCTATGTTTTGAATTACGATATGTGGCTGAGTCTGTAAAATGTCGGATTATATAGGTACTGGTTCGGTGACTTTTAGATTTATGACCTTCAATATCCCACCGTGTAAACCAATGGACACTACCATTTATTATTTTCAGAAATCAATACGTGACTCATACTATTTCCACTCTTTAATATAATCATTGCTTTTGGCTATTCAATTTCTTTCTGTTCACTATTTCTCTGCTCCACTTTCTCTCTCTGCTTTCTCTATATTTCCCTCAGCCTTCTTTATATGAGTAAGTTTAAAGTTGTATTTGCTGTTCGCATATATATAGATTATAAATGAAATTGATATATGTTATTTTCTAATCTGATTGTTTATATATATAATAATGATGTAAATTTATATATAAGGTAAATTATCTTGTCTACAAAGAAGGAAAAAGTTGCACATAATCTAAGTTATATATAAGTTAGTTTTAAATATACATAGGTTTGTAATATATATATATATATATATATATATATATATATATATATATATATATATATATGTTTCATCTGTATATTATAAAGAAGTTGTATGACTTATATTTTGTTTTATGTAAGTTATATTGATGCTTACTGTACGTATATTTGCATTAGGTTTTATTATAGTAGAAAATATGTGTTTGAATAGGATATTGATTTTTAATTATATTGTGATGTTAAATATATGTTTTTTGTAAACATTGTCTTTTTGCGTATGTATTTAAGTTTATAATGGTATAAGTGTATAAGCTATTGTTTGTATACGAAGTTTATCTGTTTGAATATATAAGCTTTATATATATTTAGTGTATTTTTTCGATATGTGTGTGTGTGTGTGTGTGTGTGTGTGTGTTTGTATACGTTTATAATTGTATTAGATATTCTATATGTTGTATACTTTATATATTTTATATATAATGTGTACAGTATTGTGTATGTATGTATATATATATATATATTTTAATACGTACATGTTTTAAAATTTGTTATTGATTTTTATATTAAACGTGGACCTTAAAGTATACTATATTAGTTTATATAAATTTTAAAATATTGATTTTTGATGATGATAATAATGATAGTATATATTAACCATTTACATCAACTAATTCAATTTGTTCCCATTGATTCTGGTTTATTTGTTTTTCCATTGAACTCGAGTCTAGCCTGCTTTGCTTCGAATTTCGTGCCAATCTTACTTTGCTTTGGAATTCGTGCTTGGATTCATAACTCATTTCATTCTCGTTCATCTCTATCCTCGAATAGTGAGCAATCACTAACGATTAACGTTCTTATGTCTATTAAATTTGATTTCAATTGAAACGACAATTGAAATATGCTGCTGTTAGTCATTTACATTGCTATATATATGTTATCATCAGTATCTGCTCACCTGTGACATCTAAACCATTATCTGTTATTTTTATTGATGATATATGCTTGTTTGTTATTATCATATCTGTTATTACTCTGCAAGTTCCCGGTTAGTATAGAACTCCCTATGGGTTTGAAATGATATATACCCAAATGATCTGTAGAATAGGGGAAAATCATTATGGGTTGAAATGATAAACGCAAGCAATTTTCATGGAATTGAATATAGGATTGTGGGTTGAAATGATATATACCCATATATATATATATATATATATATATATATATATTTAAATTTCGGATTGAAATGATAAATATCTATATCACTTGACCATAGGATAGAAAATTATATACAAACATCGTTGGTCTATATATAAATATTTTGAAAATGATTTCTATGGTTTTGGAAAGAAATATATGGTTTAATAAATATTGATTTCAAGATATTATATATAAATGTATTTTATAAAGTTTAAATTCTTAATTTTAAAATTATATGTTTTGAAATTTTTAAAATTATAAGTTAGTTTTGAAATTATAAATTTTAAGAATTTACTTATAATATTACTATTTTAAATATATACAAATTAGTTTTATTATAAAATAGCTTTGATAATAAGATTTAATTTAATAAATTTGATTTAATTTATATATAACGTGTTTAAGGATTTATTTAAAATTATATTTTCAAATATAGAGTTTATAATAAATTTTAATAAATTAAGGTTGGGAAGATAGATTTGAAATTGATTATAAATGGTGTTTAATTAAGAATTTTATTTAATTAAATCAATTTGAAACTTATTGAATTTGAGATTTTTAAAGGATATGATTTTATAACTTGATTTTGATTAAAAGTTATTTAAACGGATATTTCAAATTTTTGTGAATTACAATGGTACATTTAGTATTTATTTAAATTAGAAATTTGAAGTTTTATTTAAATTTTACTGGAATGATTAAGTAAGTATTTCAAAAGTAAAGAATAGTAAAGTGAATTTTCTATACATATGGAATTGTCAGATTTAGTTTTGAAAATGTTGAATATTTAAAGTTTAATATTTAAAGCTTTGAAATATACTGAAATTGAAATGGTTTATTTTATGGTTAAAAATATGTATTTGAAATCGATATAATTTGAAATGGTTTATTGAGAAACATAATTGAGTCAAAATTGATGATTTGAGATTGGATTTAATTCGAATTTTGGGAATTCGAGTTTATTTGAATTGACTTGTGAAATGAAACTATTTTATTATATAAAGTATTTTAAATTATATTTAAAACTATTTTATATTTTACTTTATAAATTATTTTAAAATAAACTATTTTAATATTAGTTATTTTTAATATAAACTATTTTAATATACTAATTATTTTATTTCAAACTATTTTCACTTATAACTATTTTTAAATAGACTGTTTTATTTTATAAACTATTTTACTATATATATACTATTATTAATATCTAAACTGTTTAAAGGAAAGTGTTACGATTTAAAAGTTTTATGATTTCAAAGTGTTATGATTTCCAAAGTATTATGATTTCTAAATTATGATTTCCAAAGTATTATGACTTCCAAAGTTTTATGATTTCTAAGTTATGGTTTATAAAATGTTATGGTTTTAGAAGCTTTATAATTTCGAACGTGTTATAACTTTGAAGTGATACGATTTTTAGAAATGATATTATATTGATATGGTTTTTTTGAAAATGGAAATGATATTGTATCGATATGATTTTTTTTGAAAATGGAAATTATATTGTATTGACATGCTTTTTGAATGTGAAAAATGATATTGTATCGATATGGTTTTGAAATGGCAATGATATTTTGGTTTTGAAGTATAAACTATTTGGAAATGACTGCAATGTTATAATAACGTTTGGTTGTTAAAGAGACCGGGATCGGATATTCTCATGCTCTTTGCCAATACCAAAAACCACTTTAACAACTGTGTACGCGGTGGAGATACCAAAATGAAGTAAGATGGTGGCGACGATCCTATATGAGGTATACACGTGGACCCGACTACCGTGAGTTGACATAAGGTGGCTAAAATATGAGCAATTGACGGGCAAGTGAGGTAGCTCCTTCGATCGGACACACTTCTTCGTATGACATTCTATTACGTTATGATTGATTTAGTGTGCACCTTTGATTTTGAAGTGTGGCTCGAGGTTGGCAGTAGTTTCTGCTATGCGTTACCACCAACCCGAAAGTGTAATTGATATATCTTCACGGGCATTGCCTAGTTATGCTATGTCACCTACCTTAACGAGGCCACTACGAGTTTTTTGTACCATACCTATGGAGTGCCCTCTGATAGGCCCAGTTTCCGGGAAGTTATGGTACTATATAGACTATGGGAATATATAAAAATGTGTTAAGAGGGATATGGGTAATGCCTTAATGCTATTTTAATAGTTTTCTTTACTATAGACATTATTATAATAGCGTGTATTACTACATAGTAGATAGTTTAACGGATCCTTTGAGGATGGGTATCCCAAACATCCTTTATGTTACTTGTATTTCAGTTGTTATTTCACTTGAGTTGGATTTATTGATGTAAGAATGTCAATCCTGACTCGAGTGTTTTGTGTTTTGCTTTACGCTCGGGTCAGACTGAGTGATATAGCTTTTGAGACTCACCTTTGGAGTTGGATCTTCGCTTGGGGATCCATCTATCTATTTAGCTTGCAGTTATTCAGTTGATTCCAGTGATGCATTCTGATCTTGTATTTGACTATTGTATTTGAGACTTCTGTTGTATCTTATTTAACTCTGTTATATATAAAAGCTTCATGAACTACTATTCTTTTTTTTCCGCTGCTTATTGTTATATTACTCTGTGTCTGTGATTCTGTGATTATTTATTTACTGTATATGCTGAGTTTTGCCAAATATAAATTAAAAATATGATATTTTAAGCAATTCAAGTCCGACATGTGCGGATGCGGATGGTTGGAAATACGAGGATGTTACAGGTGTGGAAATTTACTCGACGGAAGTTGATTTCGTCTTCGCCAAAGAACTGCTCCCGACGAACCACACTTGCTTGCCACTTCGGATCAACGTTACCACCCCTCCAAATGAACGTGACTTGCACCATCATCTTGCATCTCCCATCAGGTCGTGCGTTAAAATTAGCCTTCGGTCTCTCCAAAAATTCACGCCTAGGTGATAAACTCCAACCCGATGCCAAGTCCGAGCTCCTTTCGTCGAATCAACGACCATACGCTCTAGAATCTCCAACCCTAACACCATCTAAGCACACGGCATCCCTCCAAATCATGATCGATCATCACTAAAGTATACAAAAACGAAGCTAATTACCATACAAATTCAATCAATCAAGAATTATGATTTTTTAGTTGAGTGTAGATTTTTAGTTTTAATTTTAAACTTTGATTTTCAAAGAGGGAAGGCATTTTTGTTGTACAGACAATGTTTTTATAAAGAGAAAGGGCTATGATGGCTAGTATAGGCAAGGGTAAGTATGGTTGGAGTGTTAGGGCAAGGCATGGTGAATATATATATATATATATATATATATATATATATATATATTAAATTTTAAAATATTAAACAAAACATACCCAAAAATCTCAAACTCCAAACAAGATGTATCGCCTGCCATTCTATTTGTTATACCCCTATTCGAACGTCATGGAATTATTCCCAAGGTCTAAATCGATCATATGTAGAAGATAGCTTTTCAATCTTAATTATTATATTAAATTCCTAATAATAATTTTCAAAGCATTTCGATCTCGCATGACTAAACAATACGTCCGATCATCATGAAATTCGATGGTCTATTATAATTCACTATTTCAGATCCAATCAAACTTGTTTTGTCAAAATCCAAGACAGTTCCCTGGAATGACATTTTCATAGATTTTAAATATTTTTTTATACTTAATAATCGATATTTATCCGATTTATCATATTAGTAAATAAATTCACAATTGTGAATTTATTTACTAATATGATAGATCGGATAAATATCGAAAATTAAATATAAATTTATAAATCGAACTCACCAATATTATTTAATAATCAAAAAGGGTTAAATAAAATTATTAAATACATTTAATTAAGATTTAATTTATAAGTCAAATATTTGAACATTCTGTATATTTGAATTATAAGTTATTAAATTCCAAAAATACAATTATTTGAATATTTAAATTTAATTAAACATTTATTATCAAATGACCAGAATTTTGGGTTGTTACATTCTCCCCCCACCCCTTTAAATGAATTTCCTCCCCGAAATACCTAAGAAAGAATATGTTTCCAAACCATTAATTTTAAAACTATTAATTAAAATGAATTATTAAACTTAACAACTTTTCAAAACCAATTAACTGGAATAGATTCCAAAATTTCCAAGTCTTTTAAACTCACTCATCTATATCAACTAATTCCCTTCCATTAATTCATTCCAAGTTATAACTCGAAAAATCAAATTTTTAGTTTTCAAATATTTTCCAAATTCCTAAAAAAATTCTAACTCTTAAATCTACGAGAAAGTAAGCGATAGTTGAGATACAAACTATCGAGGATATAAAACGATTGTATATGGAAATTAAGTCTTGTATACTTATCACCAATCATTGAATTCAAACTTATACTATTTCGTGGGTAATAATACCGAACAAGTCAAGGTAGTGTTACCTCAAAGTCATGTACCATGATTATTCTTAACTTTTGAAATAGCAACAACTTTACTCCTTCGATGTTTAGTGCTAATTATACAAATAAATTGTTTCCATATAAATCATTCGCTTTGCGGAAATAATTCTTTTTCATATATGAATCAAACTTTTTTCTTTAAAAAGAACTAAACTGTTTCTTGATTTCCATATTATAGTATTGGTAAAACATGTTTAGTAATACACTTTCAAACCATTCTTTAATGAGACAATATTTATAGTACTAAGTGTATTAAAAACAAGAGTAAAAAACAATTGTCGTTAAAATATTATTTACTGTAAACCCAAAAGCAATTTACACTTAACTTTATTTATAAATAATCCCTTTTTAAGGGTTTTCTCACTTATACACCATTATTTCTAAATTTAAAAACAATACTTATTATCACAAATGTATACAAAATTATTAAGCCACATTCAATTAATTGCTTAACCCCTTTCTTTACTATTAGAATTAGTTCCTGATTGTAAAATGTTAAGAGAATAATTTTCCAAGTGCTAGATCCTGAAAGCCTAAACCAACATCAGATCGACACCCAGAAGATTATCCAACTTATTGTCCCAATAATTGAGTTCCAATTCCTTTTTAACTTACCCAAAATTTTCCCTTATCTTGTCAAAACTCTTTATATGATCTTTGACAGGTATCCGGATTTTCTTTTAATGAACTTAAATCCAAATAATCATTAATCAAGATAAATAATTAATCTCAAACATTATTAGCTAAAATGATTAATAAAACTTAAACACTATTGATCATCAATAGTAAAAATTATTTATCGCATTTCAAATACCATTAATTAAAATGATTAAATTAAATTCAAACATCATTAATTAAGATGGTTAGCTAATTTTCAAACACTATTAATTAAATTAATTAATTAAATTTAAACAACTATTAATTAAAATAATTAATTAAAGTTCAATATCATTAATTAAAATGAATTAATTAAATTCAAATCTCACAAATCAAATAGATAATTTAATTTCAAACATCATTATTTTAAAATAATTATTAATATCAAATACCACTATTTAAAATGATTAATTACTTTTAAATAACATTAATTGAGATGATTATTAGTTTCAATTATCATTAATTAAAATAATAAATTAAACTCATGTAATCATTAGTTAAAATGATTAATTAAATCCACTCTCATTTAAATTAAAGAAAAACCAATTTTAAACACCATTTATTGACTTGGTAAATAAATCTAAAAATCATTAGCTAAAATGATTAATTATTTTAAATTATTATTAATCAAAATAATTAATGAATTTTAATATCCTGCTTAGCAGAAATACAAGCTCAAGTTCATACGATAGGGTTTTGGCGATAGAATTGAGTAAATGTTAACATAACAAATTTGCTATAACGAGATTTAACAAATTAAATGAAATATCATTTAATTAACCATTGTAACGACCGTATTTTTAGCTATTTTAAATTACTAGATTTAACGTAATTAATGAATAAAAATAGTTGAAAATAAAATTTAATGGTTTTGAATGTAAGTTATCAGATTTGAACTTGAATAAAAATATTGAAATAAACTAATTTCGAAGATTTAAGTAAAAACAAGTATTCAAAGGTAATGCTATTTATTAAATGTGTTTACAATCAGTAGTTGGATTAAATAATAAATTTTGAATTCATTAGATATAAATAAATTGATTGATTGATAACTAAAATTCATTTAAAATCTAATAGTGAAATTTGCTAAGTATTGAAAAATTCAATTATTTAAATTTAATATTAGAGATTATTTGAATAATTGAACTCTGAATTTAATATGATTGAAAATGATATCGGAAGTTGATATTTTTTTTTAAATAACAATCAAGATTGCTAATATTTAAAATTGGATTTAAAAGTGAACAATTGGAAATTGGAAATTTTATATTATAATCGAGACGTTAAAATAACCTTCCGGGACACATTCTCGGAATTCGACGAAACCAATTTTATTGGATCTGTAATAGTGTGTTATTATCGGATTTCAAATTTCGTAATGGTTGGAGTTATCTTTTGGTCGTACGGAATATAAACGCGTTAAAATTAATATTGAAAATTCAATATAATAATTGGGTCCAAAAAGCTATCTTCTCCATATGATCAATTTAGGACTTGAAACCTATTCTATTGTGTTCGGAATAGGGGTAAAACATTATAAACGTCAAGCAGCATGCTTTGTTTGGAGTTCGTCCGAAAAAAAGTTGAAAATAATAATAAAATAATAGGTTTACACGCTTATATATACGCGCACTGTAAAAAAAACCTAACCTAATCTATTCATAGCCGCCATTTAACTAATTAATAGCTGATATTCAACACCATCTTCTCCTCATTTTCCCTCCATCCATCAGCTTTCAGCGAAAACTTTCAACTAGAATGTTGTAGAGCACTGCGAGCTCGTCAAATCTAACGGTGGATTTATATTATCGTCGTCGATTGGAGGTGTAAGAAGGTCGTGTTCATTGTGCATTTTGATGGGTTTTTTGAGTGCTATGGGCGGCTGATTATCTCTTGACTTCGGGCAGTGGTGAAGTAGAGTGAGGCGCTCATGTGGGAGGTTTCTGATCATCATAACGATCATGATGGAGGGAGCGGGGATGGGTTAATGGTGAACATTGATGGGTTCTCGAGTACGTTTACCTACATACGAAGATGGGAGAAGAAAGGATTTGCACGACCTAGACCATTTCCCATTGAAATCAATGGCTGTGTTGGTTTAGGTTGTTATATATAAAAGAAATTGAGATTTAATTATATATTAAATCGTATGATCTTATAAAATGTATATCTTGGTTATACATGGTTGGAATTGGACAAAACAAGAGGCGTTGGAATCGTGGCAACGAGTACTACATCTTAGACCAAATTTGGAGTCATTTGAAGCTAGTTAATATTTTAGGTTAAATCGAATGTCGTTTGATTTGATTGAAAATTTAAAACTCAAGGTGAGTGTTTTACAACACTCACAATGTATTAGAATATTTTTATGCTAGTTAAATGTGAAATTATGAAGTGACATAAATTAATTTTTCATTGGTTGATAAATTTGATTATCATTCGAATTAACTGTTAAATATTAAAATTGACAGTAAAATGTGAAATAAAAATTTAATTGCCAATAGAATACCAATATTAACAACTATTAAACTATTGTGAATTATATTGTCTGTTCGTATGATTGATTGTGATGATTCAAATTGGTTAATGTTTGGATGTTTATTTTTTATATATATCCCGTTATCACCCTATATATTATATACAATGTATAAAACTGTAAATTTAATTATTTCGAATAAATTAAAAAATAGGTTGAAATGATATATACCCATGACATTGTTATTTGGATTGAAATCATATATTTCTATCCCTGAAATTAAATTTAAATAACTTATCACTTGGCCATATGATAGAAAATTATATAGGAACCCGGATTGGTTAAATTAAATAAATTTAAAAGTCTTGGTTTTGAAATTTTTGAATGAATTTGAATTTGAAGAAATGAAAATTGAATTTTTGAAATTTGGATTAATCACGAATTCGAGCTCGAAATGTTGAAATAAATTTTGGTTAAAAGAAATTATTAAAGTTGAAATTTGGAAGTTAAAATCAAAATATAGTTAAATTTCATAAATTGATTTGTTTTTAAAGATTAGATTTTTATTCAAATCTTGAAAATTGCTAAGTAAAAGTTATATAAAATGACATTTTGAAATTGAGCTCGGAGATGAATTAAATTGGAAAATTAGGATTTTAAATTGAATATTGAAGTTAAATCAAAAGGTTTTAAAATTGAGAATTGAATTGATATTAATTCAAATTCAAATTGAATTGAATTAATTAGAATTGAGGTCGAAATTGAATTAATTTGGAATTGAAATTGAAATTGATTTGAATATATAGTAGAATCGAAGTTAATTCGAATTAAAATCAAAATTGAATCGATATAAATGGAAATGGAAGTTGGATAGATTTGAATTGAGAAGATTTTGGAAATTGTATCGGTTTGACTTTGAAACTACTTCAAATGAATTATTTAGATAAACTGTTTAAAAATCTGTATTCTTTAAATATTCTAATTATTTTGGATTTCCAAACGATTTAGCTATATAAACCATTTTAATACTTAAACTATTTTATATAAAACTATTTTAACCTTTTAGAACTATTTTAATTATTTTAACTATTTGACTACTTAAACTATTTTAAAACTATTCAAACCATTTATTTCTAAATTTCAAACTGGTCAAGGTGGAATGCTTATTTTTAAATTAAGGATTTAAAATATGAATTGAGTTAAATAAAGTTATAACCGAAATTGGAATTCAAAACGATTTTGGAAGAAAATCGAGATATTAAGGCGAAAACGATTTTTAACTAAAATATTATATTTTGAGTAAATATGATGATTTCGAAATGGATTTGATTTTAAGCGAATATTATATTTTGATATCAAGTATAAACTCTTTTTCGAAATGTAAAAGTACTAACCGGAGTTGTACGATGCACTCTCTGTAAAAGCGAATATGATATTTTGAGTAAATACTCTCTGTCGATACTGGAACCACTTTAACAACTATGTACGTGGAATGATGATCCAGAACAAAGTGATTGGATTTGGCGTCGTTTGTTGGATTTGAAGAAAGAGAACGATGATGGATTAGCCTGGCACTAGTGCCGATTTGGAAATGACTAAAACTGGAGCCGTCCAAGGTAAATGGGTTAGACCCTGAGTAGATGCACTTCTTCGTATTACCACCATTTACATTATGATTGATTGGTGCGCACCTTAAGGATTATGGGAGAATTGGACGCGGTGGCCGATCATAGCTATGATTTGTTACCACCAGCCGGGAAGGGTAAACTGGTAGTATCGTACCTTGGGCATTTACTAACGTGCCTTGTCATACTTTTATCCCAAAACGAGACCCATACAATTTTGGTTTAGTGTTGTCATATCACGACACATCCCTATCCACCGACCATTTAACTGGTGTTTTATATGCAAACTGTACGACATTACTTAAAAATGCATTAAGGGAGATTAATGTAAAGCCTTAACGCTAAGAAAAATATTTATTTATTGATTAGACATTATAAATATAGCGTATTCTACTACATATAAATATTTTGACGGATCCTTAAGAGATGGAAAATCCCGTAACATCACTTGAGTTATTGCATGCACATTATACACTAGATAGGAGGTATGAAATCCCGTAAGCATCTCTAACGCTGTGACACTCATGTTATATGCGATATCGATTTGACTCACATAAGAATATTTTAGTCCTGACTCGAGTGTTTTGTCTTTTCATTACGCTCAGGTCAATCCTGAGTTTTTCAGCTTATTGAAGGTTCATTCTGGAGGACAAAGATGACGATTTGGTATATTATTACTATTAGTATGTCTGCATCATGTTGTCTGCTACATAATTTATCTATCTCTGATGTATATATACAACTCTGATGAATGTTGTGATGAATATAATCAAGTGTATAATAGAGACAGCTTAATGAACGGTTTATTTGATTATTTTATTTTATCGTTCTGCTGTGAGGTTTTGTGTTTGTTTTCTTCTTCTATTCTTATTTTTCTTATTTAACCCCAATGATTATCTAAGTTTCGGATTGTCTGGATTGGACATGTGTGGATTAGTGTCAATTTAGACCGTTCGAAATGTGGATCATCATAGTTGGTATCAAAGCTATGGTTTAGCAATAACCTTAGCTTTGTGGGATAACCCATTTGAGATAGGGTTGGCAGCACCCTAGAATGAGTTTGAGTGTATTAATAGATATGAGCGTGTTTTGTTAGTGAATATTAAATGTTTTATATTATGCTGACGTATCGGTTGAGTGTTTATGAATTTTTGTCGGTACGGGAAGTACAACCGTATCGATAGGGATTTCTAAACTCTTAAACAAGGTAAATTGACACGGCATTGTTTTGAAATAGGGTAAATGAAATAATATTACCCTGATTATATTTTATTTATAAAGAAAAAAAATTCAGAAATATTATGGTGTATATAGTGTGAATTGGTTGTTATAAATGATAATATTAATCATTATTGTTTATTGTTTGAATAGTCAATATTCCTGAACTATTAGCTATTATATGATTATATGTAACAACCCTGTATTTTGTGTTTATTTTAATTCTATATTTTGATTATTTTAAGTTGAATTCCTGATTTAAAATTTTAATTTATTTATTAAAATGAATAAATTTTGTTATTTTAAATATAAATTTTGATTTTTATGTGAATTTTAATTCCAAACATGAATAAAAAGAATATTTTCCAAAAATGTGAATTTTGGTCAATTTGGTCAAACTTTGACTTTTAAATTTAAATTTTTAAAATTTTAAAATTTATCTTTAATTATAAAAATAAATAAAATGTCAAGTATACCGCTTTTCGTTTCGTTGAAATCCAATTAATATTGTGAAAGTTATGCTTTTTACAATATTGTGTGTAAATTGATTTATTTAACAAAATTGTTTAGTTTTAATTTATTAAAAATAATTTTTTTTGTTTATTAGATCATGTTCTAATTTGTGTAATATGACATATTATGTATTCATTTTATTTTTGAAACATTATCAAAGTGCAGTTATAATTTTTAAATGTTAATTGTATATTGGTTACAATTTTTAATTCTAGTTTCAATTATTAAGCTATTTTCTTAATTATTTTCTATTTTTCCTAAAAATATTTATTTATTTTCTTTCCTACTTTATTTTGTTTCCTTTTTCTTTTTATTTACTGAAATTTATTTGGTTTATTTTGATTTGAAAGAAATGGAAATTTAAAGAGTCAAGACCTTTCATATTACTTATGACTTTTCATATACTTGTCTTTCCATTTTCATTTTGCCCTTTCATTTTATCTTTTAACCGTCCATTTTCTTTGCATTTTCATGTATTCCTCTTTAGTATTCACGTGAGAAATTTTCTTCTCACTCAAAACTCAGGGCATGCTAATTTTCTGAAATTATTTGTAAGTTTTCTAATGGCATCTTTTCCTTATTTCTCTTCTTTGTTTTCATTGATTTTTGCTTGGCTTCTACCTAGCTTTGCTTGGCCCCACTTCTCCACCATCACCTCCAACATCTACAGCAGTACCGTCATCCACTCCTCTGACCATGACCAGGGTCGTGCCTTCATATGATGCTTGTACCAAAACTTTGCACAAAAACTCCACTAAGCAATGCTTGCCGACCACATAACATCACCTACCCCTTCATAGTTGCTTCAGCCGCCACCACCAGCAGCTCCACCACCTCTGGCCGCATCTCCAGCCACCACCTAATCTGTCCAGGCCTGTACTTGATCATAGCTGAGCCATGGAATGACCTGGCCGAGCCTATGTGCACAAGAACTTCACCATTTTTGCCTTGTCTCTTTGTTTACCCATGTTGCAACTTCTACCACCTTCATCCACTTGTTGTCGTGCCTACATGATGCCATACCTGAGTCTATTGCACCATTATGGTCGAGCAAAAGATCCCCTATGGTCGAGCATTGGAGTGGTTATGGCAAGGTTAAGCTATCTTGCCTTTATTGCTTTTATTTTTCAATTTGTTCAATTTTGTTTGGGATGAATATATTCATGTGCATATTGTTTTGTTAATTAGTTGTTTGCAAGATTAATATCTTGGCTCTCTCCACTCATTTGAATCCATAGTCGTGTTGTGTCATGCTATCATGCTTTTTTGGAATTCAACTGTGTAGTTTGATTTGCTAACTCCAGCGTAAAAAAGTGAGTATTCACGCTTGACATTTATACTTACATAATTTGTGAATTGATATCAAGTGAATCTGTAGAAATATTATTTCATGTTATACCTGCCCGTGATATGAATTATATGATGTTAACCATGTTTATAAACCTGTTATATCATCTGATACTGCCGTATGTTGCTATACTGTTTATATTTGTTTCTCACACTGCAAGTTCCCTATAGAATAGAATCACTATGGGTTGAAATGATACATACCCGAATGGACTTTAGAATAAGGAAAAACCATTATGGGCTGAAATGCTAGGCCTGAGTGAGTTCTATTTATTTTTTATTTTAATTGGGGTTACGGGTTTGAAATGATAGAACCCGGATTTTTCTTTGTAAATTACGGATTGAAATGATATATTATCTGTATCACTTGACCTAGGTTAGAAAATATTATACAGACCCGTGGTTATTTATATATATATATATATATATTCTGGAATTTTTAAAGTATTTTTAAAAATGTAAATTTATGATATTTTTATTTAAATTGAATTTAAAATGATTTTTATTAATTATTAATGATTTTTCTACAAGTTAAGTATGTTAATAAATGAATGGTTAGGTTGAAAATTGTAATATATCTTAATTTTGAAATTTGTGATTTCGTTTAAAAATGGAGTTTAAGTTAAGTAAATAAAATATGATAATTTGGTTTAAATTTGAATTTAAATGACTTAAAGTGTTACTGATTTTCCTATGAATTAAAATGATTAAATAAATGAATACTTAAAAGTGTAAATTTGAAATATAACTTGACTTGGAAATGTGAAATTTGGTTTAAAAATAAAAGTTAAGTTAAGAAAATAAAATGGAAAATTAAGTTTATATTTTAATGATAATTTAAACATAAGTGTTAAGTTAATTTTTAAAATGCAAAGAAAGAAAAGTTGTGCACTTGAATTTAATAAGTGAATTATTAATAATTTGATATTTATTTATGAAATTTTACTTTATAAAATCATAAGTTAAAAGGTATTTAAATGAATATTTTTGAGTATAAAAATATATGATTTTTATAAATTAAAATGGTTTAAATTGAAATTTAATTACTGCTGAAATTGTATTGTAAAGCTGGAAATTGAATTAACAGCACTTCAGAAATGAAACGGTTTCTGAAGTTAACTTAAAATCTGTTGTAAAGGATATTACAGCACTTTGTAAGTGCTGTGGCTGATACAAATGAACTAAAGGTTAAAATTTAACTGAGGCTATTGTAGCACTTGGTAAGCGCTGTAGTTGCAGAATTAAAATTAAAATCTGAAACTAATAAAGGAGTTATTGTAGCATTTGTTAAGTGTTGCGGTTGGCTGAAATGAGATTTGTGAATATAATTGAACTATTACAGCAGTTTTTAAATGCTGTCTTTGCTGAAATGAATTGTTTTCAAATGTAACTTACTGCAGCATTTTCTAAGTGCCGTGGAAAGATGAAATTTAAATGTTTAGGAGTTTTTAAGTGAATAAATAAACTCAGAAAGGACTAAATTTTTGGAACTGAATATTGGATTAGCAAGTATAATAACTTCACCTTTAAATTGTTTAAATGGAGTATGTTGATTTGAAATCTAAACTATTTTGAAGTGTGATTTGGAATGGTATTTCAATAAATAAATTGAATGATATTTCGAAAGGATATAATATTTGAATTTTTAAATGGTTTGTTGGGAAACTGAATTGAATTGAAACTGATGGTTTGAATTGAATTAAATTGGAATTTGAAAATTTGGGTTTAATTGAATAAATTTGTAAAATGTAAAGAATTAAAGGAAAGTACCATGATATCAAATGTATGATTTCGAAATGCTATGATTTTCAAAGTGTAATGATTTCAGGTCTTTTATTTCCAAAAAGTTATAACTTTGAATGTATTATGATTTTTTGAAAGGTGGATATGTGTTTGAAATGGAAATGATAAACTATTTGATTTGAATATAGTTTTGAAATAAAAATGGTTTGCTTTTGAAATATATACTATTTTGAAATGTATAACCACCGGTTATAATAACGATTAGTTGTTAAAGCGACTGGGATCGGATATGGACATACTCTCTGTCGATACCGTAAACCACTTTAACAACTGTATACGCAGTGGAGATTCCAGAACGAAGTAATATGGTGGCGACGATACTATTGAGGTATGTACGTGGACCCGACTCCCTTGAGTTGGCTTAAGATGGCTAAAACAGGAGAGATCGACGAGCCAAGTGAGGTAGCTCCTCCTATCGGACACACTTCTTTAATATTATTCTCTTACTTGTGGTTGATTTTGATGGACATCCTTCGATTTTTATTTGGGAGTGTGTTTCAAGGTGGGTGGTAATGGATGTTATGTGTCACCACCAGCCCGGAAGCGTAATTGGTATATCTACCCTGGCATTGCCTAGTTGTGTCGTGTCACCTACCATAGCAAGCCTTACTACGAGTTTGTTTTTTCTCCCGTAGCCCGTGGAGTATTTAGGGTAGCCTCTCGATCTGGAGGTACGCTGATACTGGATGGACTATTGGGACTATCATGTGTTAAGGGGAATATTGGGTCACTCCTTAATCCTATTTTAAAGTAAGTTTATTTTACTAGTAGACATTATTGTAATAGCGCAATATTACTACATAGTAAATTGTTTAACGAATCCTTAGAGGATGGGCGGTCCCAAGCATCCTTTAAGTTCCTTGTACTTCATTACAGTCCACTTGAGTTGGTTTACATTGTATAAGTATGTATGTCCTGACTCGAGTGTTTTGGGTTTTGCTTTACGCTCGGGTCAGCCTGAGTATTCACAGCTTTGGATTTCTCTTTCTGGAGCTAGGAATCGCTGGAGATTCTTCTTATCTAGTTATCTATCTATTTCTGTTCAGTTGTTCTATTTCAACTCCTATATTAGTGAACTTCTATGTATTTGGGATTTCTATTGTATTTGATTTCAGACTGATATTATGTATTTTGTTTTGAGACTTTGTTATAGTAGCTTCATGAACTACTATGGTATTTTAATTTCTACTGTGAGTTATTCTGATATTTCTGTATCAGTGATTCTGTGATGATTTTATTTGCTCTAAATTTTATTACAATGTTGTATTTTGAGCAATTCAAATCCGACATGTGCGGATGCGAATGGCCGAAAATATCGAGTTGTTACAGTTGGTATCAGAGCTTTGGTTTTTAGGAAAACCTTAGCCTGCGGAGGAAAAAAAACTCATTTGAGATAAAGTAGAAATACCCTAGAATGAGTGAAATCAACCTCAGAATCATTTTCTTTATGAGAGAACGTATTTTCAAAGTATAAAATGATTTTTCAAAGATTATTATAAAATTTTCTTGTTTTAAAGTAAAAAATTTCTAAACTTCCTTCCTTTCGTATCTACCTTGTTAGTATTTTATTTCATTAGGATATTCATCTAAGTGAATTTATCTATCTTCAACATGGTCATTTCAATAAGGCTTATCCTTCTGCTGGTTAGGTCAATCCTTTTGATCCTTCCAGTATATTTGTTGTCACCTCTGCATCTTCTCCAGCTCCTACTCCTTCCCATAGTTTTATTTCTATTGATATGTGTGATAAGTTCGAGCATCTCCTTTCTCTTGAGTATGCTTATGTACCTTTATGTTTTTTCAAATCCAATTGAGGGTCCTGCAAACCTTAATCGGATTTGTAAGAAAGTGAACTTCTCTATTCTAATCACCGCTTTAATGGTGATTTCTTTGTTCTAGGCTTTGATGCTTTTGATTTATTGCTTGGAAGTGATTGGCTTTATAAGCATGATGCTCATATCTCTTGTAAAGCCTGGTCAGTTTATCTTGTTGATGATCAAGGGAATTCCTTGATTATTCAGTGCCGCGTGTCATTGGATTTTGCTTGCAATTTTATTTATTCTCTGGATTCTTCTCCTGTGATCTTCATTCGACCTGTTTGGTCAGATTCTATCCCGATGTGTTTGGTGAAGTCACTTCTTTACCTCCTAAGAGGAAAATTGATTTCCGTATTGATCTTATTCCTAAAGCTCGACCTGTATTTCTTCTTCCTAGAAGAATGCCACCCCACGAGAAGGTTAAGTTGGGAAAGAAAATTGAGGACTTGTTCTCCAAAGATCTGATCAGACCTAACCATTTAGAATGGGAACAGCGGTGGTTTTCGTCACCAAGTCCGATTGATCTTTGAGGATGTGTGTTGATTATAGGGAGCTGAACAAGCTCACTATGAAAAACAGATATCCAATGCCTCGTATCAATGATATGTTCGATCAGCTTTTTGGTGCCTCTGTTTTCTCTCAGCTTGATCTTGCCTCAGATTTCCACCAACTCAGTGTTGTTAAGGAAAGTATTCCTAAGACTGCTTTCTGTACTGAGTATGGGTTCTATGGATGGTTAGTCATGCCTTTTGGTTTAACTAATGCTCCTACTTTCTTTGTTGATTTGATGAATCGTGTTTTTCGTGCTGTGCTTAATAAATTTGTTCTAGTCTTTGTTAATTATATCCTTGTCTTTTCTAAGACCAAGAAAGAACATGAGTCGCACTTGAAATTTGTTCTGGAAATTATTAGGAATCATCAATTGAAGGCTAAATTTTCTAAATTCCATTTCTGGAAAGATGAAGTCTGATTCCTTAGACATATTGTTTCTAGTAATGGAGTTTCTGTTGATCCAGTTATGATCGCTGCGATCAATGTAGTCTTTCTTTCTTTTTCCCTTCGTCGTTTAATTATTCTATCTTTTCTGTTGTTCTTATTTCTCCCTATTCTGTTACAGGATTGGGAAATTCCTAAGACTCTTTCTGAGTTTGTAGTTTTCTGGGCATTGCCACTTATTACCGAAGATTCATTGAGAATTTTTCTTGGATTGCTACACCTCTCACTGCTTTGACTCGTATGCTATAAGTATATCTTGGTTATTGCAAATAGACTGACCAAGTCCGCTTATTTCATTCCGGTCAAGTCTACCCGTTCTGCTTCTAGCTTGTCTAAGATCTACATGAGTGAGATTGTTCGTCTCCACGGTGTTCTTCTCAGTATTGTTGTGATCATGATCCTATATTTTCCTGTTAGTTTTGGAAAGCTTTTCAGTAATCTTTGGGTATACATCTGAATCTGAGCGCTACTTACCATCCAATGATCGATGGTCAAATGGGAAGAGGGAACCAGATTTCTCGAAGATCTTCTTCGTGCTTGTATGCTTACCTATAACAACAGTTATCAGGTATAATTTCAATCTTCTTGTCATCTTGTCTTAATCCTATTTCATTCTATATTTTCTATGTTTTCCCGTACCTCATTCCTTTTCGGGGACGAAAAGTTTTGAGTGGGGGAGAGTGTAACAACCCTGTATTTTGTGTTTATTTTAATTGTATTTTTGATTATTTTAAATTGATTTCCGGATTTGAAAACTTTATTTTATTTATTAAAATGAATAAATTTTGTTATTTTAAATATAAATTTTGATTTTTGTGTGAATTTTAATTCCAAACATGAATAAAAAGAATATTTTTCAAAAATGTGAATTTTGGTCAATTTGGTCAAACTTTGACTTTTAAATTTAAAAATTTGAATTTTTGAATTTATCTTTTATTATGAAAATAAATAGAATTTCAAGTGTACCTCTTTTCGTTTCATTGAAATCCGATTAATATAATGAAAGTTGTGTTTTTTACAATATTATGTGTAAATTGATTCATTTAACAAAAATTTTTATTTTTAATTTATATAAATAATATTTTTGTTTATCAAATCATGTTCTAATTTGTGTAACATGACATATTATGTATTTATTTATTTTTAAAACATTATCAAAGTGTAGTTATAATTTTTAAATGTTAATTGTATATTGGTTACAATTTTTAATTCTAGTTTCAATTATTAAGCTATTTTCTTAATTATTTTCTATTTTTCCTAAACATATTTGTTTATTTTATTTCCTATTTTATTTTTTTTTATTTTTCTTTTTATCTACTGAAATTTATTTGGTTTATTTTGATTTAAAAGAAATGGAAATTTAAAAAGTCAGGACCTTTCATATTACTTGTGACTTTTCATGTACTCGTCTTTCCATTTTCCTTTTGCCCTTTCATTTTATCTTTTGACTGTCCATTTTCTTTACATTGCCGTGTATTACTCTTTAGTATTCACGTGAGAAATTTTATTCTCATCTTAAAACTCACAGCATGCTAATTTTCTGAAATTATTTGTAAGTTTCCGAATGGCATCTTTTCCCTATTTCTCTTCTTTGTTTTCATTGATTTTTGCTTGGCTTCTACCTAGCTTTGCTCGGCCCCACTTCTCCACCATCACCTCCACCATCTATAGCAACACCATCAGTCACTCCTCTTACCATGACCAGGGCTGTGCTTCCATATGATGCTTGTACCAAAACTTTGCACAAAAACTCCACCAAGCAATGCTAGCCGACGACATAACATCACCTAGCCCTTCGTAGTTGCTTCGGCCACCGCCTTAGCCACCACCACCAGCGGCTCCACCACCTTTGGCTGCATCTCCATCCAATACCTGATCTGTCCAGACCTATACTTGACCATAGCCGAGCCATAGGATGACCTGGTCAAGCCTATGTGCACAAGAACTTCACCATTTTTTATTTGTCTCTTTGTTTACCCATGTTGCAACTTCTACCACCTTCATCCACTTGTTGTCGTGCCTACATGATGCCATACCTAAGTCTATTGCACCATCATGGTCGAGCATAAGATCCTCTATGGTCGAGCATTGGAGTTGTTAAGGCAAGGTTAAGCAATCTTGTCTTTATTGCTTTTATTTTTCAATTTGTTCAATATTGTTTGGGTTGAGTATTTTCATGTGTATATTGTTTTGTTTTAATTGGTTGTTTACAAGATTAATATCTTGGCTCTCTCCACTCACTTGAGTCCAAAGTCGTGCTGTGTCGTGCTATCGTTCTTTTTGGAATTCATCTGTGTAGTTTGATTTGCTAACTCCAGCATAAAAAGGTGAGTATTCATGCTTGACACTTATACTTATATAATTTGTGAATTGATAGCAAGTGAATCTGTAGAAATATTATTTCATGTTATACTTGCCTATGATATGAATTATATGACGTTAACCCTATTTATAAACCTTTCATATCATCTGATACTGCCATATGTTACTATACTGTTTATTTATATCTATTTCTCACACTGCAAGTTCCCTGTAGAATAGAATCACTATGGGTTGAAATGATACATACCCGAACGGACTTTAGAATAAGGAAAAATCGTTATGGGCTGAAATGATAGGCCTGAGCGATTTTTTTTTTATTTTACTTGGGATTGCGGGTTTGAAATGATAGAATCTGGATTTTTCTTTGTAAATTACAGATTGAAATGATATATTATCCGTATCACTTGACCTAGGTTAGAAAATATTATACAGACCCTTGGTTATTTTTATATTTTTTCCTGTAATTTTTAAAGTATTTTTGAAATTGTAAATTTATGATATTTTGATTTAAATTGAATTTAAAATGATTTTTATTAAGTATTAATGATTTTTCTGCAAGTTAAATATGTTAATAAATGAATGGTTAGGTTGAAATTTGAAATATATCTAATATTGAAATTTGTGATTTTGTTTAAAAATGGAGTTTAAGTTAAGTAAATAAAATATGATAATTTGATTTAAATTTGAATTTAAAATGACTTAATAAAGTGTTACTGATTTTTCTATGAATTAAAATGATTAAATAAATGAATACTAAAAGTGTAAATTTGAAATATAACTTGACTTGGAAATGTGAAATTTGGTTTAAAAATAAAAGTTAAGTTAAGAAAATAAAATGGAAAATTAAGTTTATATTTTAATGATAATTTGAACTTAAGTGTTAAGTTAATTTTAAAATGCAAAGAATAGAAAAATTGTGCACTTGAATTTAATAAGTGAATTATTAATAATTCGATATTTATTTATGAAATCTAACTTTATAAAAATCATAAGTTAAAGGGTATTCAAAATGAATATTTTTGAGTATAAAAATATATGATTTTTATAAATTAAAATGGTTTATATTGAAATTTAATTATTGCTGAAATTGTATTGTAAAGCTGGAAATTGAATTAACAGCACTTCAGAAATGCTATCGCTTCTGAAGTTAACTTGAAATCTGTTGTAAAGGATATTATAGCACTTTGTAAGTGTTGTGGTTGATACAAATAAACTAAAGGTTAAAATTTAGTAAGGCTATTGCAGCACTTGTTAAGCGCTGTAGTTGTAGAATTAAAACTAAACTCTGAAACTAATAAAGGAGCTATTGTTACACTTGTTAAGTGCTGCAGTTAGCTGAAATAAGATTTTTGAGTATAACTGAACTATAACAGCAGTTTTTAAATGCTGTCTTTGCTGAAATAAATTATTTTCAAACGTAACTTACTGCAGTATTTTCCAAGTACTGTGGGAAGCTGAAATTTAAATGTTTTGGAGTTTTTAAGTGAATAAATGAACTCAGAAAGGACTAAATTTTTGGAATTGAATATTGGATTAGCAAGTATAATAACTTCACCTTTATATTATTTAAATGGAGTATTTTGATTTGAAATCTAAACTATTTTGAAATGTGATTTGGAATGGTATTTCAATAAATAAATTGAATGATATTTTGAAAGGATATAATATTTGAATTTTTAAATGGTTTGTTGGGAAACTGAATTGAATTGAAACTGATGGTTTGAATTGAATTAAGTTGGAATTTGTAAATTTCGGTTTAGTTGAATAAATTTGTAAAATGTAAAGAATTAAAGGAAAGTACCATGATATCAAAGGTATGATTTTGAAATGTTATGATTTTCAAAGTGCAATGATTTCAGGTATTTGATTTCATAAAAGTTATAACTTTGAATGTATTATGATTTTTTGAAAGTTGTATATATGTTTGAAATGGAAATGATAAACTATTTGATTCAAACATAATTTTGAAATAAAATGGTTTGGTTTTGAAATATATACTATTTTTGAAATGTATAACCACCGGTTATAATAACGATTGTTTGTTAAAGAGACTGGGATCGGATATGGATATACTCTTTTCGATACCGAAAACCACTTTAACAACTGTGTACGTGGTGGAGATTCCAGAATGAAGTAGGATGGTGGCGACGATCCTATTGAGGAATGAACGTGGACCCGACTCCCATGAGTTGGCTTAAGGTGGCTAAAACAAGAGCGATCGACGGGCCAAGTGAGGTAGCTCCTCCTATCGGACACACTTCTTCGATACTATTCACTTATTTGTAGTTGATTTTGATGGTCATCCTTCGATTTTGATTTGGGAGTGTGTTCAGAGGTGGGCGGTAGTGGCTGCTATGCGTTACCTATGACGACCTATATTTTTGAATATTTTAAATCGAAATATTTAATTGATTTTAAATGTTTGGAAGTTAGTTTAACTTGAATTTTAATTACAACTATGAATTTGGCGATTTAAATTATTGAATTTGATTTATTAATGATGGGTAAAAATTTGAATTTTCAATTTTAAGCTGATTAAAAATAATTCAAAGGCTTAGAAAAATCTATATTGATAATATTGAAGATAATGGAAGCTTTAGAATTGAATTTGAAAATGTTTTGATCAGTTTTGAAATTATATGATTTAAATTGATATTTAAAAATAGCCTTCCGAGGTACATTCTCGAAATTTGATGAAACCAGTTACATTAGATTTGTACTATTGTTTTATTATCGGATTTCAATTTTCGTAACGTTTGGAGTTGTCGTTTGGCCGTACGATAAGCAAACGCGTTGAAATTTGAATTGCATTTATCAATAGGAGGTCAAGTTTTTAAGTTGCATTTATCGGAACAGTTTGAATTTGAATTTAAATTGAATATTTATATTAGTCTACTGCAGTTGAAATTATTTCACATAAAGCTTTTTCGTTTCACCTCAAAACACTGTAGCCAAGCGTCTTCATCACGTAAGGTATCTTCCACCATCTTTTATTAGTAGCCGAGTTCTTCTTCTGGAAAAAAACCCGTTCGTTCCTCTTAAAAAAATTAAATCAAAACAACTCGTTCATTCAAAAACAAAAGGGATCGAACTGATAAAGCCTTCATCTTTTTACCTCTAATTTAAATCGAATTCATAAATAAATGGCCGCCTCCCTATTTCGAATTCAAGTCGCAATTTTAACGCACGGAGGAGAGGGGCAACAATAGTGGTTTCGATCGAATTGAGAAGGGGCGCCTCGTGTGTTCTGGATAGGGCGAATGGAGCTGTAGTTAGGGTTTTGAATCGACATCGAGGCAGTTGAGTCGCGACATGGCAGTATGTTTGGGACCGCTTGTTCTTCAATGGTGATTTGTTGTCAGGCGACGGCAAATCGAGACATAGGGTTTTGCAAGGACGATCGATTTCAGGCCTTCGCCGAGCACGGGGAAGCGTCGAATTTACGATTTTGTGGACTGTGGCAGCGTTGCCACGGTACTGGGCTAGACAGGAACTCGAGCTTGGGGTTGCACTGTGTTTGTTGAGCATGGATCGAATGGCGTTCATCAACAAGTTGGTAATGCTATTAAATTCTTATTCGAATTAAATGAAAATTAAATGTTATTTTGATTTTTTATTCCTTTTTTATATTCAGTTAACAGAAAAAATGATAAAAATATATGTGTAAATTTGGAAACTGGTAATATATTATATCCACCATTTTTAATTGAAAAAAATATAATAATATGATTTGTTTTTAGAAAAACCCAATCATATAACTGTTTCTACTTTTAATATTACAGCAAACAACATATATACATATAGATAAATGCATGTTCAATTTAAAAATATATATGATTTTGAAAAGTGGAAAAGAAAAAAAAATGTTCAAAAAAATTTATATAGAATATATTTTAAAAATTTATATATATATTATTTTTAGAAAAAAATTTAATATACATTCATATTTTAATCTACTAATTATTTCAAAAATAATATAGTGAGGGTAATTGATTTGTTTAACAAACCCATTTAATTGTTTTAATTTCTAAAAAATAATAATGGATTATTCGAGTTAGTTCAAATATTAATGAATTGTATAAAATTGTTTATACAAGGTCTAATACAGTGAAGAAAACAAGCCGGAATTGGTAATGGTTGCAAAGAGCAAAATAAAAGGTGAGATCTTCTCACTTAAGTTCAAATTGGAATTTCAAGTTTGAATTTAAATAGTTAAATTTAAATTGGTTGACTGTTTGCTTGAATTATTGATTTATAATAATTTATTCATTGGATGATATATTTATATAGTAGTATATAGTATATATTGGGTGGTTGATTTCCCGCATTATATAACGGATGAGACCTTATGCGCCGCATAATAGAGGATTATATTTTATAAATCCCATATACCGCGATATTCCACCTCGAAGTGGAATTGACATTTAATTGTTGTGCTAACGTATGTGGATGCAGGGAAAACAGGTTGGAGGGATCCAAGTGGATTCCTCAAATATTTGAATTAGTTTCAATATTATGTGTTGATTACTTGTAATATGTGTGTGACTATTTATGATTGAGATTGTTGAAGGCTATAATTTAGCCGAATATGTTTTTGTTATCGTAGGATACCAGAAATAGATAAAATTTGATTTTTGAAATTTAGTAGAAATTTCATAGTAAATTAATTTTAGAAAATTGAATAAATTTAAAAGCAGGAATTTTTCAAAAGATAACAAATGTTGTTTTGAAATAAATTTAGAAATCAATTTTGAAATTGATTTGGTACATGAAAATAAATTTGGAAATTAATTTTGAATTTAATTCGGTGCTGAAAATGAATATTTGGAAATCGATTTGAAAATCATATATCAGTGGATATTTAGGAATTTAAATTCACAATGGGAATTTATAAAGGAAAGGGAAATTTGTTTTAAAATTGAACATTTGGTTATTTTTAAAAGTGAGAAAGGAATTTACGGATTTGGAACATAAATTTAAAATAAATCTCGCAGGATTTATCAATTGATTTGAATGAACCATTTAAGAATGGAAGGTGTGCTTTCCCTGGAAAGCTGAGTATGATTTCGAATTAGCCTATAAATATAAACTGAAATTTTTAAGGATCGTTTTAGAAAGGATACTTTGAATAAATTATTTTCTTAACTGGTTTCAAATCTTTAAAGTATTGATTTATTTAATTACTTATAGAAGGGATTATTTAAAGATTAAAATTGATATTTGTTTAGGAAACGATTATTTAAATAGTTATACCTTATCTACTAATTTTATTTTAAAAATTAGTTGGAACTTAAAATCTTATATGTGATAATTAGTATAATGTTTTCATAACCAATATTCTAAGTAAGTATTTAAGATGGTTTTATTTTAAATGTTCCGAGAATATTTTGGATAAGTGATTTGAATTATTTTAACTCGGCAGATTTCCAGTGGAAATGAATAAATATTTGAAATTGTATTCCGCATAAGGAAAAGTGATTTGAAATTTGTCTTCAAAGCATTAAAATGTAGAAAGTAATTTGAAATTTGTTTTCAAATGGTTGAAGTGTGAAATATACCTTGTGAAGATATTTTGAAAATAATTAAGTGGGGAAAAAATTATTTGAAAATCTGGTAATTGTTGTGAATGTTGATTGATAGTTAAATAACCGACTATCAATATTTGCCTTTAAAAGACATTTGAATTTCGATGCGACCGGGGTCGGACTCCAAGTGGATATCCGAAAACCACATCGAACCTTTGTGATTATGATGGATCTTTTATTTAAAAGATCAAAGTGAAAATTGTTGTGATTTGTTGTAATCTGAATATAACACTTATTTTAAAAAAAATAAGCGCTCGTTATTCGGATTAGCCGGGAGAGGACCTTGTGTCATAAAACCCATTCCGAATAACGATACGACGAAATGGGATTGCATTTGAAGACGGTGTTGAAGACCGGGTATTTTCGAAAGCGAAAGGATCACCTATCGAATGTCTCTACACCGGGTTGCTCCGGTATAGAGATTTTTATAACCTTTGTGATGGGGATTCCGGGCGTGATTTGTGAATATTCGGATTTGCAAGGGCTTCTTTTAAGTGCCTTCGGTTGCGTTCGATCCCGAAAGGGACTTGTATGGATGTGTGTCTGACGTTACACTTTGAGATGTAAAGCTAGTTTATCAAATACATTTCTGTTGGTGGCGGAGAATTTATTCTCTTAGCTTAACACCCTTCTCTGAGACATACGAGCTCAGATGTTATGTAGTTGATTGTTACTAGTAACGCATTCCCAATTTGGTAACGTGACATACGAAGTGCTGTTGAACATTTGTTGACCAAAGCATGACTTTGTGAAAAGTGTAGCTTTGTGGACGAGACCTCATCGGACCTCACACCCCGGAAATGGTCGAAACAGGAAAAATGCGGCAAGGTTATGGGGGTCGCACCCATTAGGGTATGTCATTTCCTTCTGGAAAAGGGTGGTATCATGGTATAGAGCCCAGATATCTAACCTATGTGGTTGCTGAAAATTTATTTTACTTTGTGGTTGTTGCTTTGTGGTTGAGGATCCTCGGATAAAGGTCGCAAATGACCGGGAGATGGCATACTCGAGTAGTAGTTATCTAGTTACAGAGGTAACCCGGCCTTGTGTTGGTAGAGATCCGTGTAGGCTCTCGGGATGTCCCTCCAGAGGCATACCCATATGGTAGTAGGAAGTTCCTTAGCCTGACCATTTGTTGGAAATCCAAACTCCAATACGCGCCCTGTATGGTTTTAGTTGTATAATCAGCCATTTATGGTGGTCACCACTGTTTAGATGGTAGCTATAGTAGGCATAGTTCGGAATGTCTACGCTAGCTAAGATTAATATTATACTTTCGAAATGTTTTCTGCACTATGCACTAATAATAATATCGAAAGGATTTTGCGTATTAAGCATGTTTGACTATCATAAGGAGAAATCTCCTCCAATTCTGTGTTTGCATTATGTGTGTGGCTGGAGGCCTTATAGTAGTTTCATTTCCCAAAAGCATAGCGGATTTCTTTTTATTTTCTTTGTGAAAATAACTATTTTTAAGATCTCACACCAGTCCCACGACTGATCTGGAGTTTATTGTTCCCTTTCTAAACTCTGCGTGCCTATATTTTCCACACGGGCAGCCTGGTGTCAGATTATCAGTTATTCGGGAGCAAAGTCAAGAAGCTGCCATGGAGATCAGGAGTTGGAGCTGGACGGCGAGGCGTATCACTTATATGTAATATTCCTTTTCTGCTGTTTGTTGTTGTAAACTCTAATAATGTAATGCTACGTAATGTAACAACTGATATAGTTCTTTGTTTTAAATATATTCATTTATCTTTTATATTTGTTCTCCTGCAAAATGTGAGATTCTGTTATTGATTTCTGTTTTCTTCATCTATCTTCTTCTTAAACCCTAACGGTTCGGTTTTCTGGCATTTGACTGTGCGGCATTGGACACAGTGGACGTATCGATGTCGACTTTCGGGCGTCGAAAAATCGGGTCGTTACATTTTGTTATTAGAGCATTTGATTTAGCGATAACCTTGGCTCTATTGGCTGTTACTCATTAGAGATAGGGTCAGCAGTACTCTAGAATGAGTGTGAGTGTAATAATAGATATGAGCACGTATTTGTTAATGAATATAAAATTGTTTTAAATTGTGTTGAATGTTTTGTTGAGTGGTATATGGATTCTGGTTAATACGAGTAATTAACGTTACTGATAGGGATCTCTAAACACTTGTGCAGAACAAATTCGACATGATATCAATTTAGAATAGGGTAAATGAAATAATTTTACCCAAACTATTTTTGTATATAAAGGAAATAAATTTTCTGTGAATTATTATAATATATGGTTGCTTGGTTGCTAGGAAGCGATAATATTAGATTATTATCATCGTTGTATGACGAATTGAAATCAAAACCAAAAGCTAGGAAAATAAAAATCCAAATGGGATTTGTAAATGTAAATTTTAAATGAGATTTATAATTTGAAATAGAATTCCAAAGAAATATTTGAAAATGTTCTTGAAAATATTTGAAATTCAGGAAGTTTGGAAATTAAATTCCTTTTGGGATTGGAAATAGTTTTCAAGGGTTTGGAAAAAAAATGTTTTTGGAGGGACAAGATCTAAACTCTTTTCGGTCACTGGAAAATAATTCCGGTGATGATCGCGACATCATCGGTGTTCATTTTCGAGTTTCCAAGAGAGGAATTGCTGCCAAATTGTATTAAATGGAAGTTGTTTGGAAAATTTGGGTTTGGTATGGAAATTCAAAGGATAATTTGAATTGTTTTCAATAATGGTTTTGGAAAAGGTGGAAGGACTCTGGAATTTTATTTAAAATAGTTATGGAATAATAAGTTTGAAAACTCAGGTAATTCAGATTTAAACTGAAATTGACTTGAGTTAATTTGAATAAAGGTTGATTTGAGAAGTCTTATAAACTAAATGATTGGAATAAAATTATTAAGATGAAAAATAAATTGTGAATGAATGAATAAATTTGCAATTGCAAGTACATGAAAGTGAATTTAGTGTTGAAATTCATTTCGAATTTGTAAGTAAATAGAACTGGAATTGGAATTGAATTTGGTTTGTAATAAACATCGTGAAATATTGAAATAAAATTAGTAAATAAAACTAATTAAAGGAATGACAAAATTGAATATGATTTGAAATGAATCGAAATTCAATAATTATAAACGAAAGGTAAATTGAATCCATATAGAATTGGAAATCTAGTTTAATATAGGTAAATATAAATCAAAGTGATGAATTAAAAATAAATATGAGAAGTATATAGAATATTTGCATTGAACTTAAGAAATGAATTGTGAAATTCTTAAGTAAATTTTGTATTGGGAAATACCAGGTTAATCATTAAGTGAAGGTTAAATTGGAAATCGTGAAATGGTAATAGTGAATTGAAAATAATTTTTTTGGAATGAATAAAAGAATAGAATTGGAATTGAAACTGAATATTGAAAACCAATTTGAATTGTTTGAAATCAAATGAAGTTGTAAAATTAGTTCGAAGTGAACTAAAGATAATAAAGGTGGAAATAAAAAAATGGATTGAGATAAAATTAATTAGAACCTGTAACAAACTGGTAAAAGAAACACATTTACAATAATGATATGAATCAGTTGTGAATAAAAGATAGTTGATAAAAATTCAATATTCAGAGGGTAAACTAAATCCAAATTAAATTGAAAGTGTAAATTGAATTCAAATCAAATTGATAATGTAAGATTGAATGAAAATGGATATATAACTTTAATAATGAAGTAAAGATGGTATAAGAAGTAAGTATTCAAACTTTTGTAATGAAATATGCAAAATGATATATGAATGTTGTAATTGAATATTATGGCTAGTAGAATACACAAGTATGTTACAGGAAAAAGAAAAATTGGAATTGGGATTTTGAAGGTAAAATTGAATTGCTCGACAAAAAGGTATGTATTTAAATTTCAGTATGAAATTTGGTGATTTTCTTGTCTAGCCGCTTGGCATTTTGTTTTCTTTTTGAATCTGGGGGCCTGTGGTGCCATTTTGTAGTCGTACCGAGCTAGCTGCACAAAGGAGACGCTGGCGAAATTTTTCGGAAATTTAAGGAGTTAGAAAATTTGTTTGAAAGTTTAAAATTTGAATTTAAATTTAAATTTGAATTATTAAAGAAAACAATGTTGTATGGAACTTATAATTGAAGTTGGGAAGTTAGCTGAATTAATGATGGGTCTTAAATAAAAGATTTGTATTGGGTAAGATGATAAAACTATTTGGATTGGGAAAAATAATAAATGGATTAAGGATCATTCTTCTTAACTAGTAATTTCAGGACGAAATTCTTTTAAGGGGGGAAGGATGTACCGACCCAGAATTTTGAACATTTGAAATCGAAATGTTTAATTAATTTTAAACGTTTGGTAGTTAGTTTAACTATTACAACTATGAATTTGGCGATTTAAGTTATTGAATTTTATTTATTAATGATGGGTAAAAGTTTGAATTTTCAATTTTAAGCTGATTAAAAATAATTCAAAGACTTAGAAAAATCTATATTGATAATACTAAAGATAATGGAAGCTTCAGAATTGAATTTGAAAATGTTTTGATCAGTTTTGAAATTATATAATTTAAATTGATATTTAAAAATAGCCTTCCGAGGGACAGTCTTGGAATTCGACGAAACCAGTTCCATTGGATCCGTAATATTGTTTTATTATCGGATTTTAATTTTCGTAATGTTTGGAGTTGTCGTTTGGCCGTACGACAAGCAAACGCGTTGAAAATTAAATCGAAATTTAATTTGATAACCGAGTCCAAAAAGCAATCTTCTCCATACGATCGAATTAGGACTCAAAACCTTTTCCATTGTGTTCGAAATAGGGGCATAACATTATAAACGCCTAGTGACACGCCTCGATAGGCGGTCAAGTTTTTAAGTTGCATTTAACGGAACGGTTTGAATTTGAATTTAAATTGAATATTTATATTAGTCAACTACAGTAGAAATTATTTCACATAAGAGCTTTTTCATTTCACCTCAAAACACTGTAGCCAAGCGTCGTCATCACGTAAGGTATCTTCCACCATCTTTTTATTAGTAGCCGAGTTCTTCTTTTGGAAAAAAACCCGTTCGTTCCTCTTTTAAAAAATTAAATCAAAACAACTCGTTCATTCAAAACAAAGGGGATCGAACTGATAAAGCCTTCATCTTTTTATCTCTAATTTAAATCGAATTCATAAATAAATGGCCGCCTCCCTATTTAGAATTCAAGTCGCGATTTGAACGCATGGTGGAGAGGGGCAACAATAGTGGTTTCAATCGAATTGAGAAGGGCCGCCTCGTGTGTTCTGGATAGGGCGAATGGAGTTGTAGTTAGGGTATTGAATCGACATCGAGGAACTTGAGTCGCGACGTGGCAGTATGTTTGGGACCGCTTGTTCTTTAGTGGCGAGTTGTTGTCAGGCGACGGCAAATCGAGACATAGGGTTTTGCAAGGACGATCGATTTCAGGCCTTCGTCGAGAACGGGGAAGCGTCGTCATCGCGATTTTGTGGACTGCGGCAGCATTGCCACGGTACTGGGCTAGACAGGAACTCGAGATCGGGGTTGCACTGTGTTTGTTGAGCAGGGATCGAATGGTGTTCATCAACAAGTTGGTAATGCTATTAAATTTTTATTCGAATTAAATGAAAATCAAATGTTATTTTGATTTTTATTCCTATTTTTATATTCAGTTAACAGAAAAAACAATGATGAAAATATATGTGTAAATTTGGAAACTGATAATATATTATATCCACAGTTTTTAGTTGAAATGTATATATAATAATATGATTTGTTTTCCAAAAAACCCAATCATATAACTGTTTCTATTTCTAATATTACAGCAAACAACATATATACATATACATAAATGCATGTTCAATTTAAAAATATATATGATTTTGAAAAGTGGAAAAGAAAAAATGTTCAAAAATATTTATATAGAATATATTTTAAAATTTTATATATATATTATTTTCAGCAAAAAAAAAAATTAATATACATTCATATTTTAATCTACTAGTTATTTCAAAAATAATATAGTGAGGGTGATTGATTTCCTTAACAAACCCATTTAATTATTTTAATTTATGAAAAATAATAATGGATTATTCGAGTTAGTTCAAATATTAATGAGTTGTATAAAATTGTTTATACAAGGCGTAATATAGTGAAGAAAACAGGCCGGAATCGGTAATGGTTGCAAACAGCAAAATAAAAGGTGAGATCTTCTCACTCAAGTTCAAATTGGAATTTCCAGTTTGATTTTAAATAGTTAAATTTAAATTGGTTGACTGTGTGCTTGAATGATTGATTTATGATAATTTATTCACTGGATGATATTATTTATATAGTAGTATATAGTATATATTGGGTGATTGATTTCCCATATTATATAGCGGATGAGACCCTATGTGCCGCATAATAGCGGATGATATTCTAAAAATCCCATATACGCGATATTCCACCTCGAAGTGGAATTGGTATTTAATTGTTTTGCTAACGTCTGTGGATGTAGGGAAAACAGGTTGGAGGGATCCAACTGGATTCCTCAAATATTTGAATTAGTTTCAATATTGTGTGCTTATTATTTGTAATCTGTGTGTGACTATTCATGATTGAGACTGTTGAAGGCTATAATTTAACCGAATAAATTTTTGGTATCGTAGGATACCAGAAATAGATAAAATTTGATTTTTGAAATTTAGTAGAAAATTTATAGTAAATTAATTTTAGAAAATTGAATAAATTTAAAAGAAGGAATTTGTTTCAAAAGATAATAAATGTGGTGTTGAAATAAATTTAGAAATCAATTTTGAAATTGATTTGGTACATGAAAATAAATTTGGAAATTAATTTAGAATTTAATTCGGTGCTGAAAATGAATATTTGGAAATCGATTTGAAAACCATATATCCGTGGATATTTGGGAATTTAAATTCACAATGGGAATTTATAAAGGAAAGGGAAATTTGTTTTAAAATTGAACATTTGGTTATTTTTAAAAGTGTGAAAGGAAATTACGGATTGGAACGTAAATTTAAAATAAATCTAAAAGGATTTATAAGTTGATTTGAATGAAACATTTAAGAATGGGAGGTGTACTTTCCTTGGAAAGCTGAGTATGATTTCGAAGTAGCCTATAAATATAAACTGAAAATTTTTAAGGATGGTTTTGGAAAGGGTACTTTGAATAAATTATTTTCTTAACTGGTTTCAAATCTTTAAAATGTGGATTTATTTAATTACTTTTAGAAGGGATTATTTTAAAAATTGAAATTGATATTTGTTTAGGAAACAATTATTTAGATAGTTATACCTTATCTTCTAATTTTATTTTAAAAATTAGTTGGGACTTAAAATCTTATATGTGATAATTAGTATAATGTTTCATAACCAATATTCTAAGTATGTATTTAAGATGGTTTTATTTTAAATGTTCCAAGAATATTTTGCATAAATGATTCGAAATATTTTAACTCGGCAGATTTTCAGTGGAAATGAATAAATATTTGGAAATGTATTCTGCGTAAGGAAAAGTGATTTGAAATTTATTTTCAAAGCATTAAAATTTAGAAAGTAATTTGAAATTTGTTTTCAAATGGTTGAAGTATGAAATATATCTTGTGAAGATATTTTGAAAATAAATAAGCAGGGAAAAAATTATTTGAAAATATGGTAATTGTTGTGAATGTTGATTGATAGTTAAATAATCGACTATCAATATTTTCCTTTAAACGACATTTGAATTTCGATGCGTCCGGGGGTCGGATTCCAAGTGGATATCCGAAAACCACATCGAACCTTTGTGATTGTGATGGATCTTTTATTTAAAAGATCAAAGTGTAAATTGTTGTGATTTGTTGTATTCTGAATATAACACTTATTTTAAAAAAAAATAAGCGCTCGTTATTCGGATTAGCCGAGAGAGGACCTTGTGTCATAAAACCCATTCCTAATAACGATATGACGAAATGGGACTACATTTAAAGATGGTGTTGAAGACCGGGTATTTTCGAAAGCGAAAGGATTACCTGTCGAATGTCTCCGCACAGGGTTGCTCCAGTATAGAGATTTTTTTCACCTTTGTGATGGGGATTCCGGACGTGATTTGTGAATATTTGGTTTTGCAAGGGCTTCTTTGAAGTGCCTTCGGTTCCATTCGATCCCGGAACGGACTTGTATGGATGTGTGTCTGACGTTACACTTTGAGATGTAAAGCTGGTTTCTATCAAACACATTTCTGTTGGTGGCGGAGAATTTATTCTCTTAGCTTAACACCCTTCTCTGAGACATACGAGCTCAGAGGTTATATAGTTGATTGTTACTAGTAATGCATTCCCAATTTGGTAACGTGACATACGAAGTGCTGCTGATCATTTGTTGATCAAAGCATGACTTTGTGAAAAGTGTAGCTTTGTGGACGAGACCTTATCAGACCTCACACCCCGAAAATGGTCGAAACAGGAAAAATGCGGCAAGGTTATGAGGGTCGCACCCTTTAGGGTATGTCATTTCCTTCTAGAAAAGGGTGGTATCATGGTGTGGAGCCTAGATATCTAACCTATGTGGTTGCTGCAAATCTATTTTACTTTGTGGTTGTTGCTTTGTGGTTGAGGATCCTTGGATAAATGTCGCGAACGACCGGGGGATGGCACACTCGTGTAGTAGTTAACTAGTTACAGAGGTAACCCGGCCTTGTGTTGGCAGAGATCCAGGTAGGTTCTCGGGACGTCCCTCCAAAGGCGTACCCATGTGGCAGTAGGAAGTTCCTTAGTCTGACCATTTGTTGGAAATCCAAACTCCAATACGCGTCCTGTACGGTTTTAGTTGTACAACCTACCATTTACTTGTGGTGGTCACCACTGTTTAGATGGTAGTTATAGTAGGCATAGTTCGGAATGTCTATGCTGGCTAAGATTAATATTATACTTTCAGAATGTTTTCTGCACTATGCACTAATAATAATATCGAAAGGATTTTGCGTATTAAGCATGTTTGACTATCATAAGGAGAAATCTCCTCCAATTCTGCGTTTGTTATGGTAGTTTCATTTTCCAAAAGCATAGTGGATTTCCTTTTATTTTCCTAGTGAAAATAACTATTTTTAAAATCTCACACCAGTCCCATGATCGACCTTGAGTTTATTGTTCCCTTTCTAAACTTTGAATTCCCATAATTTTCCTAACGGGCAGCCTAGAGTCAGGTTATCAGTTATACAGGAGCATGGTCAAGAAGCTGTTGTGGAGATCAGGAGTATGAGCTGGATGGCGAGGCGTATCACTTATATGTAATATTTCTTTTTCGCTGTTTTTTGTTGTAAACTCTGATAATGTAATGTGATGTAATGTAACAACTGATATAGTTCTTTTTTTTAAAGATATTCATTTATCTATTATATTTTTTCTGGTGCAAAATGTGAGATTCTGTTATTGATTTCTGTTTTCTTCTTCTATCTTCTTCTTAAACCCTAACGGTTTGGTTTTCCGGCATTTGACTGTGCGGCATTGGATACAGTAGACGTATCGATGTCGACTTTCAGGCGTTGAAAAATCGGGTCGTTACATTACCACCACCCCGGAAGCGTAATTGGTATATCTACCCTGGCATTGCCTAGTTGTGTCGTGTCACCTACCATAGCGAGCCTTACTATGAGTTTGTTTTTCTCCCGTAGCCCGTGGAGTATTCAGGATAGCCTCCCGATCTGAAGGTACGCTGATACCGGATGGACTACTGGGACTATTATGTGTGAAGAGAAATATTGGGTCACTCCTTAATGCTATTTTAAAGTAAGTTTATTTTACTATAGACATTATTATAATAGCGTAATATTACTACATAGTAAATAGCTTAACGGATCCTTAGAGGATGAGCGGCCCCAAGCATCCTTTAAGTTACTTGTACTTTATTACAGTCCACTTTAGTTTGTTTACATTGTATAAGTATTTATGTTCTGACTCGAGTGTTTTGGGTTTTGTTTTACGCTCGGGTCAGCCTGATTATTCACAGCTTTGGATTTCTCTTTCTGGAGCTAGGAATCGCTGGAGATTCTGCTTATCTAGTTATCTATCTATTTCTGTTCAGTTACTCTATTTCAGCTCCGATATTAGTGAACTTCTGTGTATTTGGGATTTATACTGTATTTGATTTCAGATTGATATTATGTATTTTGTTTTGAGACTTTGTTATAGTAGCTTCATGAACTACTATGGTATTTTAATTTCCGCTGCGAGTTATTATGATATTTCCGTAGCTGTGATTCTATGATGATTTTATTTGCTTCAAATTTTATTATAATGCGGTATTTTGAGTAATTCAAGTCCAACTTATGCGGATGCGAATGGCCGAAAATATCGGGTTGTTACATTATAAGAAAATGAAACCGGATAAATGTGATTTATAAAATATAATTTGCAAGTAAAATAAATTATAGTTGAGAATTTGAGAAATTTAAATTTCGGTATTTCTGAAAGGTTTTCATGGTTTGGAAAATAATATTAGTATTGTTTAAAAGTATATACAAATACAAATTATTTTCAAATAAATTTTAAATGAACGAATTTAGTGCTCCCCTCTTCTATTGCTGGAAAATAATTTTGGTGATGACTGCACAGCATCATTGACGTTCATTTTCGAGTCTCAAAGTGGGGAGACTTCTGAGAATTTTTACTATGAAATTGTTTTGACAAACAAAATTTGGTTTAAACTCCAAAAGTATGATTTGATATATAAAAGAGATAAGTATATACACTTATTTCGAATGTTTTGAAATGTACTCGGGTTTAAGTTTTTAAGATCTTTTAATTATTAATATTCAAATTATTTGAATGAAATGAAATATTGGAATAACCAAAGCTTATAAAAATAAGAGAATTAGGAAATCTAAGCTTTTTGGATCAGAAGACCTTAGAGTTGAAATTTACAACTCTAAAATTGAAAGTAAAGAAAATTTTAACAAGTTAAAGCAGTAAACATTATGTAAAATGAATCATATTAATTTTTATAATACCAAAATTACATTCTAATAACATATAATAAGACTTAACAAATGTTAAAAGTTAAAATGATGATTTGGATATGTAGCAGGATATTATATGAGTAAAAAAAACTAAAAAGTAAATAAAACGTATATAAATGGAAAGTTAGTTGTAATAATAAATGTTATATACTTAAATATAATATGAAATGAATAATGACTAAATAGGAATAAGTAAATAAGCTTAGAAAGTAGATAAATGAATTAAATAATATCTTTGTAAATTGGCCATAGAATTAAATATAAATTTGCATAGAAATTGTGAAGTTGAATTTGTAACTTTGAGATAACTATAAAAAAAGCCATGTATGAGAAATTAGACCTTTATAGAATGATCATAAACTAAAGTGATGATTAATAAGATGTTTCAGAAAAAAATCTGTTAATTAATGAAATTATGAAAATGGATGTGAATAAATGAACTTATATGAGATATTGCTAAAGGTAAAATGAAATAATTGAAGGTCAACAACAAAATTGAATAATTGAATGGAAATGTAGTAAACATAAACAAAGCAATGTGGTGTAGCTAGAAATCTATTGAAATTAAATATGTAAGTTGTACGTATATTATTTTATTCGCATCACAATTTGATCCAGATTCGAGCATAGAATTTCGAGATAATTTATATCGATCCGAGTTAGGATTTTTCCCTCGATTCTCGACGGCAAACCCTGGATATTGATTTTTGGTTGATTCTGGAATTCCCTATCATATTATATGGATATGCAAGGAGAATACAATTTCTGATCAAGGAACCAAATCTGGTCTGCACTAGAGAGTCGTGTGAATGATACTAGTGTGGAAGTGAAATTGTGTGATCGAGTGAGCTATCTGATTTGATATTGCTTACGGACGATATATGTACATCATACGGGCTTAAGTACATCAAATAGTGAAAATTGAAAATGCAAAATATAAAGTGATTTTAAATTGTATGATTGGATTTCATTGGTAAATTAGATGTAGGTATTTAAAATCAAGGAAATTTGGATTGCCCGACAAAAAGATACATATTTATTTTGTCATTTGATTTAATGGTTTTTGATGGAGCCACTTTGCTTTTGTTTTCTTTTGTTGTTTTGGGGACTGTAGTGGCATTTTGTAGTTGTTCTAATCGAGCTGCGCAAAGGAGACTCTATCGAAATTTTGTTTGAAGTTTAAAAAAAAGTTTATAACTTGTTTTGTTAACTAACTTGTAAATTTCATAAGCCGATCGGAGTAGCATAGTAGAAACATAGCTATAGTTTTATTGTTTTATAAGTAGATTAATTTGAATAAAATATATCAAATGTTAAATTCTATACTTATTTCATTTTCAAGGACGAAAAGTTTTGAGTAGGGGAGATTGTAACCATCCATAATTTTTGCTATTTTCAATTACTAGATTTAACGTAATTAATGAATAAAAATGGTTAAAATTAAAAATTTAATGGTTTTTAATGTAAGTTATCGGATTTGAACTTGAATAAAATTTTGACATAAACTAATTTCGAAGATTTAAGTAATAACAAGTATTCAAAGATAATGTTATGTATTGAATGTGTTTACAATGAATAGTCGGATTTAATAATAAATGCTGAATTCATTAGATGTAAATAAAGTAATTGATTGATACCTAAAATTCATTTGAAATGTAATAGTGAAATTTGTTAAATATCGAAAAATTAAATTATTTAAATTTAACGTGGGAGATTATTTGAATAATTTAATTATGAATTTTATATGATTGAAAATGATATCGAAATTTGATGTAGATTTTATTTAAATAATAATGAAGACTGTTAATATTAAAAATTTGATTTAAAAGTGAATAATTAGAAATTGGAAATTTTATATTATAATCGAGACACTAAAATAGCCTTCCAGGACACGGTCTCAGAATTCGACAAAATATATTCCATTAGATCCACAATAGCCTGTAATTATTGGATTTTAAATTTCATAACGTTCGGAGTTATCGTTTGGTCGTACAGATAGAAATGCATTTAAATTAATATCAAAAATTTAATATAATAATTGGGTCGGAAAAGTTGTCTTCTCCATACAATCGAATTAGGAATTGAAACCTATTCCATTATGTTTGGAATAGGGGTAAAACATTATAAACACCAGGCGGCACGCTTCGTTTGGAGTTCGTCCGAAAAAATTTGAAAATAATAATAAAATAATAGATTTGCACGCTTATATATAAGCGCATAGTAAAAGCCCTAACCTAATCTATTCGTCGTCGTCGAGTAGCTAATTAATGGGAGAAATTCAACACCACCTCCTCGTTTTCTCTCCATCCGTCAGCTTTCAGCGAAAACTTTCAGCTAGAATGTTGTAGAGCATTGCGAGCTCGTCAAATCCAACAGTGGATTTATATTATCGTCGTCGATTGGAGGCATAAGGGGGTCACGTTCATCGCGCTTTTTGTTGGGTTTTTCAAGTGTTGTGGGTGGCCGAGTGTCGCTTGACATCAGGCAGTGCTGAAGTGGAGTGAGGCGCTCGTGTGGGAGCTTGCTGATCATCATAACAGTCATCGTGGAGGGAGTGGCGATGGGTTAATGGTGGACATTGATGGGTTCTCGAGTACGTTTACCTACGTACAAAGATGGAAGAAGAAAATATTTGCATGGCCTAGACCATTTCCCTTTGAAATCAACGGCTGTGATAGTTTAGGTTGTTATATTAAAAAGAAATTGAGATTTTAATTATATATTAAATCGTATAATCTTATAAAATGTATATCTTGGTCATATAAGGTTAGAAATGGACGAAATAAGAGGCGTTGGAATCGTGGCGTCAAGTACTGTCATGGACTAAATTTGGAGTCATTTGAAGCTAGTTAAAATTTTAGGTCATATCGAACATCATTCGATTTGATTCAAAATTGACAACTTAAGATGAGTGTTTTATAAAGCTCACAACGTACTAGAATATTTTTGTGCTAGTTAAATGTAAAATTGTGAAGTGATATAAATCCATTAGTCCTTGTTTGATAAATTTGATTGTCATTTGAATTAACTTATAATTAAATTTGATAGAAAAAGTGAAATAAAAATTTATTTGCCAATAAAACACCCAATATTAATAACTATGAAACCGTTGTGAATTATATTGTCTATTTGTATGATTAATTTTAATGGATGCAAATTAGTTGATATTTGGATGTCTGGATGTTTTTTTGTTTATATATATATATATATATATATATATATATATATATATATATATATATATACCCTGTATATTATTTACAGTGTATAAAACTGTAAATTGAATTATTTCGAACAAATTAAGAAATAGGTTAAAATGATATATACCTATGACATTGCGATTTGGATTTAAATTATATATATCCCTCCCTGAAATTAAATTGAAATAACTGATCACTTTGCCATATGAAAGAAATTATATACGGACACCGGGTTGGTTAAATTAAACAATTCTAAAGTATTTTTTTGAAATTTTTAAATGATTAAAGAAATGAAAATTGAATTTATGAAATTTGAATTAATTATGAATTTTAGTTTGAATTGCTGAAATAAATTTTAGTTAAAAGAAATTGTTAAATAATTGAAATTGAGATTTGGAAGTTAAAAATAAAAATATGATTGAATTTCATAAATTGATTTGTTTTTAAAAGATTGGATTGTTTTTAAAAGTAACATAAAACGATATTTAGAAATTGAGCTCGGAATTGAATTATATTTGAAAATTGGGATTTTAAATTGAATATTGAAGTTAAATTTAATTTAAGTAATTTAAATTGATATATTAAAAATCAAGCTCGAATCTATATAAATCGAAAGCGTTTAAAATAGAGAATTGAAATGATATTTATTTAAATTGGGATTGAATTGAATTAATTGGAATTGAGGTCAAAATTGAATTAATTTGGAATTGAAATTGAAATTGATTTGAATATAAACTGGAATCAAAGTTAATTTGAATTGAAATAGGAATTAAATCGGTATAAATGGAAATAGAGGTTGGATTGATTTGGCATGAGAAGATTTTGGAATTGGATCAGTTTGACTTTGAAACTACTATTCAAATGAATTATTTAGATAAACTATTTAAAAATATACACTCTTTAAATATTAAAATTATTTTGGATTTCCAAACTATTTTTCTATATAAACCATTTTGATGCTTAAACTATTTTATATAAAACTATTTAAACCTTTTAAAACTATTTTAATTATTTTTAATTATTTCAACTATTTTAACTGTTTTAATTATTTAAACTATTTTAAAACTATTCAAACCATTTATTTCTAAATTTCAAACTTGTCAAGGGTGGAATGCTTAGTTTTAAATCAAGGATTTAAAATACAAATTGGGTTAAATGAAGTTATAACCTAAAATGGAATTCGAAATGATTTTGGAAGCAAAATTGAGATATTAAGGCGAAATTGATTTTGAACTTAAATATTATATTTTGATTAAATATGATGATTTCGAAATAGATTTGTTTTTTAAGCGAGTTTGATATTTTGAAATCAAGTAGGAACTTTTTTTTGGGAAAGTGAAAGTACTAAATAGTGTGTAAAATGAAGTTTGATTGTTAAAGAGACCAAAGTTGGATATGGGCATGCACTCTGTCGATATCGGAACCACTTTAACAACTATGTACGTGGAGTGATGATCCAGAACGAAGTGGTTAGATCTGGCGTTATTCGCTGGATTTAAAGAAAGAGAATAATGATGGATTAGCTTGGTGCTTGTGCCAATTTGAAATGACTAAAACAAGAGCAGTACCGGCCAAGTGGGTTAGCTACCTCTAGCGGACGCACTTCTACTATCATTTATATTGTGATTGATTGGGGCGCACCGTCCGGATTATGGGAGTGTTGGACGCTATAGGCGATCATAGGTATAATGCGTTACCACCATCCGGAAAGGGTAAACTGGTAGTATCCTACCTTGGTCATTTCCTAACGTGCCTTATCATAATTTTATCCCAAAACAAGACCTATACGGTTTTGGTTTAGTGTTGTCATGTCACGGTGCATCCCTATCCACCGACCGTTTAACTTGCGTTTTATATGCAAACTGTACTCAATGCTTAAAAACGTGTTAAGGGGGATCAATGTAAAGCCTTAACGCTAAGAAAAATATTTATTTATTGATTAGACATTATATATGCAGTGTATTCTACTACATATAAATATTTTGACGGATCCTTAAAAGATGAAAAATTCTGTAACATCTCTTGAGTTATTGCACACACATTGTACATTGGATAGGAGGTGTGAAAACCCATAAGCATCTCTGACACCATAACATTGAAGTTATATGCGATATCGATTTGACTCACATAAGAATATTTTAGTCCTGACTCGAATGTTTTGGCTTTTCATTACGCTTGGGTCAGTCCTAAGTTTTTCAGCTTATCGAACGTTCATTCTGGAGGACGAAGACGAAGATTTGGTATGTTATTGCTATTAGTATTCCTGCATCATGTCGTTTGCTGCATTATTTATTTATCTCTGATGTATATATATAACTCTGATGAATGTTGTGTTGAATATAATCAAGTGTATAAGAGAAACATCTTAATGAACAGTTTATTTGATGATTGTATTTTATCGTTCCGCTGCGAGATTCTTTGTTTATTTATTTATTTTTTTCTTCTTTGCCTTATATAACCCTAATGATTATCTATGTTCCAGATTGTTTGGATTGGACATGTGTGGATTATTGTCAATTTAAACCTTTCGAATTACGGGTCGTTACAACCATCAATATAACAACATAATGACGTAAATAAATAAATATTGACGAGAAACTTTCGTTTATAACATTGTATATATAATATAATATAATTAAATATGAGTTAAACTCACATTGATTTTTGTTTCCCCCGAAACGTTTCGATTTGGAGTAAAACTGAACGCTATCCAATTTTAGCATAAAATTCAACAAGCTCCACATCCAACCAATCGAACTCCATTGTGAAGACCTCGAAGAAACAAGTGCAGCGTAAAAAAATGATGTTCGAATCTGACCTCGTACGGAGCTATACAAACTTTAAGTTATCGATAAACTAAAATTAAAATTAAACAACTTTAATTTAATTACAAGTTTACCGTCAAAAATAAACTCCATCTTCCCCAAATCCATTTTCAAACATGCATAGTGATACTCAAGACATGGTCGAATGTGTACAAGCATTGTTATGGGAATTTACTCGACGAAATTGGATTTTGCTTTTGCCAAAGAACTGCTCTCGACGAACCGCACTTGCTCGCCACCTCAGATCGACGTCAAAACCCTCCAAAAGAACGCGACTTGCACCGTCACCCTGCATCTCCCATCAGATCACAAGTCAAAAATTACCTTTGTTCTATCAAAAAATGGCGCCTAGATGATAAACTCCAACCTATAAACAAATCCAAGCTCCATTTGTCGAATCGACGACCACACGCTCTAGAATGTCCAACCCTAGCACCATCCAATCACACAGCTTTCCCCCAAATCATGATTGAACATCACCAAAGTATACATGGACGAAGCTAATTACTAAACAAATTTAATGAATTAAGGATAATGGTTTTTAAGTTGAGTATAGATTTTCAGTTTGAATTTTAAACTTTGATTTTCAAAGAGGGAAGGAATTTTTGTTGTACAGACAATGTTTTTATAGAGAGAAATATGTACGGTGGATGGTATGGGAAAGGGTAAGCATGGTTAAGGTGTTAGGAAATGCCTAAGTCATGGTGAATATTATATATATACATATTTTTTTTTTTAAATATTCAACCAAACATACCCAAAAATATCAAACTCCAAACAAGACATGCCGCCTGGCGTTCCATATGTTATTCCCCTATTCCAAACGCAATCGAACTAGCCTCGAGGTCTAATTCAATTGTTTATAGAAGATAGTGTTTCAAACCAAATTGTTATATTAAATTTTCGATATTAATTTTCAAGGCGATCTTGCATAACCAAATGGTACGTCGGATCGCCATGAAATTAGATGGAATATTATAATTCATTATTTCGGATCCAATGAAACTAGTTTCTTCGAAATCCGAGACAGTGCCTCGGAATGACAATTTCACAGATTTTAAATATCTTTTTATATTTAATTTTCGATATTTATCTGAACTATTCTTATTTGTTAATAAATTTACAAATCGAATTCACCAATATTTATTAATTAAAAGGAGTTAAATGAAATTATTAAATCCATTTAATTAAGATTTAATTCATAATTCAAATATTTAAACATTCCGTATATTTGAATTATAAGTTATTAAATTCTAAAAATCCAATAATTTAAATATTTAAAATTAATTAAACATTTAAAATCAAATGACCATAATTTTGGGTTGTTACAATATTAAGTAAGGTCAAATATGAAATCTGGAAATAACGATGTTGCACAGTTCTCTTGACTTGAGAACAATATTAAGCTTCGATATGGTTACTCTACTATGATTATAGTTAAATTATAACATGGCGACATTGAGTGACTATAGTTGGGCCTGAGTTGAAGCATTGGAAGTGAGACATTATTCAATGGAGAATTCATTTTATAAGTTGTGTGAGGTTAGTATCGCAGTAAATTACAATCTCAAAGAAACAGACTACTCGGAAGCAAGGGAATATGTAGCTTTAAAAAACGATTCCTATTTTGTATCTACTAGGCCAAAATAAAATTTATTTTGTTTAATTTATCTAAAAAAGAGTTTTGATTTAATTTAAATTATATATATTATATCGGGTGTATCGAATATAGTTATATGTGTATAGTGCAAGTGCAAAATATAAATAGTGTATATGCTCAATGTGTACATGTTTGTGTTAGGATTTATACCGCAACCGACATGTTTTCCCTTTATATATTTCTTGGTTGTTATAATTTTATGATGAAAAATACATAAAATAATAATAACACACACACACACACATAGTTTGCTTATATATAATATGTAATAAAATATTTTTGAAATTAACAATACTTTACTTATGTTTATAATATGAAAATTAATGAGTTTAAGTACGTATTTAAGAAGAGGAAAAAGTGGATGATTTCTCTTCGTCATTTGCTCATTCATTTAATGCCATTTCAAATAAACATTTAAACAAAAAAATTCCTTATGCATTTAAAATTAATTATGGATAGTTTTATGTGTTTTGAAATTTAAAATTAACATTTTGAAATCTAGAAGAATTCAAAATTAGATATTTTTCTAAACAAAATTTATTTTAAATTAAATTACAATAGTAGTTTAAACTTTATGCAAAAAATTTAAATTTAACCTTTGTAATCCCTATTTTAAATGACCACCTTTAAAACAAATACAATCGGTATTATAAAGATGTTTTCATAGATATATTTTAAAATTTGAATTAGAACATTTATTTAAGGAAATTATTCAAACTTTGTGTAACTTGTTAATAAGTTAAACCTTACAATTTTAACTTTTCTATCCATTATTTCAAATTAATTCCTTTAAAACAAATTCAATTGATACTAAAATTGTTTTTATGTTCAAGATCTTTAAAAAAAAATCCAGCCAGTTTTATGAAAAAATATTTTCATGTTTCTTATTTTTTTTAATTTAAATAATTTGAGTCAGATAATAAAAACGTACATAAATTCATTATAACATATATAAATTTCAATATACAAAAACAAATGATGTAAATATAAATATTAATAAAATTAAAATATACCTAAAGAAATAACTTATGATTTGCACTTTGAATGAATATTTCTCCTCAGATCTTTGATGGAACGACTTAACTTTTCAGCCATCAAAAGTCAACACTAATACATCCATGGTATACATGTACTGAGCATCCGAGTGTCGGAAAGTATAACGACCCAGGATTTTTGACATTCCGAGTTATGAATATTAATTTATAATATTCAATAATATTGTATTTTAATATACAATATTCCCGTTTATCAATAATTAATAATTGTATAAAAAATTTCAAAACTAGTGTAACTTGAATTTTCAAATCTATGTTAAATTACAGATTTGATTTAAATGGAATTTCTTATATCTATATATTATTTTCAAAGTAAAATACGTATATATTGTTTTAGATTAAATGTATATTTTTTGTTTTAAAGATAAATATGTATGTTTAATTCTAAAGATGAAATATAAAGGAAAATTAGATTTATTGAAAAATCATATACATATTTTTACATATAAGGAGAATAAAATTAGTATATAAAATTTGGATAGAAATTCATAATAAAGAAAAAGGGTATTTTGATTTTGGGTACATAAACAATGTTGTTTATATTAAATAAAAAGGAGTTTTAAGTTTCTAAAATAATGATATATATACATTGAGCTAGAAAAGTTGTATATATGTAATGATAAACTAAAAGGAAAATTTATAATATTTAAATTGATAAAATATTATAAATAAAAAGATGTGTACAATAATCACTTAAGTATAAATAGGAGAAACTATATACACATAAATATCAATGAGCTTAGTTTATTTTGAAGTAATATATTTTTATACTATAAATTAATAAAGAAGGAAATGACTTGATTTATTTGGAAATAATATATTTCTATATTATCAATAAAATTTATATATATGGTTTCATATATACATAAAGGCTTAAAAATAGTAGTTTTATATCACTTTGTAATCCTTGTTTTAAAATAACATATGTATATTGTGAATGTTATTTCATTTTGTTTAAAATACATATGTATTTATATAAAACAAATTAACCAAGAAGAATTATTGTAGTTATCTAGTTTCTCAACTATATTTCTTTAAAATGTATAAATGCAACACTAGCTTTATTAAAGATAAATTTGGGCTGCCTAACTTCTCAAATATAATTGCATATACCTTTAATATTGTATGGTTTATATTATAAATACGGTAATAAGACAATTTGCAAATCATTTGCTGATAATAAAACAGGATAACAGAAAACAAGTAGCTAAACAAGTTTTAACAAAGTATAAAACTATGGGTTAATAGTGATAAATGTTTAATCATTGAACATATTAACATCTGGCATAAACTTCCTGATCAAATTAAACATAATCATCTTAATTTTCTCTTCAAATTCCTCTTAGCAAAGCTAACATCATTTCAGCCACTAAATAGTCATTTCTGTCCATTTTATTTTGATTGCAAGTTTGTGTATATATACAAGCATTTGAATCCGAGTTGTGGTTTGAGAACCTAAAAGCCTGTAACTTAAATATCCTCTGTCTAAAAACTATAAGCAAGCATTAAGTACAAACTAGAATTAAAATAAAAAGAAGAGAAGAAGCAATACTCTGTAACTTGTTGGAAGCTCAAGAAAACACTCTCTGTTTAAAGAATCAAGGTACCTGAAAGCAAATTTCGATTCAGTTTTAAAGATTTCAACTTCAACTTTTAAAAGCTGCTAGAAGCAAATGTTTAAGGTGAGAAACATTTATTTTCAAATTTGAAAATGAAATGCATGTCTGTGACAGTGGATACAGTATTCATTCCCACTTCAAAAGGCTATATCCCCTAATCTAGTGCAGATCTGATGATGTTGTAAACTAGGAATATGTTTAATTTCTAATATAGTTTAAGTTAAAAATAGTTAAGGATTGAATTTTGCTGAATGTAAGGACCCGAGATCTTTGACATCCCGAGTTGTGAATATTAATTTATAATATTCAATAATATTGTATTTTAATATACAATATTCCCATTTATCAATAATTAATGATTGTATACGATTTTTCAAAACCAGTGTAACTTGAATTTTCAAATCTATATTAAATTACAGATTTGACTTAAATGGAATTTCTTATATGTATATTTTATTATAAAAGTAAAATATGTATATATTGTTTTAGATTAAATATATGTATATGATTTTTCAGTAAATTTAATTTTCCATTATATTCCACCTTTAGAATAAAATATACATATTTATCTTTAAAACAAAATACATATATTTAATCTAAAACAATATATACATATTTTACTTTTAAAACAAAATATACATATGAGAAATTCCATTTAAATCAAATCTATAATTTAATATAGATTTGAAAATTCAAGTTACGCCGGTTTTGAAAAATTGTATACAATTATTAATTATTGATAAATGGGAATATTGTATATTAAAATACAACATTACTAAATATTATAAATTAATATTAACAACTCGGGATGTCAAAATTCCTGGGTCGTTACAGAAAGACAGATTGTTGCGGGAAAGAAAAGAAAAGATAGAACAGAATCTCACATCGTGGCAAGTAATATATAATATCCAAATAATCTTCACAAAAAAAACTTTACAACAATCATAGTAATCTAACTTATCATCATGGTGAATAATTACGATAGCCTGTCCTTACAAATGCTTATAAATAAAAAAAGAAATATAATGGAAAATAAAAATGCATGAGGTCTTGGAAGCATTTGATTCATTTTTTGAAACTCCAAGCATCCATTGCTAAATCTGGGAAGAAGTGCTCAAGTTTGAACTAAGCATTATAAGAAAACTGCACCCGAATCAGTCTGGTAAACCAGCGTAAGAAACTCGAATTATTTGTATTTCTTATATGTTATAAAATCTTTCAAAAATAAAGACATCTCGCAAAACTACGTCGCACATAAAAAAATGAATTTTTTCCTCATGATATACAAATCAATTTAGAAAATCCAGTAATATTATGATAATGTCTAGGGTTTAAAATAAATAAAGAATTATAGCCAGAATAATTACATTAATTACATTCAACAACATATTTAGTATACAACTAAGTCCATAAAGGTACAATTGGAAAAAGGAATTCCATACAATGACAAAGCTACTTGGGAACCACCTGCAACATTACACCTCTAGAAAAATGTACCGAGGACCAACGTAGAACTGGCCACCCTTCCGAGATAGTACTGAATATGTTCTTCCCTTTGTTGTGATCAAAACCATTTCCACGGGCACAAGCATATAAAGTCTGTAAATTTCAATCTAGATCAAGGATGATCATACCCTAATGGTTGCGACCGACATAGCCCTGCTGCATATTCCCTGTTTTAGTCATTATTGGGTATCAAGGCTATGTTTTTCCTTTTTAGCAAATCACATGGAATGCCAACGCTACTCTCTAGGCAACAATGCAATGTCAACGTTCATCCATACAAGTTGTTCAGGATATGAATAAACCGAAGGCATTATTTCTACTAAATCCTTTTGGAATCACCCTCAATATTAGTGGCAAGTAGCTCTTGCACTTCAAAGAACACCATCTTCGATTCCATCGTCATTAGATGTCTTCAGTTCGAAAACTTATACCAGTTCAAAGTGGTTTTTGGATAACTCATGCTTATTTGATCCTGGTCTATTTGAACCAATAATCGGTAGTTTCTGGTTGACACAATCTTGATTCTTTCTAAAGTAAGCAGACGATATAAATGCCTCAAAGGGATCTTGAATAGCCGCCCTTAAAGTGAGGGACATTTTACGAGAATGAGTTCTTCCAAGGGAATCTCAATCCGTATGAAGTTATGATGCTTTCATACACTTCCTAAGTCAAAATAGATCAAGTTATTAGTAGTGGAAAAACTACTGTCTGGTGTAAGAATATAGTTTGCATATGGAAAATCGAACATCATATACTTATCACCACATTTTGTACTTATCACCATGTTTTGATTTCAACCCTTTATATCTCTCGATTAACAATGAAGTCGGACAACTTAGAGAACTACCCTTGCCTCGATGTACATTCTTAACTCTCACAGATAGAAACAAGCTTTCGTACCTTGAAACTTAGTGTCAAGTTTATGATGAAAAACTTTTCATATACTTAATTAATCATGACCTATTTATAGAAATTAACTGTCTTATACTTATCACACTTCCGACATTTCAACTTCTCTATCCCTCGCCTAAAATCCAAGCCAATAAGTCAGGGCACTAGTTGCTCCTTGTCTTGCTTAGATACTTCGAATTTAGATCTCACTGATAGAGGAAAGTCTACTCATCGATTTGGGGCTAAATATAAGATGACTTACTTTCCATAAACATGTCAACATTTTAGCACTACTTGCCATATTTATTTTATGTTACTTGATGGCATCGACCAAGAAATCCCTTCCATAAAACTAAGTCTTTTTACAACAATGTGAAAACCAACTCCATAAACTTATTTCTACCCTTTGATTTCAAACTAGTAATTGGAAACATTTTCCAAAATAATTTATTCAAAACAAAACTTGATTTCAAAAGGCAAGATTCTTTCTTTATATAAAGTAAACAGCTTATTTAGTAATAATAAATTATATTTATATAAAGCAAACAACTTCCTTTCGAATTTCCCGAAACCATTAACTACAACAAAAATGTCATAGTCCACAATATCTTTTCTGTCCTCGGAAAAATTTATTACAACTATAGTGTTGTAATCCATGCTTTCTTCTTTTTTTTATAAAGAAAATACTTCTAAAACTCTTTAAAACAAGTTAGAAACTTGTATTTAAAAGATCCCCTTAAAGATGGTTGCTTCTTAAACAAAAGCTTAACTTTTGAAACAGGCAGCTCCCTTTATAAAATCTAGACCTCTTGTTTGATTAACTTAAATAGATTATTAAAAATATATTTAAATCTTCAATATCCCTTTTAAATGATTATACTACTTTTATAAAACATGTTCGAAAAAAATTCACAAAACATATAAAGTAAACAACCTTTTATACTTTACTAAAAACATAGATTTTCAAACTGCATCCATAGTGACTATCGCTATATGAACCGTAAATTTTTTAACATTGTTTGTAAATCAAATAGTTTTTAAATTCTGTTTCCTTTTATATTTTAAACCACTTTAATATCTTTGCGAAATGGGTTTAAAAACAAAAGTTAAGTTCAAAAACCATTTCAAAACACTTTAGGAAACAAAGCAGTAAACCATTAAAAACAAAGCGTGAGATTTTAATGTTGCATAAAAAATCATCAAAGAAAATCAATTATCAACAACATCCACTTTATTACATCATATGTAACAAGTAATAATGTAAAGTAAAATCAATAAGATGAGGAATCCTTTAGTGTCCTTCTACAAAATTCCTATTCTTCAAACTGCTTTTATAGTGATCCATTCACTACGGAACACTCTGACTTCTTTTTGCCTTAATCCCTTGCAAAACAATGGTTATTTATGCTAACCGCTTCCAAGTGGAAATCATGATCAAATAAGAAATATGCATATGTAAGTCACAAATACATACACATATATTTTTTACAACATGTCGTCACCATTTTAAAACAATTTTTAAAATGAGATATCTCACTTTTAGCCAAGCTAACACCCAAACAACTAGCACAAGACCTTCTACCATCACCCTATCTCATTGCCAAACTTCCTAGCCTCCCTATTGCTCACGGCCATAGGGCATTTGGGATTTGTGGCCTAAAGCTTTGACCTTTGACTTGCTACAAGCTAATCTATGATGTCCTAAGGCTTATATTAAAATTTTGTAAGAATTTGAGGTGTTTTGATTTATTTAAACCTTAGGAATTTTTTTAAGAAGAGAGAAGAAGAGAGCAAGAGTTTGGAAAAGAAGTAAAGTGGAAAAAATAAAGGAAGTCCTTTTATAGAATTGTAAGAAGTGGCAAATTACACTAACTACCCTTTAGAAAATTGCCTAATTATCCTTCACTAATTCCTTCTTCCATACACTTCCCAAAGTACCAACCCAGGCACCACACCCCATTCACATCGCCTTCCATTACATCATATTCCATTAGTGTACTACTTTGTACTTTAGCACTTAAAATAAGAAAGTAAAGCCCACTTTATTTTATTACTTCACTTGATTACATTTTAAAAGCACTTAACGATTTTTAATTTTAATTCATCTTTTCTAGAATTTTTTTTTCAAATTTTTTAGATGTATATATGTATGTAACAACGTCGTGACAACTTCCGTTTGATGAAAAGTCGAAAATCCTAGAAAACGAATTTCGATCACATTTTTAGTTTTTCTCCAAACTTATTAATTTTTTAAACAAAATTTCAAAACAAGTTTACTATCATTATTAAATAAATAAAACAGTTATTTAGGCGTATAAAATCAACTATTTAAATATCTAAATTAATTAAATATTCTCAATGGAAATAATAAAATTCCAGGTCGTTACATCCAAATTCACACTCATCTTTGCCAGAGAACGTTGAATCACTTAATTTATTATATTTGATGTTTGCATTTGATTTGGAGTTGATAAAATTTTGCAAATGTTCATTTGATTTTATACCATAGAATATTAGGAGGAGAGAAGAGAACAATGAATAAAAATAAATGCCTATAGGTTAGTGGATTTTTTTTATTGAGAGAATGGAACCTTTTCCATTATTTTAGTTAAAACTTCCCAATCAACTCCCTTAATTTTATCTCTCTGTCCACTCCACTCTCTTCAAATGTTTTGCCAAAAATACTTCCATCAAATGGAACAAAATTTCCATAAATCCCTTCATGCAATTATCATTCATTTGTACATGTTTCAAGTTACACCGAAATCATATGTCATTGCGCACAAATATAGCTTTTATAAATGCATTCAAATAATTACAAACAACTCCACAACATCAAATAAATTAAACAACTTTTAATATATCTCAAATAATTAATTGATTTAATTAGTTTACAATATTTTATAAATTAATTAAATGTGTGGTTTTTCAAAGAATTCATTATTACGGTTATTCGACTCAAAGATGTAAATTCAACTAGCGATTAATATCGAAAATTTTGAATATTAATGTTTGCACATCACCTTAATTAATGGTGAGACAGTTTAGCCGATTTATCGCTTATACATCTTTTAGCAAAATCCAGTTTTACTATTTTAAGTGACACTTGTTAATAACAATTATTTACAAAAATATTTTTCGTCAAAACCATATCACCTTATGATTTGCTGAATTTGGTTTTAGTCAAAACTACGATATCATTCACGTTCAACTCCATTAGTCCAAACATAAAATCATTGATTTAATAATAACATTTATTATTAATCGTATTACTCTGCCGAAGACTTTGGATTAACTACAATTGACCATGATATTAACCTCTTACAACTAAGGAGATGAATTTTCTATTTAATAGTATTTCACTTCTAATTTTTTAACTTAAATCCTACTATAGTCCCTCGATGGATCGCTATACCATGATTTTACTATAATCAAAATGGAGCATACACATTGAAGTTCCATAGCATTTAAAGAAGAGGGAGCTTTGTAATAACGTCAGTTTAAGAGCTCCTATTAGACCATAGTTATCGTTGACTAATAGGAAACTCTCAAGTGAGTCATTCCATAGTTATCCAATATCTTTCAATACATAACATCATAGTGCCCCCAATAACCGTGAGTACTACAGCGCTCGATATTTGAAGATCTTACATACTTTATTCACAACGAATGAATCGATATCCTTTCTTGAAACAACTTGGCTTGGAATATTTAAGATAATATGTTATTTTAATATAATGAATTTCTTATAATTACAACACATTGTAATTACTATCACACAAACATATCATTTAAAGATTTTTCCAGTTAGTATATTTTAAAGATTACTTAATTAAGTCATAATATAACAAAGTATATTACATAAATCAGATGCCTTTAATATGAACAAGATCGGTTATTGAGTTAGATATATGTAATTATTACATAATTGCCCATAGGGCATATCCTTAACTTTATCATAGTCAACTCAAAGTCAATATCTCTGGTCAGAGTAATATAGTTAATAATAAGTTTAATAACGAACTAAAGACTTGGTTTATGGAATAACTGAGTTGATAATGGATGATAGTGGAATTTCGACCAAAACCAAATTACATAAATCATAAAGCATTATAGTGGGGACGAAGAGAATGTGTGTAAATAATCATCGTTAAAAAGATATCGATTAAATTGTAAAACTGTATTTTACCATTAATGGTTTGTAAGCGAAAAATCCAACCTAATTTTCACCACTAGCTAAGGTGATGTATGAACATTAATATTTAAATTATTCGATATTACTTGCCGGTCGAATTTACACATATGAGTCACACAACCATATTGATCACCTGTCTAAAATACCACACGATTTGATTAATTTATAACCATTACAAATTAAATAATTTATAAAATATTTTTTTGATGTATTTGGTGTTACTAGTATTTTTTAGGTGTCATTAGTAATTAATTGGGCACATATATAGAATTTATATATATATGTATCGATATACGATAGCGATGCGCATTTAAATACGATTTAAGTAATATTAATTACTAAATAGGTTTGGAGTTTTTTAAATACGTTGATCAATTGTCTAAAGCGCCCATATAGACCATGATATGGCTAGACATGACATATAGATTTAAATTTAACAATTCCATAATGTTCGTATCTATAGAATAATTTTATGTATACATTGATTGTCACCATTATATCAAATTATGTTTTAATATTGTTAAACCATTATTTATTTAATATGGATTATTCAAGTCATATTTTATAAGTTAAAAAATATTTTTAGACCATATGCAATATTTATATATGCATGTATATACATATTTATTTGTGTATATTATAAATGTATTAATTAATTATTATAGTGCTAAATAATGCATTATCTTATTTAAAATTCAAAACATTAGTGTATGATTCTAAAACATTATAATATATATGTGTGTGTGTGAACGTGTGTATATTATATTATTCTAAAATACATTCAATGAAAAAATGAGTTGAGAATTATTATATATATATATATATTATTTAAACCTATGTTTGTTTAATAACTAATATACTAATATATATATATACACACACACATATTAAATTGGTTCTTAGTTAAAAAAATTAATGGCCAAGAAGAATATTATTTATATTTAATATGTTGAATACATTTTATACTAAATTAATACATTAGTCTATATATATTTAAGCAATTTCGTATAATATACATACATACATATATATACACACATAAAATTTTTGACTGTATCTTTAACTTTATATAAATATATTTATTTATTTTAATTAATATTAAAATCTGATTTTGAATTTTAAAATTGTTTGCCAAGTCTTAGAGAGATATCTTAATATAAAGTTTTAATTTTAATCCTTTTGACATGGTCAAAATATCATATTAGATACTTCAAATTAATTTAACTTAATATAAAATAATATTTAATTTATATATAATTACATACATATGTATTTATACAAGGTTTTAAGATAGTCAATGCACATATAAATAGTGAATACATGCGTTAGAGATGTGAATCCCAATTGTATATACGTATATGTTAATTATGTACAAACTATATTGCACATGCACATTATATACACAAGAGTACGTATTAATATACTCTAATCCATATAAATATCAAATTAAATAACTAAATTAAGAAATTAAATAAAATTTTATTTTATTTTATTTAACTAAATCGGATCTTATTTAACTCGTCAGACTTCATAGGCTCAATATATGCCAAATAGGTGGATTTTTTTTTAAATTAACATAATTCACCTATCGCAGTCCGACCAAGTTCTGATACTTTGTTACACTATTTTGTATATTTGGGATCCAAAGGTTCGTTTTTCGATTGAATGAATGAAATGTCCATCTCGGTTGAAGTACTTGTGTGCCAAGTATGTGCATGCATTCCTTCACTTTTGCTAATAGTTACTTTTAGGTTGACCACAGCTCTATTTTTTTTTTTTTTGAAAAAAGGGTACTTTATAAATAGTTAAATACATGTATGTCCATGATATGCCTCATTAAAACCTAACAATCCCCATAACCTAAATGGGTGCCTGTAAGGAAAAAGAGTACAAGTCATGTTAATAAATTAACATTACAATAATACAAATGCCAAAACCCAAGTTGACTAAATCATAGCTCTAATTTCATGGAATATTTTCTACTCTGTTCTGCATAGTTTCATTCTGTTGTTGATTTGCGTATAATGATTTTGACTATACAATATATTGGACCGATGAACTACATTTTGGTTGTTGTACTGAGCTCTACATACTACTTATTGACTGCATGTTCAGTTATCGCCAATATTATCAACATTCAGCATATATTGTTGCATCATTATGGTTTGAAACCCATGTTTTATGCATATTACAATACTTCTTGGAATGTCCAAAGCAGTCACATTTGCTGCATTTAGGTGGTTTCCATTTGTACGATACTTCTTGTTATAATATGTTATCGTTTTCAACAATAATTGGTAATTGATTTGGAAATGTAAGTTTTCTGTCTATTACAACAAGAACTCGAGCATATGAAATTCAAATCATATGATTTTTCCAATACCTTAATTGTAACAACCCATAATTTTTAATAAATGTTTTAATTCAATTGTATTTGAAATTTTGATTTAAATCATTTAAAATTTAGAATTTTGGAATTTTCTAATGAAGTTTTGGATTTTGTTTATAATTATTTTTCCAAATAAAATAAAATAAAGATTTTCTGAAAATTTTATATTTTGGCCAACTTTGGTCAAACTTTGACTTTCAGTTGAAATTTTAAATTTGAATTTTAAATTTCCAATCTTTTTCCTTGAAGCTGAATTTGATTCTGATATTCATTCTGCTTTTCGTTTCGTCAAATTCTGTTTTATACTTTTAAATCTGATGAAATTCAGCATTTTACACGCGATTATTTTAAGTAATTCTATCTTTTATTTTCTACTCTATTTTTTATTTTTGGTTTGAGCTTTAATTTTATTTGTATTTTTGAGTTTTGTTTTGAAGTGGGCTTTTCTATTGAGCTTTGTAATTCCTAATAGCCACTTGCTTACCTTTTCAAAATGAAAAGGTGCCCATCCACTTGTGCAAGCCGTTCAAAACTTCAAATCTTCATCTCTTTTTCTCATTTGCATTTCCTGAACAAAACATTTTACAGTAAGTTTTCTTTTCTTCTTCCTCTTTTTCTTTTCTTTCTCTTTTATTGCAAGCAAGCTCGGCCATCACCATGCTCCTTTTGCCAACCTCCTCTCCTCTACCACGATCACCTATGACCATCCATCACCTCATCACCATCATACCTAAACATGTTGTGACTTCCATAGATCTAAACTCCATCACCAAAGCTTTTAGAAACCCTAGTCGATCCCAACATATCATCCCCTTCCTCTTTGCTTGCCTCAACCACCACTAATTCCTCCATCTCTAATGCCTTACCGTGAACTTCTCCTTTGCCTAGCCTGCCTAGCCGTGACCAGATGATGGTGATCTGACCTAATCCAACATCATGAACCAGGTCGAGCACATTAGCCTTAGGGCCGAACCCAAACCCATCATGACCTTTTGACTTCCTAGTGCCTTTTTGCCTTACCGTCTCTTCACATACCCATAGCCGTGCCTCTTTTCTTATTATGGCCGAGCTTTGTTTGATGATGGTCGAGCACAAGGTGGTGTGGCCGAGCATATTTCTAAGTGGCCAAACCCACTAGGTCAATTAGCCTATTTACTTCATTTTATTTCACATTTTTTTATGTGTTGTTTTTATATTTATTGTAACAACCCGCATATTTAACGATTTTATAATTAAATGATTTATTTAAGTATAGCGTCGTTAGTCGGATTTTGGAGTCCGAAATGTTACTTTCTGCAAACGGCCGAATTGGAGCTCGAAACCACTTCCATTGAGTTCAAAGCGTCGTTTGCGATCTTTTTGAGTATAATCTTTGATATGTTTGGAGTAAGTTGAATTTTGCTACTTTTTCTGGTTGGGCTTTAGCTTTGGGTTCAGCCCCAAGCCCCACTTAACCCTCTAACTCAGCCCATCTCCTCCCATTCATTCATTCCTACTACTCTTCACTTCTAAATTCAAGCTCCAACTGAAATGGGGGAAAGGAAGAGGAAATAGAAACTCCCAAGCCTTAGTTGCTCTTGATAATCCAAATTCTTGCTCCAAATTCAAAGAGAAGGATAGGTAATCCTCTTCTCCATCTTCTCCATCTCTTCTCCTCTTCAATTTCAGAAAATATCCTAAACCTAATTTAGGAAAATATGTGTTTTATTCTTAGATTGAAGCTTGTTGAGTAAGAGTGAAGAGTGGTTAGCCTTTCCTTTGCATTTGAGCTTCTTCTTCTTGTTCTTGAGTTAAAAAGGTGAGTTTTGAACTCACATCTACTTCTCTTGATTTCATTGATGTTATGTATGAATTCCTAACACCTTGTTCATATGCACTTGTAATTGGTTTGGGTTGAATTGGAGAGTATACCAATTTTTAGTGTTTTGGGTTCAAATCTTTGAAATCCTAACTTTGATGTTTTAATCATGTTTTGGTGATGCATCGAGGAACATATAGGGCCGGGTTGTCGATTGGCACAAGCCCTTAGAGCCAATGTTCGTCCGATTGCATTTTGGGAGAGTTTGCTCTTCGTTTGAATAAGGCTGAAAAACAGCCCAGGCATGATTCAGTCGACTGAAAACTCTGTTCAGTCGACTGAACCTGAAACCCGAGAGTTTCCAGGCATGATTCAGTCGACTGAAAAACTCTGCACAGTCGACTGAACCTGGAAACAGAAAGTTTTCTAAACCTGGAAAATCTCCAGGCACAGGGTCAGTCGACTGAAAACTCTGTTCAGTCGACTGAACCTGCTGTTTCAGCCCACTTTGCCTTTTTGATTGAATTTCCAATTTGAATTGATTCATGATGATCCCATGTATGATTATCAATTGTTTTGACTTTGATGGTTCCTTTCTAATTTTAATCCACGGGTTTTTATAAAATAATCTCTCGAATCGCATTTAAAAGTCCGTATCTCTAATTTATAAATTCTATTTAAACCACACACTTTCGCACTTCGAACGAAGTGGAAGGGTGATTAAATGGTTGGGCAAAACACGGACCATGAATCTGTGCGTTTATCTTTCCGATTAATCCTCGACCTATTCGATTGATTGTTTTGACCTTCGGGTTTGGTTTATCGATGATATGAGGTAAACTTTGTACTGCTTTGAGTGTGGAAGGGACTGACGGATAGTAAACCGTTTAGCGCGAACGAGTGGTTATGGGACATACGTTAACACTTTTCGGATTCCTTTTCGAGAGTTGTGACACATTCCGCCAGTTAGTGGTGTCCAGTACTAGGTCTTCGACCTTCACCACTACGGCTTGTCGCCCTATTGTATCACTTCTGATGTTGGCATTGTGTGCCGCATGGGTGATATTGGGTTTGTTCCTTCGGGTTTGTCGCCCTATATAGTTTCGCTCTGATGTTGGCCTTATGTGCCGCATGGGTGATACTTGGGTTTGGAGTCTTCGGGCTCATGGATCCTTGTTAGTACAGTACTGAGCTCGAGCAAATTTGATGATGTTTCATTGATATTATATTCCCTTGGTATCGCCCATCGTGTTGGTCTGTTTGAGCTGCATGATGTATAACGATTACCTTGTGGAACTTGTATACCTTATAGGTATTTGTTATTTGCCATTCGGCTTGTTTTGGGATATTCGTATCCTTTGTTTCTACATGTTGCCGATGATATGAGGCTTGTTCTATATGATTCATCTCTTGTTGATGATTGTGTTATCTCCTCTGGAGATATTTGTTATACTGTATGACCTTGCAGGTTTATTATTGTTCAGTTTATCTAACTGATTTGTTTAGCTAGACTGACCCGGGTATTTTATACTCGGGTCAGACCGAGATGTTTCAGATTAGGTGCTTTGGACTTAGCCTCTTTTGCTTCCGCATGGACTATTCCGCTGACTCCTTTTGTCTTAGCTTTTTGTGTAGTCCTTTCTATTATAACTCTGATATGTATTCTATTGACTCGTCTGTATATTGTGGTTTTCTATACCACTTGACATGTATTATTTTGTATACTCAGCTTTGTATCAGTATATGTGTGTATATGATGGTTTACTGTTCTGTGATGTATATTGCATTTGAGTTGTTATATTCTGTTCTGATAGATCCTCTAGCCACCTCTGGTTTTGTTTTAAGTATTCATTGGACATGTCGATCTGCTTGGTAAGGCAATTGTCGATGTATTCAATAGATAATTAAAGCAAGGCCATAGATGGTCGCTCCTAAACAGCCTTATTCTCCGTGTTAGCATACGGTATTATCTATTAATACTCTTTGCTAGCGTGGGTATAGAGGTGGGGCGTCACATTTATATATGTTTTATTTACTTGTTTACAAGGTTTGAATCATGGCTCTTTAACCACTCAAATCTAGTTCGTGCTTTGACGTGCTTTTCGGAGTTTGGTTGTGTGTCTCGAATTGTCATCTCTAGCTTTAGAAGATGAGTTATCACTCTCAACATTCGTTCTTATACATTAGTGAAACAATGACATGTGAATTATAGTAGTGATATGCTATGTTGTTAGTAATTCATACATGTCTGTGATATGATATTTCATGATGTTATAACCCGATGCTATACTTGTTACATTACCTGATATGAGATGCTATGCTATACTGTTTATTTTATTTTATGTTTCTCACACTGCAAGTTTCCTATTAGTATAGAATCACTATGGTTTGAAATGATATATACCCGATGGACTTTAGAATAGGAAAAATCAATATGAGCTGAAATGATAGGCTCAAACGATTTTTATTTTGTTTGACTTGGGACTACGGGTTTGAAATGATTGAACCTGGGATTTTATATTTTACGGATTGAAATGATACACATCTGTGTCACTTGGCCTAGATTAGAAAATATTATGCAGACCCATGGTTAATTTTTAAATAATAGTTTTCCAAAATTATTAAGTATTTTGAATCTTTAAATATATGAAATTTAATTAAATTTTGATTTAAATGATTTTAAATAATATATATTGGTTCTAATAAGTTAAAATTTTATAAGTAAAAATTGGTTTTAAAAACTAAATTTAAAGATTTTATTTATGATAAATAACTTAACAATTATATTTGATTTAATATGGAGTTTTAAATGTAACCTAGTAATAGTGATAGAATTTATTTTATAAAATGGATATGTTTTGTATAATAAATAACTATGATTTAAATTGAAGATATGATGTTTAATATGTTATAGTGGAATTTAGAGCATTTCCAAAATGTTATGCTATTTAAGTTATGTTGTTAAAAGCGTTATACTACTTTAGGTTATGTTTTAAGAATGTTGTATTTCTAAAAGATAACATTTTGAAAAGCTATTATATAAATGTCACATTTTTCAAGTGTTATGATTTCTAAATTATTACATTTTTTAAAGTGCTATGACTAAGTATATTGATATAGAAGTATTACCATTTTTGAAATAAATATTATTTTGGAAGAGTAATAGCATTTGGTTTAAATGTTTTTTTGAAATGGAAATGTTTGTTTTGAAATGTACATTTTAAATAAATAACCATGGGTTATAATAACGTTTGGTTATTAAAGAGACTGGGGTCAGAAATTTTCACACTCTCCGCCAACTCCGAAAACCACTTTAACAACTATGTACGCGGTGGAGATTCCAAAATAAAGTAGGATGGTGGCGACGATCCTGTATGAGGTATATACGTGGACCCGACTCCCGTGATTTGGCATAAGGTGGCTAAAACAGGAGAAATCGACGGGCTAATGAGGTAGCTCCTCTGATTGGACACGCTCCTTCGTATGGCATTCTATTACTTTATGATTGATTTGGTGTGCACCTCTGATTTTTTTTGGATGTGGCTGGAGGTGAGCGGTAGCTGTGGTTATGCGTTACCATCGATCCAAAAGTGCAATTGGTATATCTACCCTGGCATTGCCTAGTTGTGCCGTTTCACCTACCCTAGCGTGCTTTACTACGAGTTTGATTTGTGTCGTACCTATGGAGTATCCTCTGGTGGCCTCCCGATCAGGAGGGACTACGGCACTGTATAGACTATTGCCACTATAAAATGTGCTAAGAGGGATATGGGTAATGCCTTAGCGCTATTTTTAAAATATATTATACTTTACCTTTAGACATTATTATAATAGTGTATATTACTACATAGTACATAGTTTAACAGATCCTTAAAGGATGTGTGGTCCTAAGCATCCTTTAAGTTACCTGTGCATTTCTATTACAGTTCACTTAAGTTGGTTTACATTGTATAAGTATGTATGTCCTGACTTGAGTGTTTTTTGTTTTTGCTTTGCGCTCGGGTCAGCCTGAGTATCAGCTTTCGATTTCATCTTCTGGAGCTAGAGGATTTCCTGGAGATTATCTATCTATCTAGTTGCCTATCTATTTCTATTCAGTTATTTCTATTCAGCTTATGTATTAGTGGATATATGTATTTGAATTTCTATTGTATTTACTTTCAGACTCTGTATTTTGTACTTGTTTTGTGACTATGTTTGTATTATCTTCATGAACTACAATGGTTATTTTTATTTCCACTGTGAGTTATTCTGATATTCTCTGTGTCCGTGATTCTGTGATTGGTTTTTTTTGCTCCAAATTATATTACAATCTATTGTTTTTAATTATTCAAGTCCGACATGTATGGTTTATTGTCGATTTGAATGGTTCAAAATAGTGGGTCGTTACATTTGGTATCAGTGCGAGGTTTTAGGAAAACCTTAGCCTGCGGAGCAAAAACTCATTAGAGATAGGGTAGAAATACCCTAAAATGAGTGAAATCAATCTTAGAATCATTTCTTCGTGAGAGAACATATTTTAAAGTATAAAATGATTTTCAAATGATTTTCAAAAGGATTTTTCAAAGATTATTTTGATATAAACCTTTCTTTTTTGAAACCAAATTTTTCTTAACTTCTTTCCTTCCTTTATCCACCTTGTTAGTAATTTCTTTGTTTAGGATATTCATTCTAGATGGATCTTATCTATCTTATCTAATCTTGTCTTTGTTTCTCAATTACTTTTGCCTTAAAATTATTTCTTGATTTTTTCTAGGATGAATCGTTGGAATGCCAGAGGTAGGGGTCGTAGTGTTGCCCAAGTTCTCGAGCCTGTTGCACCCATTAGGTTCACTACTCTCTGTAAGGAATACACTGAGCTTGGTGGTACCAAGTTTATCGGATCAAAGAGCATTATCGAGGCTTAGCAGTGGTTGAAGGGATTGGAGAGGATCTTCTCTGGTCTTGAGATCACTGATGCTCAGAAGCGTCGGTTGGCAGCTTGGAAGTTGAAGTGAGCAGCCTTGGATTGGTGGGAGTCTACTATAGCTCACACTATTGAGGCTGACATTTCTTGGGAGCAGTTTACGTATCATTTTGTGTTAGTTTTGAATTTGGTTCAGCTTTCTCTTCTGAAATCTTTCTTATGTTCGTTATTATGCTTTAGGATGCTTTTGTGGTAATGTGGATGCCCGAAGCAGGGAAGTCTCGGCTATATCGGGAGTTTATGGATCTTAAGCAGGGTGACATGTCATTTTCTGAGTATGAGCGAAAGTTCAATGAACTTTCCAAATTTGGTCCTAACCTGACTGACTCCCCTCTTAAGAAAAATGAGAAGTTCATAGCTGGTGCTCGATCGAAGTATTATGAACGTCTTATCTCTCATGTGCATAGCCCTTTCACTGATCTGATGGCTATGGCAATTAGATATGAGAATCAAACTTCTAAGGATCCTCCTATTGCTCAGGCCACTTCATCTCAGCCTTTCTCTGATATCCCAAAGAAGAGAAAGCCTAACTTTCATTAGCAGAAGAAGAATTGCAATAAGCCTCCAAGTTTGGGATCTTCTTCTTCTCTGAGGCAGCCTATCGACCTATCTTACATTACTTGCTTCAAGTGTGATCAAAAGGGACACTATGCCAATAGTTGCCCTACTTCAGTTGGTGCTGCTATTCCTCCAGCTCAGTTGACTAGGCGTGATCTCTACCATATCTGTTTGCAGCCTGGTCATTTCAAGTATAATTGTCCCACTCAGTAGAAGGGCAAGCCCTTTGGTATCTTTTCTATTACCTCTGCTTCTTTACCTGCTCCACCTGCACCTGCTCCTGCTTCTGCTCCTGCTCCTAGTGATATGCAAACTACTCTTCAGGGCACTTTTTCTCTGTTTAATTTTCATGTTCGTGTTCTATTTGATACTGGAGCTTCCTATAGCTTTATTTCTGTGGATCTTTGTGATAAGTTCGAGCATCTCCTTTCTCCGGAGTATGCTCCTGAACTTTTTTGTATTAAAAATCCTATTGGTGTTCATGCGAACCTTAGTAGGATTTGTAGAAGGGTGAAACTCTTCTATTCTGATTATTGTTTTTCTGGTTGTTTCTATGTTCTGGGTTTTGATGCTTTTGATCTATTGCTTGGCGGTGTTTGGCTGAAGAGGCATGAAGCCATTATCTCTTGTAAAACCCGAACTATTTCTCTTGTTGGTGACAAGACAGATTCTTTGGTGATTCAGTGCCGCTTACCTCAGTATTTTGCTGGTAGTTTTATTTATTCTCTTGATTCTTCTCCTGGTGATATTCATTCGACTCTTGTGCTTAAACTCTATTCTGATGTATTTGGTTAACTCACTTCTTTACCTCCTAAGAGAGAAATCGACTTGCGCATTGATATTATTCCTGGAGCTCGATCCATAGTTATTCCTCCTAGAAGAATGGCACCACGTGGAAGGTTGAGTTAGGGAAGCAAATTGAGGACTTGTTCTCCAAGGGTCTGATCAGACCTAGCCATTCCAAATGGGGAGCAGTAGTGGTTTTCGTCACCAAGTCTGATGGTTCTTTGAGGATGTGTGTTAATTATAGGGAACTGAACAAGCTCACTATGAGAAACCGATATCCTATGCCTCGCATCAATGATATGTTCGATCAGCCCCATAGAGCTACTGTTTTCTCTCACCTTGATCTTACCACAGGTTTTCACCAGCTCAGAGTTGCTGAGGAAAGTATTCCCAAGACTGCTTTCCATATTGAGAATGGTTTCTATGAATGGTTAGTTATGTCTTTTGGTCTAACTAATGCCCCAGCTTTCTTTGTTGATTTGATGAATCGTATTTTTCGTGATGTGCTTAATAAGTTTGTTCTAGTCTTTGTTGATGATATCCTTGTCTTCTCTAAGTCAAGGGATGTGCATGAGTCGCATTTGAAATTTGTTCTGGAGACTCTTAGAAATCATCAGTTGAAGGCTAAATTCTCGAAATGTCATTTCTGGAAGGATGAAGTCCGATTTCTCGGGCATATTGTTTCTAGTAGTAGAGTTACTGTTGATCTAGTTAAGATCGCTGCGATCAACGTAAGTCTTTCTTTTCTTCTCTTTCTGTAATTTGATCATTCTAGATTTTTATGGTCCTTATTTCTCCTTATTCTATTACAGGATTGGAAAACTCCTAGGACTCCATCTAATATCCGTATTTTTTTAGCCTTACTAGTTATTATCGGAGATTCATTGAGAATTTTTCTTGGATTGTTGCACCTCTCACTGCTTTGACTCGTAAGAATGCTAAGTTTATATGGAATGATATGTGTGAAGCTGCATTCAATGAGTTAAAGCATAAGATTACTTCCGCACCAGTGCTTACCACTCCAAATGGAAATGAGAGATTACTGGTATACATTGATGCTAGTCGTGAGGGTTTGGGAGCTATTCTATTGCAAGATGGGTAGGTCATTGCTTATGCTAGTCGTCAGTTGAAGACCCATGAGGCCAATTATGTAGCTCATGATTTGGAATTGCTTGCTGTGGTTTTTCTTTGAAGCTTTGGAGGCATCATCTTTTTGGTGCTAAGTTTAATCTCTTACTGATCATCAGTCTATGAGGTATATCTTCACCCAGAAGGATTTGAACCAGCGGTAGGTTAGGTGGCTTGAGTTCCTTGCTTCTTATGATCTCGACATTAGCTATACCCTTAGGAAGGCTAATGATGTGGCTGATGTCTTGAGTCGGAAGAAGGCGATGTTGTGTCAGCATGTTGTTTGTTCTTCTCCTCTTTTGGATCATATCATTGCTAAGCAGGATGAGGATGAGATGCTTAGGATTATGAAGGAGAGTGTTCGTAGTAGGGTTGGTGGTAGTAGTCTTGAAGCTAGTGGAGCTCAGATCGATGATAGAGGGATTTTGAGGATTAATAATCAGATTTATGTCCCAAATGTCGATGGATTGAGGCAAGAGTTACTTCGGAAAAATCATAAATCCAGACTTTCTATTCATCCTGGTGTGACGAAGATGTATCAAGATATGAAGAAGCTTTATTGGTGGAGTGGTATGAGGCGAGATATCTCTATCTTTGTTAGTAGGTGTGCGACTTGTCAGCAAGTCAATGCCGATCATCAAAAGACCCCTGGTTTATTGCAGCCCCTTGAGGTTCCCAATTGGAAATGGGATTAGGTTTTCATGAATTTTATTGATGGTTTACCGAGGACTAGGAAGGGTAATGAGAGTATTTGGGTTATTGTGGATAGATTGACCAAGTCAGCTCATTTCATTCCAGTCAAGTCTACCCGTTCTGCTTCTAGTTTGTCTGAGATCTATATGAGGAAGATTGTTCGTCTTCATGGTGTTCCTATCAGTATTGTTTGTGATAGAGATCCTATCTTTACCGTTCAGTTTTGGAAATCTTTTCATGAATCTTAGGGTACTCGCCTCAACCTGAGCACTGCTTACCATCCATAGACCGACGATCAAACGGAAAGAGTGAATCAGATTCTCGAGGATCTTCTTCGCTCTTATGTTCTTGATTATGGAGGATCTTAGGAAGATCATCTTCGTCTTGTTGAATTCACTTATAACAACAGTTATCAGGTATATTTCACTCTTCTATTTTAATCTTATCTTAATCTTTTATCTATCTCATTTTGTCTTTGAATTCAGCCTAGTATTGCAATGTCTCCGTTTGCTGCTCTTTATGGACGACCTTACAGATCTCCATCTTGCTGGATTGAATCCGTAATCATTTGGTTCTTGGTCCTGAGATGATTTTGGAGGCTTCTAAGAAGGTTGAAGAGATTAAGAAGAAGATAAGGAGTGCTAGGGATTGGGAGAAGAAGTATGATGATCGGCGTAGGAGGAGTTTGGAGTTTTCTGTTGGTGATCAGGTTTTCCTTAAGGTCTCTCCCTTAAGGAATGTGATTCGGTTTGGTCGGAGAGGGAAGCTTGCTCCTAGGTTTATTGGTCCTTTCGCATCTCGAAAAGGATTGGTTCTTTAGATTATCGTCTGGATTTTCCTGAGAAGTTTTCTGGAGTGCATAATGTATTCCATGTTTCATATCTTCGTTGATATCTACATTATCCATCTTTGATTATCCAGCCTTCTGCTCTCGAGAGTTTGGATATTGAGCCTAATCTCACTGTCAAGAGAATGCCACTTCATATTATCGATAGAGGTACGAAGCAGCTGAGAAGGAAATCTGTCAACCTGGTCAAAGTACAGTGGAGTACTGATGGTCGGGATTGTACCTGGGAGACGGAGGAGTGCATGCGTGCTTCGAATATGGAATTGTTTGTTTCAGGTACTATTCGATATTCTATCTTATCTTTCCTTATTCTGTGTCTCATTCCTTTTCGAGGACGAAAAGTTATGAGTGGGGGAGAGTGCTAACAACCCATAATTTTTAATAAATATTTTAATCAATTCTATTTGAATTTTGATTTAAATCATTTAAAAATTGGAATTTTGGAATTTTCCAATGAAATTTTGGATTTTGTCTATAATTATTTTTCCAAATAAAATAAAATAAAGATTTTCTAAAAGTTTTATATTTTGGTCAACTTTGATCAAAATTTGACTTTCAGTTGAAATTTTTAAATTTGAACTTTAAATTTCCAATCTTTTTCCTTGAAGCTGAATTTGATTCTGATATTCGTTCTGCTTTTCGTTTCATCAAATTCTGTTTTATACTTTAAATCTGATAAATTCAGCATTTTACACGCGACTATTTTTAGTATTTCTATCTTCTATTTTCTACACTATTTTCGATTTTCTATTTTTGGTTTGAGCTTTAATTTTGTTTGGATATTTGAGCTTGTTTTGAAGTGGACTTTGCTATTGGGCTTTGTAATTCCTAATAGCCACTTGCTTGCCTTTTCAAAATGTAAAAGTGCCCATCCACTTGTGCAATCCGTTCAAAACTTCTCATGTCCATCTCTTTTTCTCATTTGCATTTCCTGAACAAAACATTTTACAGTAAGTTTTCTTTTCTTATTCCGCTTTTTCTTTTTCTTTCTCCTTTGTTGCAAGCAAGCTCGGCCATCACCATGCTCTTTTTGTCGACCTCATCTCCTCTACCACCATCACCTATGACCGGCCATCACCTCATCACCATCATACCTAAACATGTCGTGACTTCCATAGATCCAAACTCCATCACCAAAGCTTGTAGGAACCCTAGCTGAGCCCACCATATCATCCCCTTCCTCTTTGCTTGCCTCGACCACCACTAATTCCTCCATCTCCAGTGCCTTGCCGTGGCCTTCTCCTTTGCCTAGCCTGCCTAGCCGTGACCAGATGATGGTGATCTGACCTAATCCAACATCATGAACCAAGTCGAGCACATTAGCCTTAGGGCCGAACCTAAACCCATCATGCTTTGACCCTTTGACTTCCTAGTGCCTTTTTGCCTTACCATCTCTTCACATACCCATAGTCGTGCCTTCTTTCTTGTTATGGCCGAGCTTTGTTTGATGATGGTCCAGCATAAGATGGCGTGGCTGAGCATATTTCTAAGTGGGTGAACCAACTAGGTCATATTAGCCTATTTACTTTATTTTATTTCACATTTTTTTATGTGTTGTATTTATATTTATATATGTTGTATTTGTCTGTTTATAAGATTTGAATCTTGGCTCATCATCTACTCAAATCTAGTTCGTGCTTTGTCATGCTTTTCAGAGTTTGATTGTGTGTCTCGAATTGTCATCTCTAGCTTTAGAAGGTGAGTTATCACCCTCAACATTCGTACTTATATATTAGTGAAACAATGACATGTGAATTGTAATAGAGATATGCTACGTTGATAGTAATTCATACGTGTCTATGATATGATATTTCATGATGTTATAACCTAATGCTATACTTGTTACATCACCTGTATGATATGCTATGCTATGCTATTTATTTTATTTTATGTTTCTCACACTGCAATTTCCTTGTTAGCATATAATCACTATGGTTTGAAATGATACATACCCGAACGGACTTTAGAATAGGAAAAATCGTTATGAGCTGAAATGATAGGCTCAAGCGATTTTTATTTTATTTGATTTGGGATTGCGGGTTCGAAATGATTGAACCCGGGATTTTATATTTTACAGATTAAAATGATACATATTTGTGTCACTTGGCCTACGTTAGAAAATATTATACAGACCCATGGTTAATTTTTAAATATAGTTTTTCAAAAATTATTAAGTATTTTGAATCTTTAAATATATGAAATTTAATTAAATTTTCATTTAAATGATTTTAAATAATATATATTGGTTCTAATAAGTTAAAATTTTACAAGTAAATAATTGGTTTTAAAAACTAAATTTAAAGATTTTATTTATGATAAATAACTTAATAATTAAATTTGATTTAATATGGAGTTTTAAATCTAACCTAGTAATAACGATAGATTTTTTTTTTATAAAATGGATATGTTTTGTATAATAAATAACTATGAATTAATTTGAAGATATGATGTTTGAAATGTTATGGTGGAATTTGTAGCATTTCCAAAATGCTATGTTATTTAAGTTATATTGTTAGAAGTGTTATACTACTTTAGGTTATGTTTGAAAATACTATATTTCTAAAAGATAACATTTTGAAAAGCCATTATATAAGTGTCACATTTTTCAAGTGTTATGATTTCTAAATTATTACAATTTTTAAAGTGCTCTGACTAAGTATATTGATTTAGAAGTATTACTATTTTTGAAATGGATATTATTTTGGAAGAGTAATAGCATTTTGTTTAAATGGTTTTTGAAGTGGAAATGTTTGTCTTAAAATGTAAACCATTTTAAATAAATAACCACGGGTTATAATAATGTTTGGTTGTTAAAGGGACCGGGATCCGAAGTTTTCATACTCTCTGCCAAATCCAAAAACCACTTTAACAACTGTGTACACGGTGGAGATTCCAGATTGAAGTAGGATGATGACGATGATCCTATATGAGGTATATACGTGGACCCGACTCCCGTGAGTTGGCATAAGGTAGCTAAAACAGGAGCAATCGATGGGCTTATGAGGTAGTTCCTCTAATCGGACACACTCCTTCGTATGCCATTCTATTACTTTGTGATTGATTTGGTGCGCACCTTTGATTTTTTTGGAGTGTGGCTCGAGGTGGGCGGTCACTGCGGTTATGCGTTATCACCGGTCTGAAAGTGCAATCCGTATATCTAACCTGGTATTGCCTGGTTGTGCCGTGTCACCTACCTTAGCGTGCTTTACTATGAGTTTGATTTGTGTCGTACCTATGGAGTATCCTCTGGTGGCCTCCCGATCAAGAGGGACTACAGTACTGTATAGACTATTGGCACTATAAAATGTGTTAAGGGGGATATGGGTAACGCCTTAACGCTATTTTTAAAATATATTATATTTTACCTTTAGACATTATTATAATAGCATACATTACTACATAGTTGAAAGTTTAATGTATCCTTAAAGGATGGGCGGTCCCAAGCATCCTTTTAAGTTACTTGTACATTTCTATTACAGTTCACTTGAGTTGGTTTACATTGTATAAGTATGTATGTCCTAACTCGAGTGTTTTGTGTTTTGCTTTGCTTTCGGGTCATCCTGAGTATCATCTTTCGATTTCATCTTCTGGAGCTAGAGGATTTCCTGGAAATTATCTATCTATCTAGTTGCCTATCTATTTCTATTCAGTTATTTCTATTCATTTATGTATTAGTGGATATATGTATTGGGATTTCTATTGTATTTACTTTCAGACTCTAATATTTTGTACTTGTTTTAAGACTATGTTTGTAGTAGCTTCATGAACTACTATGGTTATTTTTATTTCCACTGTAAGTTATTCTGATTTTTTCTATGTCTGTGATTCTGTGATTGGTTTTATTTGCTCCAAATTATATTACAATCTAATATTTTGAATTATTCAAGTCTAACATGTGTGGTTTATTGTCGATTTGAATAGTTCAAAATAGTGGGTCGTTACATTAGTTAATCCAAATGTCAATGTCTAACCCTGGGGATCTTAACCATATAGGAATATGTTAAGGAATTCCATTATTAGTTTCGTCCCTAAAATCCATTTTTTCAACATGATTAGCATTCCATCATTGAAATACGGTCCATTAGCAAGCACTTTAACACAATCTATTTAACCATCAAATTTCACAATGTAGAAGTCACCATGCGTTGAAATAATTTGAAATTCACCGTTGGGTTACCAATATTTGTGAAATAGTAATAACAGGGTTTGGGACAAATGACATAAAGCATCATCGAATTTTTCCACTTTTATCTCGCATTCTCTATGATCCATCTAGACATCCTTGCGTGTTTGAGACTATTAACTTCATATGGTGGAAAATATGATATATGTGAAGTCGTCGTTAGTTTGGAGATCTAGTTAAAGGTCAAGAGATTCAGATGAGGAGGAAAATCTTGCTTAATGGAAACCCCGGTAGCAATGATTTTCTCATTTACCTATGATTAAAGCTTCCACATAGGAGTGGCAATTAGATTTGACTGGTCAGACCCAGACCCAACCCGATCAGTTTCGGTTCTAGACAGGTGAGATTTTACCAGGTCTAAAATTTGTATTTGGAACGTAGACCCGATCCGACTCGGAATTCTATGCGGAGTAGGTCAGGTCGGTTCAGGTTCACTGGATAATTACACTTAAAATAAACATATATTTAGTTTATGGTTGGATCTTTTGGGTCGGGTCGGGGTCGATTGGGTCAAAATGGTATTATTCATCATCTAGATTCGATTCAAGACTCATTGATTTAGATAAGATTTGGTTCTTCTCTGGTTGGTTATGTTGGCTTTTATGAGTCTCGATTCTAATTACCAACCCTGCCTCTATGAAAACTATTTTTTATGATTAAAAAAATTAATTTTTTTCTCTTATTTATGGCTTTTCCTTCTGGGTTTTCCATAAAAAAATGTTTTTAATGAGGCAGTAACTCATACAATCTTCTATGGACCCACATTCAAGAGGAATGTTATAATATAAATATTCTAGAGTATGAAAATGATTAAGTTACAGATGCACTATTTTTATTTTCTATATCCATCTTAAGTCTATAAATAAAGTTCCTTTAGGTTGTATTTTTATAAAATGAAAATGAGATTGATAAACAAGCATTGCATGGCGTATCACCATTAATATTTCTAATAAACCTAAAGCCATGACAAAAAATTTATGAAAATGAGGTCTTTTATCTAATATTGCATAGCCAGTCACTATTCTCACAACCATATTAATATTATAAATCCTACTTTAATTCAAATATTCAAATCACAATAAGTTTTTATATATCGAATTGACTAGCAGTTTTCACCATTAAATCACAAACTTTACGATTTCTCTAATGATATGCATTATCCGTATATAAAAACCAAAATTTTAATAATTAATTTTTATAGATTCAATAATTCCTAATATAAATATCATATTGACAATCGATCTTCCCAGAGAAACGTATAAATCAACATTTTTCAAGCTATACAAAATCAAAATACAAAATGATAGTTATCTCAAAAATCTTCAAATTGCATTGAAAACCTTAAAAACAATGCTAAACTGTTTAAAACTACATCTTCCAAATGTAGTAAAATAATATATTTTAGGGTTACATTGAATATCATAAATAATCAACTACATAAAAATTATGCAGTTAATTATTTCATCTTTTAAATGTAGTTTTATTAATGGTTTAAAATGCTTAATAACAATATTATACTACCATAAACTACATCTTTCAAATGTACTAAAGCGGATCTATTTAAAACCATATTCAAATATCATACAAATTTAACTACACAACAATTATGCTAGTTAACTGCATCATTCAAATCTGTCTTTGATCCTATAAAATGTTCAAAAAATGATATTAAACTACCTAAAATTCCATCTATTCAAATTTATTAAAACAATGTATTTTAAACAAATAACAACATCATAAAATTTAACTACACAATAATTACCTTACTAGGGAAACAGTTGTGTAGCGTGCAACTACACAACCCAAAATGCATTGATAAAATAAGTAAGAAGTCCAACCATTATGTCCGGTTGGTGGCCCAAATTTCAGTATAGGTGCTTAGTACATAGGCCTGTTATGAAAATAGTAGCATTTTGCGGAAGCTTTTATCAACAGATCATTATCACCCAAATCACAATGAGATAACATGGATTGAAAATAATACGGAATTGAAATCAAAATGCAATAACAGAAAATATTCCACCCAACCATCCACTTTATTGATTCACCAAAATTTTGTTTACAATTAATAGAACAAAGCTAAAGTAGATAAAATACCATTGAAACAATAACCAAATTGAGAAAGGGAGCAAATATCTATATGGCTAAAATTGTTGGAGAAAAAGAACAAAGATGAATAAGAGAAATTAGCAAATAGATTTTCCACCACACTTTTACCCTTTCTTCTAGTCTCTATTTATATAATCAATTACTTAATGCCCAAGTTAACATTAGATGGCAAAAAATAATTTGATTAGCCAATTAGAGAGAGAAATATACATACTTAAATATGCCTATTAATTAGAGGAAACAAAATCTTCTCTTTCTATCTTTTACGTATTTATTTCCCTATATTTTTGATTTAATATCGCCAAAATTTAACACTCCACCTTGATGCAAAATCACATATCTCCAACATATCAAGCATGTCATATCTAGATCTATCACAAATCCCCATATCTCAACCACATTAAATTACAAACCTCAACCATCGTCTGTAAGTGATGCATCTCCCACATGAAGTGCACCACACAAATCCGGTCTCAAAAACGTTTGTAATACCACAAAGATCTTTGTCTTGTCTTTGTGAATTTTGCAATTCGACACCCATTTATCACTCGATCTGAGGTCATTACCTGATCACTATCGATCTGTTGAGCATCATCAACATGAAGATCCTTGTCTAAAATATGATCTTCAATGCTGCAATCATAAGCAGTGACCACATTAACCTCTCCACCTTGCTGTGGACTAGGTCCTTCAACCGTCACTCGCTTTCCATTGTCGACTACAGAACCAACCATGCTAAAAAGTTTTCCTTCTTCCAATGCTCCTCTCATCCTTGCACGACCACCTTTCTTCACTCTCAAAACTCCACCTTGAGTCTCATAAGTGCGACCACGAGGATCCAACTGACCGAGAGAAATAAGATTATGCAAACAAGTGGGTACATGTCTCACTTCATAGACTTCTCTAACCACACCATCATGCATACAAAATCGGATAGATCCAATACCACAAATCGATAGCTCTTCTCCATTGGCTGTCCTAATCATGTCGATACTCTTCTCATAAGAAGGAAACAATTCACATCTCTACAAATGTGAAAATTGGCTCCTGAATCCATATTCCAAGGATTATTTTCACTAAAGAGGACATCACAAGAAGCATCACTATCGGTACCTTCAGCAAAACCTGCATGTGCATCACTACTAGTATCACCATGCGCAGCCTTTTTCTTATCTCTTTTATAAGCATAAAACTTGCTGTGTATGTGACCTTTCTTATTACAAAATGACAAGTGATAACACCATTACCATTAGCTTCCTTCTTCTTTCAAATTGTATCTTTCTTCGAGTCCCTTGCCACCATAGCCTTACTTTGATTGATTTCATACCGGACCCTTTTTTTAAGCTCCTCATTCAAAAGACTGCTTTGAACAGTTTTCAGAATGATAGTTCCATTAGCATTGGAATTACCCAATGAAACAACCAAAGTTTCCCAACTTTATAAAAGCGAACTCATTAATAAAAGAGCCTGTAAATCATTATCAAAATTGACCTTCATATTTGCCAAATTAATTTATTACATCTTGAAATTCATTCAAATGCTCTGCAATAGACTTCTCTTCATCTAATCTCAGTTATACCAACTTTCGAACTAGAAAAGCCTTACTAGTAGCACTCTTTGACTCATACAAAGATACCAACTTGTCCCACAAAGCCTTCACGGAGTCACAACTAGCCACATGATGGAAAATTGAATCATCAAGATACTTGCGAATCAAAGCAAACGCCTTCTTATCCATCTTCTTCCATTTTTCCTCATCTATATTAGAAGGCTTCTTTCCGTCTCCATCAATCGGATCATAAAGATCATTGAGTACAGAACATCCTTCATCTTAGTCTTCCAAATACCCTAATTTTTCCCATCCAAGATAGCCATCTTTGAAAACGTAATCATACCCGACATCAATAATTTTCGAACCAAAATTACTTTGAGCTTTGCTATGGTCTGTACACCGATACCAAACTTTTATGAAAATAGTAACGCTTTGCGGAAGCTTTTATCAACGGATCTTTGTCACCCAAATCAGAAAGAGATAATTTGGATTAAAAAAAGATAGAATTGAAACCAAAACGCAATAACACAAAATATTCCACCCAACCACCCAATTTATTGATTCACCAAAATTTTGTTTACCATTAATAGAACAAAGCTAAAGTAAACAAAATACCATTGAATTAATAACCAAATTGAGAAAGGCAGCAAATATCTGTATGGCTAAAATTGTTGGAGAAAAAGAACAAAGATGAAGAAGAGAAAATTAGCAAATAGATTTTCCACCACACTTTTACCCTCTCTTCTAGTCACTATTTATATAATCAATTACTTAGTAACCAAATTAATATTAGATGGCAAAAAATAATCTGATTAGCCAATTAGACAGAGAAATAAACATACTCAAATATGCCTATTAATTAGAGGAAACAAAATCTTCTCTTTCTTTCTTTTGCATATTTATTTCCTTCTATTTGTAATTTTGTATCACCAAATTTAACAAGGCCATCCAATAATACATAAATAGTCCAACAACAACAGTTATGTAGTTAATTATTATATCTTTCAAATCTAGTTTTTGGGCTTTAAAGTCATTAAAAAGGTATTAAAGTACTTAAACTGCATCCTTCAAATGTAGTAAAACAAATTTATTTTAAGACTACCACAAAATATTCTATATACTCAACAGCATACCTAAGTTAATTATTACATCTCTCAAATGTAGTTGTGACTACTTCAAGATAATGCATTTAAAAAAGCATTAGCATTACACAATTGAAATGGCAAATTTCATATGAAAATTTAACTACATCTAAATGACGTAAATAAAAATACATCACTAAAAGGTAACTAAATACATCAATGTAATTTTGGATCGCTACATCTTGTTAATGCAGTCAAATTGCATTAGTGCAACATAATGTTAACTACATCAAAATAATATAATTAAAAACAAACCATATTGATGTATTTTTAACTGCATTAAATGATGCAGTTGAAAATTACATCGGTAGGATAAAAACAGCAAATGATGTAGTTAAAACGTAATGTTCAAAATTAACTACTCTTATAGTTAATTAAAAATTATATGTTAATTAATCTTCAAATTAAAATTTAACTACCTTTATGCAATGTAGTTAAATATGCAATCAAAAAAGGATTTTCAAAGTTGATTATATATATCAACATAATATATCATTGAAAAGCTTATAAAATTTATGACTTAACGATGAAAATGATTCTTAAATCTGACTAGTATACAAGAATTTATTGCATTTAAAACATTGAAATTGAATGAACGATGGATGATAATATTAGTTTTGTATTACATTAAAGCAACATGGTCTGATTTTTATAAATCGACTAGGTAGTGACTAGAGACCTAAAGTACTACCCACACTAATAAAACTAGTGTGTTGTTAAGGGCACATTGATTTCCTCTTGCTAATACCATTTTTAGAACAATACAAGTAAATTTTCCTTTCATACTTCATAATACCATTAATAATCTTAGGCCTACCAGAACTTACAAAATGTTAACAAAAAATCATAAACGTTCAAAAAAGTACATATAATTTGTTAATAATAAGATCGATCTACTCAATTTCCAATGAATTAATTAAGTTATTGCTGACATAGTCATGACTAATGCGCTTCAAAAGATCTTTTGAATCATGTGTAATTTAAAAAAAACATTTTTCAAAAAAATTCTAGAATTCAATCATAAAATAAAATTAATATTTGCAATTTTCAGACAATTTTGTACAAAAGATGCTAGGATTGATGAATATTTATATAAAAATCATATCAAAATAATTTTTTCAAAGGAAAATAAAGATGGAAATTATTGGGCAACGACATTTTTATACTAAAAGATTTTGAACCTTAGTGCGATGTTATTCCTTTCAACCCAAATTAATTGGTGAATTGAATTTGCATGGTCAAATCTCATATTTTTTACTTAATTACCAAAATAAAAGATATACCTAGAGTGTCCGAGGCCTTGGTGCAGTGGTAAAACGTCAGGCTGTTGACGACAAGGTCGGCAGTTCGATCCCTGCCTCTGGCATATTAAACTGTGCGCCATGATGATTCTTGCAGACTTGTGTGCTGCCTACTTTGTAAATATAAGTACCCAGTTTCAAAAAAAAAAAAAAAAAGATATACCTAGAGTGTTCTAAAGAGTACAACTTAATAGATTTCAATTAAATTATATGTATATTACTAAGAGGAAATTAAGGTAGGAGTCCAGATTCGAGTGCAAGCTCCCAAACTTTCGACGCTAACTGCCAGCATGCAAGAGGAGGAGATTAGCCTGGTTCTCGGTGGATTTGAAATTGCATTTAAAATTGGAAAATAAATGATGAGTAGTTCTGGAAGGGTGGAAGTCGGTCCATTAATTATAATGTTTTGTAGTGTGACACATATCACTAAGCTTTGCCGCTTCCTATTTTATGTATTTATTTGTTGAGTTGGCACCCATGCATATAGGGTGCATACAGTGGCTCTTGAGTGCAATTGTAAACCATACTCCTATCATAGTTTGCTCCCTAAATGTTATATTTCTATGTGCATTTTTTCTTTCGAGTAAATAAAGTATCTGTTTCTAAAGGAAAGGAAATTAAGATGTTTTTAGCACCACGCTAAAATACTTTTTCTTTTTACTTTATTTACCTCTTTTCTCATTTTCTAATAAATTGGTTATATTATATTTTAAAATTTTGTAAAATTGCAACTTTTAACTAAGAAATTTTGAACTATTGTAAACAAAGCTTCATCTTAACTTCAAACTTTAAATATCTGATCCATTCATAATTTAAGCTGGTGTTCAATTATTATACTTCCCTGGCTCCTTAAATTAATCAGCTGTTGACATCTAGCTTGTGTATGCGTGTATGTTTGTATGTATATTGGTATTTTATTTTAAGCACCAAACTCTCTTCTTCTCTCTATTTCCGATCTATTTTAATCGATTCAAATTATTTTCAATGATTTAATGTAAAAAAATATGGTACACAATGGGAAAGAAATTATTTGAAGAGAAGAAACAAAGAAATAAGAGAGTAGCTTCTTCTCTCTTCATTAATTTACTTTACTCTTGGTCAAACTTCCTCATCCTATCACTTTATAACTCATGGGTGTTTCTCTTTTTTTCATAAGTAGGTATTCATTTATTTAAAATCCCTGTTTTAACCACTACTATTTCCATTTTCATATGTTTAGCAGGTTCATAGGCATGTAACAGAGCATTCTAATCCTTGGTATGTTTTTTTCTTTACTTCGTGATGTGACTTTGTTTTTGTTTTATTTCCTTATTTATTGCATGTATTGATCGATTTCATGTTAACTGGATTTTGATGTTTTTCAAATGGCAATGTTATAATCATCTGTATTTTATGTTTACTGAAGAAGTTTTGTGCTTTATATGTAAATAAAGACTTATATGCCATTCCTGAAAGTAATAACAACTAATAGTCCATGGTTTTTGCCTCATTATTGTTTTTATATGCGGGCTTTCTATTGATTTCCTCATCAAGATTTAATGACTTTCTTTCATCATAGCAATTTCATATTTATTTCCCTGAGATGTCCAATGCCTTAAAGGTTTTTTGGATATGATCCCTACGTGCGATAGATTTAACTTTACATTTTGGTATTCTGTTTTGACTTTTTCTTTCTATTAATTTATTAATTAGTTAATGTGTTTAAATTAGTAGTTTGATAGTTTGAAAATGGATATTATTACCTGATCTAGGTTTAAAACATTTTAGTATCGCTTCAGGCTTTTACTTTGTTACTTTGTCGTAACATGTAAATATCAATTGAATTTATTCATTTATTTTTTTTCCTTTCTTCTCTTCTTTATTTTTTTAATTTATTTTTTTAATTTTGTTTGATAGAAGGTTTCTGGTTATGTTTGTTTAGAATAAGAAGTTGGGTTAAGTTTAATAGATATAATAGTACAATGTGCATGCAATAGGACCGACGACTAATATTATATGTTTCTCATCAATATTGAAAGGATAGAAGAAGCATAGCTGATATGGATGACAACTTTGATCCTTCAAATCCCAGTCACAAATCATATTTGATGAATTTTCTTAATGAACATGAAATGTATTTCCCTACATTTGAAAACCATCAACATTTCCTTACCAGTACTTCAGTGCAAAGCGTTTTTGTAGAAAATGAACATGAAATACATCTCCCTATATCTGCAAACCAACAAGCCACTTCTATTAGTGCCAATAGAGACTTCAACATCTCGAACAGAGAGCCGAGTCTTTCCACAGAGGGAAATCCAAGTTTAAGAGGAGACATTTCTCAGAGAATTGCTAGAGCTGGATTTAGTGCCCCAACCACTAATACTTATCAAATTAATACCGCAAATATGGCTTCTGCAATGGATATTCAGTCTTCATATTTGACTATTTCTCCTGATCATACTCCATCTGCTTTCTTCGACTCTCCAGTACTCATTTCTAATGCTTCGGTATGTTTTTTCTCTATGTATGTATGTGACTGAAGCAGTAAGAGTTGTTCAACATTATTAGAGATTAGTTGCTTCTATTTGACTACAAGATTATGTTGTTAAAAAGACAAGAGTTTTGAGTATTATTTGATAAACCATGAAAGAAGCACCGATTTGGCAAACCCGTTTTACATATTATGCCTTTACGTTCTATAAGTTGGGTTAAGCATATTTGATCTAGAAATTGACCACATAATGGAAATTTTATCAATTTTTTATGTGGGATGAATGCATTTTCCTTTAGTATAAAAGGAAACACAAACAAATTTTAGTAGTTGTTTTCAAGTTGAAAATTTGAAAAGTATCTTATAATATATTTTAAAGGATCAATCGTTCTTTCTTGTTTGGAAAATCCTATGTGGCAAACCAAAATAAGCTCTAGAATTGATTTCTAAGAATCCAAGCAACCAAGAAAAATTAAGCAGCAAATTTATAAGTTTAAACCATAATAATCTTAATTTCCTATTATTATGAAATAGAAATCACACATTTAATTCATCTTGAATCTTAATTTCTAGATACAAATCTTCTTGGTTAATTCATTCTGAATCCCAATTTCCATCTACAAATCTTCATACTTTATTTGGATATCCCACTTATCTCAATTTCATATACTGTTTGGATATTACAAACATAAACCTCTTATATTTAATATCTCACGTGGAAAACCATATTGAATTCTAGAGTTGAATTTTAGAAATATATGAAACAAGGAAAAGTTGGCAACTATTAAGCAATATCATAATTTAAATACTCAATGGTCTCATCTTTTCTATTATTTGAAAATAGAAAGCAAAACACTTGATTCAGTTTTGAATCTTAATTTCCATAAACAAATCTCCTTACTTTGTTCTAAAATCTCATTAATCCTAATTTTTAAATTACATTTCTTGAGAAATGAAATCTAAATGAGAAAACATATATAATTAATCGGTAGCAATAAGAATGCAAAAAAAAAAATTCAAACTAATAAGTAATAATATATGCCAAAAAAGTATTCAGATCAAAAATTCATAATAACTAATTTTGAACTTCAATGCTTTTTTAACGAAAACATATAACTTTCTTACATTTTGATTGGTTTTTCTAAGTTTATAGTTATAAATTAATTATATGCATTTAACATATTTTTAGCATACAACATATATTATTCGATATAATAAACCGAATACCTGAATTTTTATATATTATTTTGATACTTGATACATTTGATTCAGAATCATCGAATTTTTTAAAGTATTACTAAAAAATTGATGTGTAAATTGATTATGTATAATTAGATTTCTACACCAAAATCTACAAGTGAATAAAAATCTTAGCAAACAAGTAACATGCAAACGAAAGTACAAAAAAAAATATTAACATCAAAAAATAATATTTAAATTTGAATTTATACCATATTTTTTTAAATCATATAGTACTTCAACATCATTTTTAATGAGAACTTTGTATTTCTTTATGTTTACGGTTATACCCATTATATTCTAAATTGTAGGTATAAAATCAAATTAGTTTTTATATGTATTACGAATTTGTCTAGAGTAATGGTGTAAGTTTCTTGGTTTTGAATGAGGAAGTAGCATTAAATAATCGGCAATGTATGAGTGAACAAATGAGTAATTTTAAACATGTTTATAACAAAATTTTAAATTGAGAGAGTTGGGCGACCTTTAAAGTATATTGTAGTGTGAATAACAATATTCATTATTATGACATCACAATCTTGAATCCGATTTTGATAAAAAATGCCAAACATTATTTGTTATGAGGTTATAACTTTGAATCCCAATCTTCCAAAAAGTACTCTTCATTTTGCATGTGGTTTTGAGATTGAATCTTAGCTCTAACAAATTTTTGCACTAATACGTTTAATTGATTTCCAATGATCATAATGTCGTCATATATTCCTTATAGAATATCTATTCTTCATCGCTTTGTTTTACATACCTATTTAATATTTTTTTTATCACACTCTTTATTCATAAGCAACAATCCTTTTAGTGAAAACTATTTATGCTTAATTGATCTTCTTAGTTTTTAATTTTCCAAATTAGAATTTAATAGTATATGTATTTTATTTTATGATTAAAATAGAGAGTTGATGTTGTTTATATAAAAGAATATACTTCTTTTATCTTGAAATTTCTTAAATTATAATTTCAAATTGAAAAGAGTTTTAAAAGTCTAACTTGTGTAATATCAAAATTACCTAAAACTATACATTTGATATATGTTATATTTATTTTATCATAAAAAATAATTAGCATTGATTAATGCAAAGAATGATTTTGGTTTTTCAGTTCAATAGATATGTTTTCTGCAACAGTTTAATATTTTATGGATCTAACAACTGTGCATTTTATGTTAATTTTTATCTAGTTAAATTTTATTTAAATTTTATTTAGAATAATTACCGTTTTAATATCACATTCTCTCAAATATGTAAATCGTAAAAAATTGATCTATATTTAAATCCTAAATCAATTTGATTTAGTTAAAAATTATTTATGACTTCCTTTTCTGTTTAAAATTATTTAATTATAATTTATATAACTAAATATACATAAGAAACATAACTTTTTTGTTTATATGATAATTTGCTTTCAAATATAATATAGTCAGTAAACTTGCAAATATATGCATTGATTATCTGAATTTATAATATATCATGCAACTATTAGCATTGATTGTTTGAATTTATAATATATCTTTTCAGAAAAAATATTTCTATACATACATGCATCGTGCTTTATGTATTGATGTCAACAACTAAAATTCAACTTTCACATAATATTCTTTTTCCTATCACATGTACTAAGCATGTTGTATGTACTAACAATTAACCTTGATTGCATGAAGTATGTGATATCTATATTATTTATTTTGTCCTTCACTTGCATAGTAACTTGTAGGCATGGAGATTGTGCTATTTGTACTCATAAAAGTATTGTTAATAACCTTCATATGGAAATAAGTAATAGTGTCAGTTTGAAGGAATAACATTACAGAGTATATGCATCAGATTGATATTTGAATTAAACTGTATGTATGTGAAAGAGCCAAATGATATTTAATTTATAGTATCTTGCAATTCGTTAGTAGTTGTACTTATGCCTTTTGTTCATACATTTCATTTTTTGGTTCTTTCACCTAAAGAATCTAGTTTTGCCATGTAAAATAAATTTTTACTTGTAGTTAAATAAACCCTTTATGTCCATTACCTACATTTTCAAGATTTGGACTTATTTTGAGTCATTTAATTTGTGGATGATTTCACTAATTTTGTTATCAAGGATAAATAAATTATAGTTTTAACATTTACTTTTTGTTCATGCTCTATTCACAGGACCAATTCTCCCCAACTACTGGAATAATCTCTTTACCGCATAATGGTCGAAGTTCACTGCCAATCTCAACATTGGATTCAACCATTGTTGAGAAACGCGAAGTGGAGAACTTTGAAGAAATTATGCCTAGTGGAGATTCTTTCCAACCTCGACCTGATGCAACACCATCATACCGCTCGAGTATGGAAAATAAGGTAATACGTTATAGTGATTTGTGTTAGTTGGTATTACAGTGTTTGGTAGATGCATTTATGCTTCTAACATTAGTATTAGATTTACATGTAGAAAGCATAACAATAAAAGAAAAAAATTCAAGAGGTTATCCCAAGATCTTATATCCCCTGGGTGATATATATAGAAACTGAAACCAATAGTCATCTTAGTGTTCAATACACATAAACTAATCAACAAACTAACATAAACAAAATATTTACAACAAACTACATACTTCATTGATTCTCAAATAATTAATTCTAATTGGTATGACAAATAAAAGTCTAGAAATAACAAATTAAATCAGTAATCTAGATTGAGGATACAAACTAATATCTATGGTGATAGTCCTTTTATTTTTATTTTTTTATTTAGTGGAAAATAACAGTAACTGAAGAGGAAATGACCTAACTTTCACCATTTACGCCCAAATTTGTTCACACCATAATGTATCTTTATATGTAATCCATGAAAACTGTGGTCGCTTTAACGCATGCAATAATGTAACATATGAATTTTTTGACAAAAAAACTAACTGGGTTTAAAGCTCATTTACCCATAAAATTAATTTTAATTATTTCTTTCTTTTCTTGTGTATTTGTTTCACATATTTTTAGCGCTCCAGCTTTATATTAATATCATATTACTTTAACATATACTCATCTCTACCTTTGAGTAAATCAGATCAATAAATTGAATATGCAAAAGTGAGTAAATCAAAATGCAATAACACACACTTTACCATCTTTAAATCAATCACAGTTTCAACTTTCTCAATCACACGAAATCACAAACTACCACCAACGTCTACAAGTGATGCGTTTCTATTATGAGAGACGCTATATCAATCGATTTCAATGGTCTATAATACAACAAAGACCTTCATATAATCTTCATATTTTCTATTTTGGCACTTATTAATCATTTGACATTAGCTCATCACACTATACATTGGTACATCGAGCATATTAATACGAATTTATATACTGTTAACATTTAAATCAATAAGATGATCATAAATAATACACATTAACCCCTCCATTTGATTTCAAGTTAAGCTCTCCATTCCAGTGTTCACATATGATTTACGACCAATTTATAAATGTTATATCGTTCATTAATCCTCTCATCAAAATAATATTATTGTTTATGACTTTCAAAACTTCTCAAATCTGATAAGTAAAACTATGGTGATCCGTTTGACCAAAAAAAATATGCAAACTCATAGGTCTATGTCACACTCAAAACTACTCTAAGCACTTCATTATGCATACAAAGTTGAATATATCCAATACGATAAATTTGTAGCTCACTATTGTGATCCTTATAATACCAATTCTTTTCTCATATGGAAAAAAATAACTCAAAATCACTATATATGTGAAAATCCAACCCTTATTCATCTTCCAAAGCTTACCGTCACTAATGTAGGTACGTGGAACATTTATATCTTTAGCTAGGTCGTCATGAGTGTCAATACCACTATTACTTTTAGTGTTCATTTGCGTACTTCTTTCTTTCCATTCTTATAAGCCTCACATTTGTTTTTTGCTGCACATGGAACATTTTTTGTATATGACAACTCAAAACGTACTTACTTATCATTCGAGGCATTCTTTCATGTTCATATTCTATCTCTCTTCAATTATTTTCTACCAAAGTTCCATGTTGAAATGATATTTCAATAGAATTATATTAACAATTTACTCATCTCTACTCTTGTCATTTGAATGTAAATGTTTTACTATATTCGATGAGAAAACTTTAGCTGCGTTAGATTTATTAAATGATACAATCTAAATTTCAACTCTTTGGAAGTGAGCTCTTAACAAAAGAGATTGCAACTCATTATTAAATCTGACACCTATGTTATCGACTAACTTATTCTAACTTGAAACTTATTTAAACTTTGTTATATTAAGCAATAAGCAAGATAAGGCGATTAAAATCTTGTCTCATGGTGCTTAACAGATGCTTAAGCATTGTTCAAGTGTCGATTCACCTTCTAAGTTCAAATTTTTTTCTTAAAAAAAATATTATTCAAATATTTTTTCTTAAAAAAATATGATTCAAATATTACAAGTTTCAAAGTCAGAACTAACCATTTTTTGAATCGTATGGCAAGTTTTTTTTTACTATAATGGATATTTATGCAATAAAATGTCTTTAACTTGCAATGCAATGACTTTATAATTATGTTGAGGCCACGAATTTAATACCATGATCAGCCCTTAACATGAGAAAAGATTAGTGCTATCAACATTCATAAATAGGAATAAAGTAATAGAAGCATTGTCTTCAATACCTTATATTGTTCAAGTCACAAAAAGGTTACATAAAATAATTGTATAAAATATTAAAAATACATATATCAATTAATAAATTGACATATATAAAAAAAATCACAAAACCACGTTTATACTGAATTTAAACATTTGTTTTTATTGGTCTAACAAATAAATGCAAATAATTAAAATAAATTGAATCTATAAAAAAGATTAAGGATGAAGCGTTAATCTCCAAGACAACATTTTATTTTTGTTTGGAGAACAGTATTGAATAAAACCTAATTTTGCAGTTTACAATCAAATTGGTTCACATTAATTGAATCATCAATGAATGATGACCACTAAGACGATTCTCTACCCTTGATGTCCATATCTATCCCATAAATCTATGCTAAGCAAGCATCGGTCTGACTAAGGGTGCCTATGGTATCATAAATCGATGACCATCTGTTAAGAACATGTATTATAACTCGCAAAACACAGGAAAATATGATATAGTAAATAATAGTACAAAACAAGCGAGTAAGTGTATGATCAAAATGAAGTGCTCTAGATATAAGTCTATTACAAAAAAATATACATACATACATGTATGTATATATGTGTATGTGTATGTGTACGTACGTACATATATACATATGTATGTATATGTAAGCCATGTGAGTACAAAAATTTATACCTAAGCCTAATATAGTGCCATAAGAAAAACATACCACATTATGCTCATGCTACCCTCCATGAACCATAAACATTAGAAAATAATGCTAATATTTCTAATCCAACAACATATAATTCTATATTAAGGAAGATGAGATCTAGGCTGTCCAAGTTATAAACACAACAAGTAAATACCACATATAGCAAACAAGACATCCAAAACTCGATCCTTACCACAATGTCTGCTCCATGTGTATCATGGCCATAGATAATGACTCCTGCAATCTTGGGATCAATGAGAGAATCACTGTAAAGTCCACTACTCAACCAACCTTGTTGGTCTTGGATGAGTAGACATCCCTATTTCATCTCTTCCATCTCTCGAGATCAACCAGTCTCCCGTCATCATTCGTCCATTTAGAAGTTACGAGCCTAGAAAACTTATAACCCTTGACCAATCCATAAATCATTCAATATCTACCATTTGACTGGCTTATATATTTCCTAAAAATGACAAGCTAGTCCTTTCCTTTAATTTTCCTTTCGACATCCAATCTCCACTCAACTAGAGCCCTCATTTTTTTAGTGTCAACCTTGAAAATTTTTCCCTTGTCCGAAAGCACTCACTTTCATCTATCTATCATTAAATTTCCATTCATTATTCCAAATATCAATGTGTTAGAACACTACCAAAATTTCATAGAATGCATTTCTCAACATTTCATGAGCATCTGTCGATGTCTCGTCAAAATTAGACTTAAAATGAAGAAGTTACGATGCATTGAAGATTTTACTTTGTTGCATAAGGTATCGATCGATCCCTAATCGGTTTGTACCGGTTAGTCTTAATATTGAGCAATTTGATCCATATTATATGGATTGGTACCGATCCATATCCGTCCGTACTGGTCCTTCTCATGATATATTAATACTAATTTGTATGAGATGAACCTTTAACATAGTCAATTTTGGCTAAGTCCCTTTCTCATATTTTGCTTTGCATTCTGCTCTTTTAGCCATGTCCATTTCCTTTCTAATCCAAGTCATTCCATGCAATTCAACTCCATGAATAGAGCGATTCTATCGTTTGTCCATTTCATGAACACTTCATATGCACGTACAATTCGAATGACGAAATGCAAGCTTCTATCAACTTTGGCACAACCCAACGTAAACCATCATTCCCAATCACCTACCTATGGCTAATAAATAATCTAACATAGCAAAACGATCATATACTAATTAAGACGTAAACATTACAAAACATAAGACAAACATCCATATTCAATCATAAATGGAATATAGATAATCTAACGTCGTTACTACATGTTTAAGCATCTTTAAAACATCGTTTCTACCCTCAATTCAAATCAGATAGCAAGGGTTTTCATTTAAAACCATGTTATATTACTTAATATCAATACGTCTTAACCACATAAAAAATATAACATAATATAGGTGCCAAATCACTCATCAAATCACCAAATAGAAACCTAAACAAAATATGATGTATTACTCCAAATCAATTGCAAAAACACATCTAATCAACTGTTGTTGATTTTCTATCAGGCATCGCTAGCCTCTTAATTTTTCCTTAAAATTGACATTTTTAATTGATTTTTGTGATATTAGAATTCTATAGAGTTTATAAACTATTTTGAGATAAAAACAGTAAACAGTGGTGGTTGGAAACAAAAATTTAGTATCTTTATTCTTCAAATGGACTAATGAATCTTAACTAATTACCCACAAGTTATGTCAGCATAGGTAAAAAACACAATAATCATATCTACTAAATGGTTAAGGTAAATCTCTATTATGATCACTATATAGAAATGGTTTTGACGTGATCTACACATTGGAAAAAGAATAAGCATATAATTAAAATCTTATAGAAAGTTACGATCAAATCATGGTTTCAATTTTAGAAAGGTTCAAAATTTCTAGAACAGCTTTAACATTAATACCTACCGTTTTATGTGATTTGTATAAAAGAATTGTGTTGTTTCAATTTATTTTGATAATAAAAAGAGTCATTGTTAAATGGACTTCACTTTTGAAGTTGGAGGGGAGAGGGGCAAAAAAATTCGGCCACACTGTTGGTGCGAGATTCCAATACGAGACCACTCAAATCGAAACCCCACAAGCACAGCGGAAGATGGAATCGTGGTAAATAGTGTAAAAACAACCAATCAACAACTTAATTCCAATCTCAATCGATCCAAAAGCAATCACAATCCCAAACAAGCAATATAGAAATCAAAGCAATAATGAAAAATAAATCACACACCGATTTATAGTGGTTCCGCTAACGTTGTGTTAGTGTACATCCACTTTAAGAGAGAGCTTTTATTAATACTGATGAGAAGAGTACAAGAGATTGAATACAATGATCAAATTCTAATTAGAATTGAATTTGTGGAGAAAAGAATTGAAGAAAATTAGGTTTTTGATAAACCCTAATTTGGTCGAAGCTGATCTCTTGCAGTTGCTTGCACACCTGTCGATCTGAAACCTGAGGCTAGCTTATATAGGAGAATAGAAACCCTAGGCAATGTTCCGAAATTGCCCCTGCGGATATCATAAAATTTTCACAAGTCCATGTGAGAGAAAACAGGCGAAAGCCGTTTCAGACGTCTGACCAGAAGGACAGACGTCTGGTTTAACCCGTTGGAGCGCATTTGCTCCAGTTCAGACGTCTGATCCATTTGGTCAGATGTCTGAAAAAATGCTCTAGAAACACTTTTGTCCCAAATCAGACGTCTGAAAAATGGGTCAAACATTTGAAAAAGGGTTCTGTCCAACTTTGCCTTCTTCACCTTTTCTCTTATAACTTCCACCTCCGAACTCCGATTTGCGAACCGTTTCCTCCGTTACGAAGTTACTTCCACCATCTACAAATTTACATATAGTGTCGCCAATATTTAACACTCCACCTCGACACTATATCCATCTTCAATTCCAATGGTACCATACCATCAATGACAACCGATAGCGCCAACTATCACCTCTTCTACCTTCAACCAAACATGAACGCTTTCCCAATGAGGTCCGGCAAAGCCACCGCCCATTGCACTCAACCAACAAGCTCGGGCAAACCTCCGCCCGCTAATGAAATGTTGAAAACATCCAAATCCTAAACTATCTCACCAAAGACTAGCACTTACCAAGAAGATAGAACCTCAATCTCTCACCGATACTCTTCCTCATCTACCACCAAGCTCCTCCCTTAACCGTACCACCCCATGGCACCTAGCACTTCTCCAAGCGAATCAAGTTCGAGCAATGCTCGAACTTTCCAACCAGCAATACCTTAGTGAGCATATCCACCGCGTTGTCCTTTGTGTGCACTTTCCGAAGATGTACTTGCTTATCTTCATCCATGGCTACTAGAAATGACTCTCTCACCTCAATATGCTTAGTCCGTGAGCTAAACGCCAAATTCTCTACCAAGTGAATAGCACTATGGCTATCACATCGAACATCAATACTATCATGCCCGAATCCCAAGTCACACAATAATCGCTTCAAATAGAGTGCCTCCTTTGCCGCCTCCACTGCGGCTATCAACTCTGCTTCCGTAGTGGATAAAGCAACTACGGTCTGCAATCTAGATCTCCAACTTATGGCTGTACCCCCAAGTGTGAAGACATATCCGGAAGTTGATTTTCTTCGATCCCTATCACCGGCGTAGTCTGAATCACAATAACCAACTAACTTGCAATCTATCGCCTTACTATCGCCAAAAACAAGACCATGAGATGATGTGTCTCTAAGGTATCTCAATATAAGCTTCACAGCTTCCCAATGCGATTTCCTCGGATTAGCCATGCATCGACTAACCATCCCGATGGCATTTGCAATATCGGGCCTTGTACACACCATAGCATACATTAGACTTCCAACCGCACTAGCATGTGGCACCTTTGCCATATAAGTCTTGTCTTCCTCCAAGATAGGTGATCCTTTACTCGAAAGCTTCGTATGCAAAGGTAAAGGTGTATTTGACGCCTTTGCATTCTCCATGCTAAACCGGCAAAGCACTTTCTCTATGTACTCCTTTTGAGTTAGTTTCAACTCAAAACGCTTTCGATCTCTTACAATTTCCATGCCCAATATCCTTCTTGCTTCTCCAAGATCCTTCATTTCGAACTCCGATTTCAAACTCAGTTTTAGCTTTTTGATTTCATTCTTATCCTTTGAAGCAATGAGCATGTCGTCCACATACAAGAGTAAATACACCCAACAATCATTTTTCAACTTCTTGAAATAAACACAAGCATCTTTGATGCTTCTCTCAAAAACATTTTCAAGCATGAAATGATCAAACCTCTTGTACCATTGTCTAGGTGATTGCTTTAAACCATATAGTGATTTCTTCAAGTTGCAAACCAAATTTGACTTACCATCTACAACAAAACCCTCCGGTTGCTCCATGTAGATGTCTTCATCCAAGTCCTCATGCAAGAAGGCGGTCTTCACATCAAGTTGCTCCAACTCCAAGTCGTGAATAGCAACAATAACAAGTAATATCCGGATAGAAGTGTGGCGCACAACCGGTGTGAATATCTCATCATACTTCTTTCCCTTCCTTTGTGCAAACCCCTTAACCACTAGCCTAGCTTTGTATCTTCCATCGTCCTTCACCTTTTATATCCATCTGCACCCAATAGCATGATTTCCTTTAGGAAGTGGAACCAAATCCCAAGTTTGATTCTTCAACAATGATTGCATCTCTTCCTCCATGGCACAAATCCATTTCGAGCTATCACTCGATTTCATGACATCATCAAGGTCCATCGGCTCATCTTGGACTACATGAAGAGCATAGTCCAAATTATCAGAAAAGCCAAGATAGTTTCAATCACCATATCTTTCGGGTGGTCTTATAGTACGACGACCAACCCGAGTAGCAATACCACCACCGAAACTCCCTTCGGCTCCACCTTGAACCGAATCTTCTCTAGAATCATGTACATCACCAACACTACTAGAGGCACCCTATGGACTATGTGATGTAACATCAACCGCTACTTCCTCACAAGCATCTCCTACTACTCTACTCTCTCTATTCCTTGGACAAAATGTGGAAATAATTTCCTTCTCCTTTGATTCATCATGAACCAAATCCGGAACATCCGATGAGCTCACATTCTCCTTAAACATCGCCGACTCATCAAAAGTAACATGATGACAATTCACCACCTTCTTCGTTTCTAGATTCCAAATCCGATAGCCTTTTATACCGTCTGTATAGCCAAGCAAAATCCCCTTGAAAGCTCTTAGTTCAAGCTTATCATTTCTAGGATCATGCACATAAACCGGACTGCCAAACACACGAAGATAACTCAAGTCAATGCTCTTTCCCTTCCACATTTCCTCCGGAATTTTGTTACCAATAGCTGAGTATGGAATTCGATTAATAATATGCACTGTGGTTGACAAAGCTTCAGCCCAAAATCCCTTTGCCAAACCCGATGTCAATCTCAAGCATCGAGCTTTCTCAAGTAGAGTACGATTCATCCTCTCCGCAACACCATTCGACTGCGGATCTTCAGGTGTAGTAAAATGCCTTCGAATACCATGATGCTTGCAATACTCCAGAAATTCTCCGAAAACATACTCTCCGCCATTGTCAGACATAAGGACTTTCAAAGACTTCCCACTCTCATTTTCAACAAGAGCCTTCCACGCTTTGAACTTTGCAAATGCATCCGACTTGACCTTCATTACATACACTCAAAATTTCCGAGAAAAGCCATCTATAAAAGAAATATAATAGCGAGCTCCACCTAAAGAAGCTACAGGTACCGGTCCCTAAAGATCCATGTGAACATACTCAAGAACCCTTCTCGAATCAGACTTTCCCTCACCGAATGAAACTTTAGTTTGCTTCCCCATGATGCATTCTTCGCAAAACTCTAACTTGTAGAAACTTTCTCTATCGATCATCTCTCTCTTCCGAAGAACATCTAAAATCCTCTCCGAGACATGACCCAACCTCAAATGCCACAGCCTAGTCGCATCCAAGCCACGAGAACTATCAACTCCTATACAAGTTTCACCTTCTACAGTCACTCCTTGAAGCAAATAAATGCCGTGAGTCCTTGCACCCTTCATCACCACAAGCGCCCCCATCGAAACCCGCAAGCTATCACTCTCAATAGTGATCTTACAACATAAAGAATCCAGCTGCCCCAAAGAGATAAGAGACTTCCTAAGTCCCAGAACATAGCGCACATTAGTGAGAGTACGAACCACTCCGTCAAACATTCGAATTTGCACGGAACCAATGCCTTTCGACTTACAAATAACACCATTTCCCATAACAATTGAATTTCCTTCTTTGTCGATGTAAGAAAAAAAACAATTTCTATTTGGCGTCCTATGATAAGAAACCCCAGAATCGAGCACCCATTCGCTACCCGAAACATCTGATGCTACCGCCGACAAAACATCTACATCTCCCTCACCAATTCCACTCTCCACCGCTACTGATGAAGATGCTACTTCCTTCTTTGCCTTCTCCTTGTCCGGACACTCATTTTTCCAATGACCGGGCTTCCTACAAATATAGCACTTGCCTTTTCTTTCCTTTGACTTTTCTCTCCAACCGGGGTTCCTTGATTTAGAACGCCCCCGGTTCTCCTTCTTCACATACCTCTCCTTCTCCACAAATAAACCTTGACCACTACTAGCACCACTACTACCATCACCCAACTCCTTCATTTGATCCCGCAACTTCTCGCTAAGAAGACCCATATTGACATCATCAAGTGTCAATGTATCCCGGCTATAGATCAAACTATTTGAGAAACCTGTATAGCGATCTGGCAACGAACACAACAATATCATTGCCTTTTGCTCTTTCTCAATCTTCAAATCTACCGCCTTCATCTTCATTAGAAAATCATCAAAAATGTTTAAGTGCGCCTTCAGCGAAGTGCCTTCCTTCATCTTATAGGTGAAGAACGTTCGCAATAAGATCAAACGATTTGTCAGTTACTTCTTCATATATAATTCCTCCAACTTGTCCCAAATACCCTTAGAAGTTGTCTCACCACTAATTTCAGAAATAACGTTCTCTCCCATAGCAAGTTGAAGTGTAGTGAATGCCCATTCTTCTATCTCCTCTCTCTCAACATGTGAGATGTCCACTGGCAACAAATGTGTGTCAAACACTATCCGATGCACCCGATTCCAACTTAGAACCGGTTTCATCTTTCATTGCCCTTTTTAAAAATCATTATCGCCATTTCACTTGTCTATTACCAATTGTGATCCTGAAGCTGCTATGAGCCACGTACATAAGGAGCTACACCACTTGGATTACCTATTGAGGAGCTACTAGAGTTACTACTTGATTCAGGCATTTCTACAACCACCTACCAACACCAATGCGCTGATACCAAATGTTGGTGCGAGATTCCAACACGAGACCACTCAAATCGAAACCCCACAAGCACAGCGGAAGATGGAATCGTGGTAAATAGTATAAAAACAACCAATCAACAACTTAATTCCAATCTCAATCGATCCAAAAGCAATCACAATCCCAAATAAGCAATAATGAAGAATAAATCACACACCGATTTATAGTGGTTCTACTAACACTGTGTTAGTGTACATCCACTTTAAGAGAGAGCTTTTATTAATACTGATGAGAAGAGTATAAGAGATTGAATACAATGATCAAATTCTAATTAGAATTGAATTGTAGAGAAAAGAATTGAAGAAAATTAGGTTTTTGATAACCCTAATTTAGTGGAGGCTGATCTCTTGCAGTTGCTTGCACACCCGTCGATCTGAAACCTGAGGCTAGCTTATATAGGAGAATAGAAACCCTAGGCAATGTTTCGAAATTGCGCCTGCGGATATCACAAAATTTTCACAAGTCCGTGTGAGAGAAAACAGGCGAAAGCCGTTTCAGATGTCTGACCAGAAGGTCAGACGTCTGGTCTAACCCACTGGAGCGCATTTGCTCTAGTTCAGACATCTGATCCATTTGGTCAGACGTCTGAAAAAATGCTCTGGAAGTAATTTTGTCTCAAATCAGACGTCTGAAAAATGGGTCAGACGTCTGAAAAAGGGTTCTGTCCCAACTTTGTCTTCTTCACCTTTTCTCTTATAACTTCCACCTCCGAACTCCGATTTGCGAAGCGTTTCCTCCGTTACGAAGCTACTTCCGACCTCTAAAAATTTACATATAGTGTTGCCAATATTTAACACACACTCCATTAAAAAAATACACTATGTGTGGTGACCCTGTACCCAAGAAGTCATCCAAATTTGATGACCATGCCTACCAAAAACACTCATTATCCGAAAGTGGAGTCATTTTAACAATGCCCATAAAAATTGCAGTTGTATACCATAAATGTCAATTTTGGTATCAATAGGTGCAGATTGACGTGAGGAGGTGATTGGTGCCGGATTTGGTTGGAACCGTTTTGACCATGGAAATCAAGATTTTAATCAACAGTACCAGAATTAGTTTTTTTTTTTTTTTTTGTTAGAGGCAACCAAGAAATGAGATTGTTGCCATTAGGTGTGGATTTTAATGCAATATCAATTAGTGGTAGTCAAAAGTGGTGATTGTAGTTGTAACGGTGATGAAGTCTAGTCAAAACTTAAGCTGAGACTATGTTGTAATTCCTTACACGCCTATAACTCGATGGGGTAAATAATATGAGGAGGTCATGAGTTCGATTGTAAAAAATACATTTTAAAAAAAAAATAGAACATAAAAGCCATTGCACCCCATAACTTATTTGAAGTATGTAGTGTTTGTTCATTTCAGTTTCTTAGAGTTTTTAAGAAATTGGTATTCTAATTTCGAAATAAAACTACATTGTAACATATTTTGTGAAGAAATTATTGGTTTACCAACAACACTTGTATATTTTGTATAGCAAGGGGTATGCATAATATTTTTACTTATTGTATGTTGTTGCACAACAAAAACTATCGATGATGTAGGTAATGCAACGCGATTGCGATTAATTGCACCACATAAAACAATATATCCGTAACTTTTTAGTATATTCGACGTAATATTGACATTCGGATAAATATTAGATTTGATAACAATTGAGAAAAAAAATCACTAAATCAAATTTAACAACATGATTTTTATGGAAGTGATGTATATATAGCCAACATATTTTACCAAAGAAACAATTATCCGAGCCAAATGCATCTTCAAAAATAGAGTTGTAATAACATTATAATCAATTTAAAATAAGGACCTAACGTAACTGCTTTAGTCAACATACACTGGCATTCAAAATAGGGAATTGAAAGTTATTTCTTGGTTGGATTATTGTTGATCCAATGGTAACCTAGTTGAACCGTCCAACAACTGAAAGCCTTCTTTACTGATTCGGCTCTATATTTTTCTGCAAGCACCTTATCCCTTTTGACTAGTCGAAGTTCAGAATTCAGATATCGACTCCCCTTCGGCCATGAAATTGGCATTTTAATCAACAATACTCAAACATGGTTTTTTTGGTGGAGACAACCAGAGGAAGTGAGGTTGTTACCATTAGGTGCGGATTTAGATGCAGAATCAATTAGTGATAGTCAAAGGTGGTGGTTGTAGGTGTAATGATGAAGTATAGTCAAAACTGAAGCTGAGACTATGGTGTAATTCTTTACTCACCTAACCCGATGGTGGTAAATAATATGAGAAATTCACGAGTTCAATTCTTCACACATTTTTTGACTTCTTGGAGTTTTCAAGAAATTGGTCCTTTAGTTAGGGAGAAAAAAAACCATTCAATGTATAATATTTTTGTTTATTGTATGTGGTTGCACAACAAAAACTGTTGGCGATGTAAATAATGAGACAGGACCGCGGTAATTGCACTACATAAAACAATACTTATGATATCTTCGTAAAGGCTTTTTAAGTATATTCGATGGAATATTTACATTCAAAAATCTATTAATTTTGATAACAGTCAGGAAAAAAAAAATCACACAATTAAATTTAACTATATGATTTTTGTGGAAGTGATATATAATAATATAGAATTGGAAAAATATTATAAGAAATTTAAAATTGAGAACTATTGTTGTTCCAATGGAAAAGTAGCTCAACCTTGCAATAGCTGACGGCCTTGCGTTCTGTTTTCTGCCCTATATTTTTTTTGCAAGTACCTTGTGACATTTGACTAGTCTGGCATGAAACCATCATCTACTTCAACTTCGATGTCTGTTCACAGTATCTATTATTTTACGTCCATATCACCCCTGCATGTTAGTGTAATATAAGTATGTTTTTTACCCTGAAAGTGAAAATCTAAGTGGTTGGAAGCAATGCATTCCTTGATATACAGGCAAAATCATAATTCAAAAAATATATAGTGGATAACAAAATGAGTACAAGGTTTATATTTATTATGCTTCCCTTTTCATTAGTAGACTTAGATAAAGACATTTTATGCACTGGTTTATCGTATATTATTGTTTTAATTCAGATTTCTTCACCAACTGATAATAATGAGGAGAATATCCAGAATAACATTAATGAGCCATCTTGTATAAAAGGTCCTGTCAAACATAACAGTGTAAACTCGTCAATTCTTGAAACTGAATTTGATGGAGAAAACGACGGATTTAAATGGGGAAAATATGGACAGAAACCGGTAAAAGGAAGTGAATATTCAAGGAGCTACTATAAATGTACCCATCCAAGTTGCCCTGTAAAGAAGAAGGTTGAGCGCTCTCATGAAGGTTATATCACCAAAGTAATCTATAAAGGAATTCATCGTCATGAAACTCCTGCCAAAAAATCTCAATCTGGGATCCCACCTTATCGACGATGTTATATTAGAATAGGTGCAAGTTTAGTCGAGTTTGAAGAGCAGTCTAATAGTGCTCAAAACCAAAATGCTGTCAACATATCTTCTTCTAACTCTGCTGAAGAGTTGGAGGATGGAGAAACTCACCCTAGTATTGGAAATGAAGGTGACGGCGAGGTAGATGATAACGAGTCTAATAGAAGGTTATCACTCGTGCTTATTTAGGCTTTTGAAAGTGTTAATATTAGGTCGTATGTTCTTATGCATTTTGTGTTTGATTTGATCAGAAGTTTAAGTGCTTCTGCTGTTGAGATGAACATTGGTGCAGGGAGGACTCGTGAGCCCAGGATTGTTTTTCAAACCGAAAGTGAAGTAGACATACTTGACGATGGCTATAGGTGGCGCAAGTATGGTCAGAAAGTAGTCAAAGGAAACCCTAATCCAAGGTAATAAAACCTTCATCAGTAGCATTTTGTTTTTGAATACTGGATATATAATGCTACATGCTATATACCAAGTGTCATTTATGTGCCTTCCGAAACAACAGTTTCAGTCTGTTATACTCAGCTTCTAACACCATGTAAATTGTCATTGAAAACAGAAGCTACTACAAGTGCATGAGTGCAGGGTGCACGGTACGGAAACACATAGAAAGAGCATCGAACGACCTAACAACAGTCATCACAACATACAGAGGCAAACACAATCATGAAGTTCCTCCTGCTAGAAGCTCCATCAATAGCTCTACAGCAGCATATCATTCCCATACCCTAAAACGAAGGTATCCCAAGCTACCCCAAAACCCCTTAATGAATATCAATCCTCCTCCTATTCTAGACAATTTGGACCTTCCTAATTTAGATTACTGGGTCAGGCCTACACAGACGTTTGATATGGATAATATAGGAATTGGAATATGGGGTGGTATGGGACAAATGGGTCATCAAATCAGGTATCCAGTTCTTGATTCTAATATTGGCGCTGATGGGCTTATGCTACCCAAGGAGGACGACACCGCTATGATGGCTTATGACCAACTTATGGCTGCACATTTTCCTCTTCTTGGTCCTCTTGGGCCTCCGATGTGAATATGATACTGTATGATGAGGATTTGTTGACTTAACTCTTTAAGTTGATATGTTTACTGCATATATTACAAGTGGCTAGCAAACATCCACATTATGCAATGTCCTATTCAATATATTTCACTATTTGTATTTCTGAGGATATGTAGTTTTAGTTCTAAATAAATATTTTAAGAGAAATAAAATATATGTACTTCAATCTAAGCCTAGAAACTTTATCAAAATATTCTGCATCCATAGATACGGCAGCCACTGATTAGTTTAAGGGCACTTCAACCTCTTCACTACAAGAAAATGGTCAACTGATGGCATGGTGGGATTGCATTGAAACTCCGGTTGCTATCTTTAGTTAGTTTCTTGTCATTTAAAGTTAAAAATAGCCCATTATAAAAATCAGAGAAATGTAACAAAAATGGCAGATTCTACTAAAATACAAAATAATCCTATTTTTGATGATCTTGATCAGATTGGGGAATCTTCTTCTCCTCTTCCTCTACTCCTCCTACACTTATCTCTAATCCTCTCTCACAGCAAGCCATTATCAGAGATAGCCCTTCTAACCCAAGTAATTCGAAAATTGATGAAGATGGGTTTCAGAAAGGATGGAATTCTTAATTTTCAAAGAAATTTTCAAAGAAAACTAGGAAATTCACATCAAAACCCTGTTTCAGTAAGGAATTCTGAATCAAGAATTCTGAATCCACCTTCAAGAAATGTTAATAAGCCCCTGAATTCAAGAAGCCAATTCTCCAACGCAACAGTTATCACAAATGCTGCACAGAAGACTCAAAATGCTTCTTCCTGGGCCGATCTCTTAAAGAAGGGTGGGGCAGTCTCTGGTTTTGATTTGCATTATGTAGCTCCTATCAATATCAACAACAGAAAATTCGTTACTGTAAAAGAAGATATCGACAAGCGCACAGAGAATAAATGGGGGTTTTCAGTTATCGCTTATGTGTTCGGTCATCGTCCCCCATATCATCATTTCAATGATTACATCTCTAGATGTTGGAACCCCACAGGTAATTTTGAAATTTATATAAGAAATAATGGATTCTTCATTATCAGATTTACAAATCTTGATGATTGTGAAAAAATTCTTAAAGGAGGGCCATACTTTATATATGGCAAGTTAATCATTTTGAAAAAATGGAATAAAAAAATAAACTTTGACATCTTCTTTCCACTGTGTCAATATGGATCAGATTACCTGAATTAAACTTAAGATTATGAGATAAAGATGCATTTAGTGCCATAGCAAGTGTGGTGGGTATGCCCCTTAAGTTGGATGAACCAACTGCTAAAGAAACTAGACTGAGTTATGCAAGAATACTTGTTGAAATAAAGGCTGATGCAGACTTACCAGAGGAAGCTTATATTTCTGTGTATGATGGAGACACTATAATGCACAAAATCGAATATGAATGGATTCCTCCAAGATGCAAAGCTTGTGTGTGTTTTGGTCACACGAATGAAAATTGTACTGCAAAGAAAGTTTGAAAAGAAAAACCTAGTGGGAATAATGATGCAACAGGGAAAAATGCAGTGGATCACTTAAACATTCAAAAAGATGCCGATGAACTTCAAATAACAGAGAGTCACACAAATGCAAAGGACATTAACAAAACTGCAAGCATTCAGTCATTTTTGCTAAATAAAAAAAATTACTTCCCTCAGCCTTCCCAAGGTATCATAGATAAAAATACTGAACTTGTTTCTCAAACTTCTTCAATCCCAAGCATGGAAGAGACAGGAAAGAATAAGGATGCTTCTCTGGTTAATATTCAAGAGGATTCTATGATGGTTGAACATTGCCAGCCAAAAAATCTGATCCTTCCTAATCTGCTTATCCCTCCAGAGAGCACTGGATTAGCATTTCTCCCAGATTCACTTACTCCACATAATAAGAAGTCAATATCTGAAAAAGCTATCCTGCAGCAATCAATGGTCTATCATCCATTTCATCTGCAGACCAATACAAGAAAAAGAAGAAAAAAGCTAGACCAAGAATTAAAAGCTTAAATGATATCACTTCTACAGAATTTGTGGAGGATGCTGCAGATAAAGAATTTAGAGATATGTATATTTCTAAAAATGATAAAAGTGAAAAGCTTCTCAAAGTCAAAAAGGATTCAGCATACAAAAAGAAAGGGAAGAAGCTTGAAGTGATGGAAGATGAGGATAGTTACAGTGATTCACTGTAACTATACTCTTATCCACTGTGTATCCTTTATTATTATTATTATTATTATTATTATTATTATTACGCATAATTTCAATTATGTCTATCATTTCATGGAATGTCGGGGGCTTAATTCCCCTATCAGAAAACTGGATATTTCCAACTTGATTTTTACTGAAAAGCCCAGCATTTTAGGTCTTTTAGAACATAAATTAGATGATTTAAAAATAGTTGAATATCATACCAAACATCTTTCCAATTGGAATATTATTCACAACAATCAAATGGGGGTTAATGGCAGAATTTTAATATTATGGGATGATAACATTTGGAATTTAGTTAGTCACTCCTTAAATTTTCAATATATTCACTGTTTGTTTGCAAATAAAGGGGGTCTAAATTTGGAAATCACCTTTATTTATGCATCAAAATTTTGAAAATGAGAGACTTGTTCTATGGAACCACCTAGAAACAATGAACAAACAAATCTCTCATCCTTGGATTTTAATGGGTGATTTTAACACCATAATGCATGCATATGATAAAAGATGAGGTCTCCCTGTCCCCTTTAACAAGCTAGATTTTATTAATAACTTTTTTCTTAGGACATGCCTAATTGAAGCTAACATTATTGGTAATAAATTCACTTGAAAATCAGGCCAGTTTAGGAATATTCACTGTAAACTTGATAAGATTCTAATTAATCAAAGTTTTTTAAGTATTTTCCCGCATTACAAATGTTTTACTCTTCCCCAAGCTACAAGTGATCACACACCTTTACAAATTCTCCTCACAAACAACATGCAATATAAAAAAATATTCCATTCATATTTATGAATGGATGGGTGCTTGAAGATAATTGTAAAGACATCATAAATAAAAGTTTATCATTCAAGATTCATGGATCTGCTCAGTACAAATTTTTTACATTTCTTCAAATTGCTAAGGGGAATATTAAGAGCTGGAATAATAGCAGAAATAAAAATGAGCTGAAACAATTAAGAGCAGACTGTGAGAAATTACAGAATGATCTTGATAGTAATTGCTCAAACAGAAATACCATAAACAGTTTTTTTTAGGCCCAAAATAAACTTAGTACATCCCTACATATTCAATCAGTAAATACTAGGCAAAAGGCCAAAATTGACTGGCTAACTAATGGGGATGAAGCTAGCAAAAAATTTTATGCCAAAATGACCATTAGGAAAAACAGAAATGTCATTGGCAAACTTATTGATGCTAATGGTATTGTTTTTAAAAAATTTATTTGAAATTAAGGAGGAAGCCATTAATTATTTCACAGAGTTATCCAACTCTGAGAATTATTTGACTACCTTTCCTAATATTAATACTAACTACTTACTAAAAGAGTGTAGTCAGGATATTCTATTAGCTCCCGTAAATATCTTGGATATTAAAAATATAATTTTTAATGCTGATAATGACAAAAACCCAGGGCCAGATGGCTTTAATGCTAAATTTTATAAAACTCATTGGGCTGATATTAAAAACAATATTTTGAAAATTATTTCTGAATTTTTTAAGACTGGTAAGCTTTTAAAATCTTTCAATCGCACTTTCATTACTCTTATCTTGAATATCCTGACCACCTATTTCATGTTGCAATTTTATTTATAAAATCATTTCTTCAATTTTATACAATAGAATTAAAATGTTTTTAAAATTCCTAATTGCTGAAAATCAATGTGCCTTCATCCCAGGAAGGCTCATAAATGATAATACTTTATTAGCACATGAGCAAATTAGAAATTTCAACAATAAAAACAAAAATGCAATGTGTATTAAAATTGACTTACACAAAGCCTTTGATAAAATTAATAGACATTTCATTATTCACATGAACATTCAAATGGATTTCAATAAAAAAAATTGTGATCTAATAAAAGAATGCATTGACAATGTAACATACTCTGTAATGATTAATGGCTCTCCTAAAGGATATATACATAGCAACAGAGGAATTAGACAAGAAGACCCCCTCTCTCCTTATCTATTCACCATTGTTATGGAGTATTTCTCCTTATTAATTAATTATGAATATAAAAGGGGTAATTTAAAAGCTTTAAATAGAATTAAACCCTCCATTACCCATCTGTTATATGCAGATGATTTGCTTCTGTTCATTAATGCAGATGTTAAAAGTGCTAATACTATTGTTAGCTTTTTTTAAAAATTAGAAACTTTTGCTTAAAAGTTTATGAGTGTAAAAGAAAAATCTATTTCAGTAAAGGATGCAACTGTAAAGAGGAAATTTTAAACATTCTCAAATTCAAAGAAGGTAGTTTGCCAGTCAAATATTTAGGTCTGCCTTTAAGTATAAATCAGCTAAATGAAAGGGAATGTCTAAGATTATATGACATTATTTAAAATAAACTTGATGGATGGTCTATTAAGCTATTATCTCTAGCTGGCAGACTAGAACTCACCCATACTGTCATCACTGCAATTGTAATGTATTGGATACAAGCTCATAATATTCCCACAAAAGCAATTTGTAAAATTGAAAAAATGTGTGCTAACTTTATTTGGCAGGGAAAACAACACAAGGTTGCATGGGATAAAGTCTGTATGCCCAAAAATGCAGGTGGTCTGGGACTTAGAAAAATCAGAGATTTGAGTGAAGCAGCCAATTACAAACTTTTTTGGAAATTCATTGATGGCAAATCTCTTTGGGCTAGATGGATGAGAGAAAAATATCTTAAAAATAAAAAAATTTGGACTACATTGCAGGGAGAAAGGCAAAACTCTTTTAGAGAGGAAATTCAAAGATGGCAATATGACTAGCTTATGGTTCGACCCTTGCATTTTTGAAAAATCTCTAATTAATCTTCTAGGATGGAATAACATGTATCTACTTGGAAATGCTACTGAAAAAGTTCAAAGCATCATTCAAAATCAAGCATGGAATTCAAAAATGCATCAAGCTGCTAATATTTTTAGAGCTGCCATTAACAATATCTCAATAGATCAAAATCTTCAAAGAGACACTTGGGTTTGGAAACTTAACTCAAAAGAAAATTTCTCCTTTAAAAAAGTTTGGAAATTTGTCAAGGGGGGATGACACTGAAGTTAGTTGGCACAAACTTATTTGGTGTAAATCAGATTGTCCCAAAATGGCTCGCTGTTCCTACTTTTCCATTCTCAACAGGCTTCCAACAAAAGAAAGATGTGCCAAATGGACTAAAATTGCAAATAATAGATGTCTGCTATGTAATAATAGTGTTGAAAATGCAGACCATATCTTCTTTGAGTGTATCTACTTAAGGCATGTATGGTTCAATGCTAAGAATTTTTTAAGATTTAATCAACATCAATCCATTCAAAACATAGAAGAAAGTATTCATTATATCCAAAGCAGATACAAACCAAAATCAAAGGACTTCAAAATTGCATCTATCATGCTAACCACGGTCATATATCATATATGGAGAGAAAGAAATCACAGACTTCATAAAAACACTGAGAGGAACAGTAATCAACTTCGGAACAACATTTACACTGACTTTCAAATTCTCAGCAGGAAAAAAATTAAACATCAATAAAAAAACAATCTGGACATGTTTGAAACAGGAGTGGAAGATTTCTTACTTAGGGGGAAACACTCTACTGATATTTCCAAAAGAAGACACAGTTACAGATCTATGCTCCCACTAATACCGAAACCACATCTTTCCTCGGTCACGACAATCACACCCAGAGCTATCTCATTGCAGGCGGCCATTCCAGAGCTGATAACAATTTTAATTACTGCAATGGAAGTAAACATAATATAATTAGTAATAATTCTTATTCTTATTATATTATGAACAATAATGCTGGTTTTTTACCTGTTACAGCTCGAAGGAGCTACCGCACATCCAGCAGCGTTCCCAAGGAGATCAAGTTGTTGTTCAAGGAAGATTATATCAATATTAATGTCAGCGACAATAAAAGTGAGATCTTTTTTTATAAAAGCTTGTTAAACGATAAAGTTTATCACATATCTTGCTGGAGCAAGGGTGAAAGTAGCAAGATCTCAGAAGATTCAACTCAAATCGGCTTCAATCCCCCCAATCGCTGCTATTCAACAAACGATCTGGAGAATAACAACGATATCTGGAAGGGCAAAGCTTCCCACTTTTTCAATCGTCATTTCTCTGACGATGAAAGCTTGGATCTGGAGAATAGCAACAAGCTCCGGAAGAGAAAGAGATTCAACTTAATTAAATCTCATAATTTCAGTGAAAAGCTTCAATCTTGGTTAGCTAAAGAGGATATTAATGCGTAGGAAATAGTTTGGAAACCCCCGTGAGGAGTTGTTTGTTTGGTGGTGGCTGGTTTTGCAAGCGTCGGTCGCCATTTTCATTCTTCCTTTATTTTTTAAGCTTGCGGCTAGGGTTATGTTGTTAAGGAGTTGTTTTGTTTCGGGTGTTGGTTTGTATTCGAATCTCTTTTATTATAAAGCAGGCCTTGGGCCTTTTACTTTTTCAAAAAAAAATAGCCCATTATATCGCTATTATCCACGTCACTAAAATTTACGCGCTTTCTTTTCCCACTTCCCTCTCATATTCCTTCCCCCAATTCATTCTTCACTTTGTAAACTTAATTTCCTTTTTTGAAAAATCTCACCGCTCCGTCACTTCAAATTCCCAATATTCTGCATTCAAAAGCCACTGTGCATCGTCGATCCGACCTATCTTTAAAACCTCAACTCCAAATTCACCTTGTCGGTATTCTCTTTGACTAACGTCCTTGCATGTAAAGGACTCTCTATTAGTTTGTTCTACCTATTCTTTTCAGAATAATTTGATTCTTACGATTAAAAGCTATAATTAAATTTTAATTAATTAGTTACTCTTACAGATTTCATGTTACTTTTACGACAATGGGTGATTTAGTTGATTTTTTGTGTGTTTGACGATTTACTTTTGTATGTTATTTGCTTGTATTTTCAGTACATTGGTGATTTAGTTGGATTATTTTGGGTGTTTGATGATTCATTTGTGTATATTATTTGCATGTTTATCATTGCCACATATTTTTATATAAACTTCTATGGTTGACTATGTTTATTCGATTGAAGTTACAAAATCTTATAAGAAGGGAATGAATAACTGAAATTTAGTTCAAACCTTAACATCTGTTTTAATGTAAAGAAGTGTCATACAGAGGCAGTGATTGCTTTTATATAACATGAACCATGTAATAAAATATGGTTCAAAAGAACTATACATGTTTGTATGGAATGAGCAGTTAGAATATGGAACTTATCTTTTATATAGGGCTCCTTTCTAGTTACTTGTTTTAATTTTTGCTTTAATAATTTACCCACATTACTGTGAAAGTATAATAGCATAAAAGCAAACTTTAGTTTACCCACTGATATAAAGATTAAGTGACATCAATATCAAAATCATAATTGAAGAAAAATGAATAATTTATAATGTATCTGTACCTCATTTGTTGCATGATTATTATGTTGCTTCAACATTATTATATAGATCCTCAAAGGGTTAATTTATCACATGTCTATTCTTTTGTAAGAGTTGCCTAGACTTACAAACAAGTTAAAAATTGATACCTGAATTCCAATTCGTGGTTTGAAGAAGGAGCAAGGCCATTGGAGAAGCGTCGATGAGGAAAGAGGAAGCCTAACTCTAGAAGCGGAAGGAAGCTCCAGGAAGTTGCTAGAATTGCCGAACCACTATCTTGGTTCGGTGGAGTTGAAGCGGTGTAGGTGTGGAGACCGAACGAGCTACTTCGTTCAGTGGTTGGCTGGTGGTTGGAGCGGCAATGGAAATCTGATTCGGTGGTGGATATTTTTGTTTAGAGCAGAAGTAATTACCGAACCAAAGAGCTCGTTCGGTAGCTGATGCCGCTCCAATGCTATGTCGCTCCAAATAGAAGTGCTAGTACCGAATCAGAAAATGCTACTCCAAAATGCTGTGTCGAACCAAGTATTGCCGGTCCAGATTTGAGACGCTGAAGGCCGAGCAAAAAATTTGGTTTGGTGTTGGCATGCCGGACCAAACTATGTGCACTGTTTGCCGGACCAAGACTACCGAGCCAAACTCCATGTCTGCTATATAGTAGCCACCTCTCCTCATATATTCACTCTATAAATAGTGGAGCTTCCATACAACAATAGTAGCCATCCTAGAGAACTGAAACTCTGCAGAATTTTATCTATATTGTAAAATTTTCTTATGTATAGACTCCAAAAGTGAATCAATCTTGTAACTCTAATCTTTCGGTGATTAATAAAATATCCTCTTCCCAAATGGACATACACTGCCTCGCGGTAGTGGAACCATTATAAATACTGGTCTTATTTATTTTTATGCATTGCATTGATCTATGACTGTTTGTTTTGATATTTATTTCTATTTGTTTCGTCTCATTACAATCACGATCCAGTTTTTTTCCACTGTGTTGGATTTATTATTCACTTAGACTGATTATCTGAAGGGATTTTCCCCAACAATCTGATATCAGGCAGCAAGGTTGATTGAGAAGTGTTAGACGCTATGACAGAAGATGAAGCGAATTCAGTTGTTATAAGACCATATATTAGAGGGATGTATATCGCATCAGGATCACAGTTGGTAATTGAGAAATGGAATGGGGATAAAAACTTCGAGAAGTGGCAATGGAGGATGAAGGCTGTTCCAATGAGGATTGAAGTCCATCTAGTAGTGTTTGCCCCTAAGAAGTTGGCGGCTGACATCTCGGTCACGGGAAAGAAGATGGGGAAATGAGCGTTTACTACTTTACAACTAGCTATATGAGAGAATGTTCTCTCAGAGATTAGCAGTGAAGGGTATTTGGACCAAGCTAGAAAACCTCCACTTGAAGAAATCTCTGACTAACCGTCTGATATTACTGAAGACATTTTTCACCACGCGGATGAGAAATGGTACTTCAGTGAAGGAACATCTTAATTTCTTTGATGACCTCGTGATGAAGATGAAGACTGTTGACTTGAAGATGGATGATGAGCAAATGGTAATGATTCTTTTGTGTTCTCTTCCGGAGCGTTACACAGGTTTCTCTAACAGCATTATCTTCGCTAATGACACATTAATAGTAAAAGATGTGAAGTTAGACCTTCTATTTGAGGGCTTGAGAGATCGGATGAAGGAGATAAGTGAAGAAAATGGAGGTGTAAGTAGTAGTCACGACCTGTTTGTTGAAAGAAAAAGAGATGATAAGAAGAATTGACACTCTAGAGGACGTTCCAAGTCCAGGAAGCTCGATAATGGTGGAAGAGGAAAGTCTAAGGACGGAAAGTGCTTTATCTTTAAAAAAACCTAGTCATTGAAAAAAGGATTGTCCAGATTTGAAGAAGAAAGAAGAGGACAGATCTTCATCATTTATGGTGGAGAAGTCTGTATCTGACGATGTGTTGTCTACAGCAGTATCGGATGTCTCAGACCATTGGATGCTGGACTCGGGGGCGTCCTTCCATATGACGTCTAATAAGGATTACTTCAGTTCTTTCGTTGGACGAGAGGAAAGCTCTATTCTTATGGGTAATGATGCTAGCTGTAGAGCAATAGATGAAGGTACAGTGAGGATCAGGATGTTTGACTGAGTGATACGCACTTTGACAGGTGTCCGGTATGTGTCAGGTCTTCGGAAGTCCTTAATTTCTTTAGGACAATTTGCATCTTTGTAATGCAAGTTAATTATCGAGAAGGATAGTCTAAAGATTTTGAGAAGTGCACTAATTCTTATGAAAGGAGATGTTTCGAAATTTGTATTTGCTGAAAGGAACCATAGTTCTTGAAGAATCGTATGTTGGAGTAGATAGTTCTCGTGCATTGGATGTCACAAAGCTTTGACATATCATGTTGGGTCATATTTCATAGAAGGGCTTAGAGTTGCTTTGGAGATGGAAGATGATCAAAGGAAGAAGCTTCGACGAGATAGAATTTTACCATGAGTGTGTGTTAGACAAGCAAACTAAAGTATCTTTTGGAGTTAGACTCCATAGATCGAGGCGAGTACTTAAATACGTGCATACGGATGTCTGGCGACTAGATGCTACTCCTTCTCTTGAAGGAGAAAAATAATTTATCTCTTTTATTGATGAATTTTCTCGAAAAGTATGGGTGTAGGTGATGAAGGCCAAATCAAAGAGTTTTGAGAAGTTCAAAGACTAGAAAACGCTTGTTGAGAACCAATCTTGTTCTAGGTTGAAGGTGTTGAGATATAATAATGGCGGTGAATTTGTCTTTTGGGAATTTCTCAACTTTTGTAGACAATATAAAATTCAGAGTCGACATTTCACTATACCCGACGATCCACAATTCAATGGAGTTGCAGAAAGGATGAACAAGACTCTACTAGAGAAGGCTCGTTGCTTGAGATTGACCACGGACTTGTCTAGAGGCTTTTAGGCTTAGGCATTATAGACTACGACGCATATCATAAATCGAATTACGTGCTCAGCCATAGATGGAAAGATTCCAAAGGAGAAGTGGAGAGGTAAAGCAGTGTATCTTGATTACTTTTGAATTTTTAGTTGTCCTATGTACGTTCACCATATAGGTGATGACAAGTTGGAGGTTAGAGCATACTAATAGAATACACCGATGGTATCAAAGTGTATCGAATTTAGAACCCTGTTGATCAGAAGATCGTTCATTCCAGACATGTTACTTTTGATGAGTCTGTTATGTTCAATCAGAAGGAGAAGCTATCTACCAAATCAGAAGATTCTAATACGTCTAAGAAAATGGAAGAAGTTTCCGTGTTTCAGCCAAATAGTAGAGTTGTTGTTGATGCTCGAGAAAAACATAGTTGATGAAACATCACAGGATAGTCCACATGTACCTTATAGTAGTGCGGTGATGTGTATGAATTTAGAGGAAGTTCTGTTAAAGGTGAAGCTGAAAGGAGTTTAGACGAAGCAGTACCTACCCAGATCAGTCGTAGGACTATTGGTGTGGTGATTGGCAGTTTGCAAACCTTAGCCTTGGTGATCAGTTTAACCATGCCCTACATGTGGTTCTTGAGTAGCCGCTTAACCTTGATGAAGCTTTGAAGCCATGTGACAGTTCGAAATGGATGTGCGCTATGGAAGAGGAGTTAGAGTCGTTATAGAAGAACAAGACTTGGGATTTGGTACCACCTCCTCAAGGAAGCCGAGCCATAGGTTGCAAGTGGGTGTTAAAGGTGAACGATGATGGAAGATACAAGGCTAGACTAGTTGCTAAAGGGTTTTACAAAAAAAGGAATTGGAGTATGATGTGATACTCTCTCCAGTCGTGAGGCATACATTTATCCGCATTTTTCTCGCTATCATCGCAACTCATGACTTAGAGCTGGAGCAACTGAACATGAAATCCGCTTTCTTGTAGGAGACTTGGATGAGACCATCTACATGAAGCAACCAGAAGGATTTGTTGTAGACGGAAAAGAAAATTGGGTTTGCAAATTGAAGAAGTCATTGTATGGACTTAAGCAGCCGCCTAGAGAATCGTACAAAAGGTTTATCTCTTTTATTCTTTCACTTGGTTTTGATCATAGCATCAAAGATGCTTGTGTGTACTTCAAGCATTTAAAGAATGTTAGATGGGTGTACCTACTCTTGTATATGGATGATATGTTGATTGCTTCCAAGGATAAAGCTAAAATCGATAGTTAATTTGAAGCTAAAGCTAAAAGTGGAATTCGAAATGAAAGACCTTGGAGAAGCAAATAAAATTTTGGGTATGGAAATCGAAAGGGATAGAAAGCTAGGATTTTTGAGCATCACTCAAAAGGAGTACATTCGAAAGATGCTTGCTCGGTTTAGCATGGAAGGGGCAAAAGAAATCAATACACACATGTCTTTGCACATACAGCTTTCTAGTAAAGGTTCTTCGATCTCGGAAAAGGACAAGGCTTATATGATGAAGGTCCCTTATGCAAGTGCAGTTAGCACCTTGATGTATGTCATGGTCTATACTAGGCCTGACATTGCACAGGCTGTTAGATTGGTGAGTAGATTCATGCGAATCCAGGAAAGATGCATTGGAAAGCAGTGGAGTATCTTCAGATATCTTAGAGGAACTCCAAACCATGGACTTGTCTTTAGTGGCAGAGGAAGAGGTTTCAGCTTGGTTTGATTTTATGATTCCAACTGTACCGGTAATAGAGATCGAAGGAAGCCAACCTTCGAATATGTATTCACCATTGGTGGGACAATGATTAGTTGGAGAGCGAGGTTGCAAACAATTGTGGCTTTGTCTACTACAGAGGTAGAGCTCATAGCTGCGGTTGAAACATCTAAGGAGGTGCTTTATTTAAGGCGACTGTTGTGTGATTTGAGCTTCGTATATGAAGGCGTGGATGTGTACTATGATAGTCAGAGCGCAATTCACTTAGTTGAAAATCTGACATTCAGCTCGAGGAGGAAGCATATTGAGTGGTGTTGAATATGCGAATATATGATTTTTGTTTGATGATATAAACATATATATTCATTTAAATGTATTTGTTAATGTACTATTTTATTTTTCACATAATTAAATAAATATTTGCTGAATAAAATAAATAACACAGTATTTTAATTCAAACGGATATTTTATTCAAACAAATATTCATTACAATTTTGAATAGTACAAATTTGAGCTCTCACACAATTTTTATTACAATACAAATTCAGTTACATCACAATCGTTCATTTACAAATGTCCCCAGTACATATTGCTCGTTCACTCATAATTTATCTTTAACTCTATTCCAGATTGAATCAAGCATCTGAGCAATCTGCAAAAATAAATATTAACGCGGTAAAATTGAAATAAAATATTTTTGCAGTATAAAATAAAATGTAATTTTGAAAATATTATTTGCCTCAGTTATTTGGGTTGTTCGTCAACATTTAATTTTGAATTCATCATACACGAACATTTCTGATATGCACAGTGTATCACTGTACATGCCACAAGGCAGTGCACACCGATATATACACTTGATAAAATTGCAGGGACAGGTGAGCACAAGGTCAAACCCAAATCAAAAGTCGGGTTCAACTCAAGTGAAAGTCATGACACGAACACAAGGTCAAACCTGAGCTGCAAGCTGGATTCAACACAGGTGCAATCAAAACTGTGGGTCAAGTTACATACAATACAGACTCAACCGAAAATTCGAATATACACTTGAACCTAGAATGCTAGATTCAAAGAATAAAATGCACCAATACAAAATAGTGAACTATAATAAACCAGATCGAATAAATCAGGCGAGTGTTATGATAAAAATCAGAGACCAAAGAATGGCCAAAAGAAATAATCAGACTGTAAATATCACAATTCAAACCAAATTGAAACAACAACAAAACTACAATAGTTTTTAAAACAATGCCACAGTGACAAGCACATGTGAACAGTGCATAAAACGAAGTGGACAATGCATAGCAACTACACGGTGACAGCACAACAGATTCAATGTCAAGCTGCAGTTCAAAAATACAGTGTGAAAAGTATGTGTACGAGTGCACGTACTAATATAGTACACACAGATCGTGTAATATGGAATATAATATAAATGCGAAAATAGATGATAGTAGCAAAGTAAATAAAAATAGAAAATCACACCGGAGATTTTTATACTGGTTCGGAGCACCGTCCTACGTCCAGTCCCAGACTTCTATCTGGATTTTCACTATTAACTACCTCGCTTCACCCGGAGGAACAGGTTTACAACACCCGAGCAAACGACGGGATTTCACGCCTCTAATACACCGAGGACTTCAACACTTGCCTCTTACAACACCGAGGACTTCAACACTTGCCTCTTACAACACCGAGGACTTCAACAAAGATGAATATAATTGTTTGTTGACGGTATTTGTTCTTGCTAACACAGTTTTGTCACTTGTAGTACAAACTTCCTATAATCTTATCCTCAAAATATGTGAATGATGTTTTGTGAAGATTAAGGGAAGTATATTACTTATTGAATCAAAAGATATGAAATAATTTCAATGATTCAATAAGCAATTAAAATAATTGAGAGCTTTTAGAATGCAGGAGTATTTAGAAAGTAAGATCAGAAATTAGAGTAAAAAAAATATATATTCATATGTATTCATATATCTTGAATCAATGATTTAGATGAGTTTATATAGAGAAAAATGGTTGTAACTCTTTGTGAACAGTAGCCATTAATAGATATGATCATTGATGAAAGGTAAGAGATGCAACCATTGGAGAAAGAAGTGTCTTTTGGAAAAGGTTGCTCTCTGTTTAAAAACGGTCGACAGGTCAAAAAATGGCCAGTAGACAGGATTTCAAATATATAGTCGTTATGTGCATGTGTGCACATTCATTGTGCATTTTACACAGAAACGGCCGACCGCCTGATTTAATACCGGTCGACCGGTCCCTGTCAAATTGCTCAATGAATGTGCAATGCTATTCAAACGTGTATATATATCGATTGTATTGAGGTGCATGATTATTTGAGGATAGATTTTAACAAGTTTATCACTATTACAATATCAAATAATCAACCTATAATCTAGAGTACCATATGTAGCTCTTTTGTGCCTCTTTATAGCCATGATGTCTTTGTTTTGTCGATCGCCTTTATTTCTTTTTCAGAAATCAAAAACTTCATAGAACCTATGACTCAACATTCTCCCCCTTTTTGATTGATGACAACATATATCTGAAGTTCTGAGTCTCCCCCTGAATACGTGATCTTCCCCTGAGATTTTGTTTGTATTCTTTATATATATATATATATATATATATATATATATATATATATTCCTGCAAATAATTGTTAGCACTTTCTCCCCTTTTGTCATCGACAAAAAGGAATAATAGATAATGGAATAATATAGGAGTATATCAACCAGAATATCCACTTTCCTCTTTTCTTAAGTAGGACCTGCAAAAAATAGAATTAAGTCCATGGTACCCACTTTTTATAGGGTCCTAAGAGTTAGGTCTTAGGAGTCCAAACCCATATGGGTCTGGTATCCCCTTTATATATATAATTAGTATTAAGATGCACAGTATTCATGAATTGCTGAATGTATTTGTTCCTAATCAAATTGTTATTTGTTTTAGGAACCCATATTCTAATAGTCTTTGTATTTTTCTTTTGAAATTTCACAACTGGCTTTGGTTTGGAATATAATAAACTAAGATTTTTCTTAACTTCAGTCTTTTGTACTTTCTTCTTTCTTTTATTACCAAGATGTTTCTTGATTTCTTGTTTCTTATATCCCAAACCTTGTTTATTTGATGCAGATTGTGAATTTTCAATGATTTTTGTCAAATTTTCTCGACCTTTGTTAAAGTTAGAAACATTTTGAGTAATGTCATCAAACTTTGTTTGTAAACTAGCTTTTTCTAGGTCTAGAATTTTGACTTTTGCCTTAAGCTCATGATTTTCAATAGTGAGAGCATTATTTTTCTCTTTTTGAGCTTCTATTTCTTGACTCAAAAGAGATAGTTGAGAGTCAACATTAGATGATGATTCTTGAAATTTTTCAAGTTCTTCTTCTAATATTTTCTTCTCGTCTTTTAACATATCTCGTTCAAATTCTGCTCTACTCAAATCTGCTTTGGTTTCTTTTAGCTGTCGTTTTATGTCTTTATATTTGACTATCAATTCAGCATTAATATCAAGCATTTCATCGAATGTAGGAATTTTTACCTCATATTCTGTTGCCATGAAACATACATTTGCTTGTTCATCTTCTGTATCACTATCACTTTCTGATGAGTCTGTATCATCCCATGTTACCGAGAATGCTCGTTTCTTTGATTTGTCCTTCTTATATCTTAATTTGTCATTTTCTGACTTCTTCTTTTGCTCCGGACAATCCTTGTGCATGTGCCCCTTTTTGTGACAGTTGAAGCATTCTATAGAGGATGATGTTGGTTTATTTGATCCAGATTTCTTTCTGTTATAACGACCGGCTTTTCGCTGTTTTAGGAATTTTTTGAAACCTTTTGCTATGAATGCCAGATCTTCGTCTTCAGACTCTGATTCATTTTCGTCTTTTTCAGCATGGAATGCCATGTTTTTCTTTTCTTCTTTTTGTTCCTTTCTAGTCTGCAAGTTAGCTTCGTAGGACATTGGATTTCCTATCAATTCATCTGGCTTCATGACAGAAAGGTCATTAGCTTTTTCAATTGCTAATACTTTTCCTTCCCATTCACTAGTCAGAGAATGTAGGACTGTTGAAACAACATCAAAATCAGAATACTTTTGTCCTAAGCCAATAAGTGCATGGTGGATAGTTTGAAACCGTGAATACATATCATTGATTGTCTCATTTGGTTTCATTTTGAAATTTTGAAATTGACTTTTCAGCATGGCTATTTTGGCTTGTTTAACCTTGTTAGTACCTTCATGAGTGATTTTTAGCGTTTTCCAAATTTGATATGCAGTAGTGCAGATACTAACACGGTTATATTCATTTTGGTCTAATGCACAAAACAACATATTTATTGCTCTTGCATTTACGGCTGCTGCCGTATTCTCAGCCGTAGTCCATTCTGAATAATCAGTTGTTGGATTCACTATTTCTTTTTGAGTTGCATTCCAAGCATCATAACTATTTGATTGCATAAAGAATGACATACGTGTTGCCCAATAACTATAGTTAAGACCATTGAAAAATGGAGGTCTTTGTGTCGATTGACCTTCCATGTAAGTGGTGTTTTGAGTGCTAGTACTTGCGTTATTTGCCATATTACAAGAATATATCAAATAACTGTGTTACGGTTATATGATGGTCGTGCTCTGATACCAAATGAAAAGTATGTGTACGAGTGCACGTACTAATATAGTACACACGGATCATGTAATACGGAATATAATATAAATGCGGAAATAGATGATAGCAGCAAAGTAAATAAAAATAGAAAAATCACACCAGAGATTTTTATACTGGTTCGGAGCACCGTCCTACGTCCAGTCCCAGACTTCTATCTGGATTTTCACTATTAACTAACTCGCTTCACCCGGAGGAACAGGTTTACAACACCCGAGCAAACGAACGGGATTTCACGTCTCTAATACACTGAGGATTTCAACACTTGCCTCTTACAACACCGAGGACTTCAACACTTGCCTCTTACAACACTGAGGACTTCAACAAAGATGAATATAATTGTTTGTTGACGGTATGTGTTCTTGCTAACACAGTTTTGTCACTTGTAGTACAAACTTCTTATAATCTTATCCTCAAAATATGTGAATGATGTTTTGTGAAGATTAAGGGAAGTATATTACTTATTGAATCAAAAGATATGAAATAATTTCAATGATTCAATAAGCAATTAAAATAATTGAGAGCTTTTAGAATGCAAGAGTATTTAGAAAGTAAGATCAGAAATTAGAGTAAAATATATATATATATATTCATATGTATTCATATATCTTGAATCAATGATTTATATGAGTTTATATAGAGAAAAATGGTTGTAACTCATTGTGAACAGTAGCCATTAATAGATATGATCATTGATGAAAGGTAAGAGATGCAACCATTGGAGAAAGAAGTGTCTTTTGGAAAAGGTTGCTCTCTGTTTAAAAACGGTCGACAGGTCAAAAAATGGCCAGTAGACAGGATTTCAAATATATAGTCGTTATGTGCATGTGTGCACGTTCATTGTGCATTTTACACAGAAACGGCCGACCGCCTGATTTAATACCGGTCGACCGGTCCCTGTCAAATTGCTCAATGAATGTGCAATGCTATTCAAACGTGTGTATATATCGATTATATTGAGGTGCATGATTATTTGAGGATAGATTTTAACAAGTTTATCACTATTACAATATCAAATAATCAACCTATAATCTAGAGTACCATATGTAGCTCTTTTGTGCCTCTTTATAGCCATGATGTCTTTGTTTTGTCGATCGCATTTATTTCTTTGTCAGAAATCAAAAACTTCATAGAACCTGTGACTCAACACAGTGTACATATATATGTGCAGCAAAACTCGAGGCAATCAGACATCAAGTAGATGAGAAAGGCTGCAAACAGACATCAAGCCAGAGAAAATGTACAGACTCGAGTGAAACAGTGATACGAGAGATATGTACAAATATGCATACATTCATGAACCACACTGCACAATTCAAGACGAAATCATATCACAAAACAATACTACAAAAGGTAGCAGACTCGAGTGAATCAAGTACAACAAGATAACAGCAACAAAAATCAATATACAATGACAATATGGTGCAATGAAGCCCCAATAGAATCTGACTCGAAGCAAAGCAACAGTGGACAATGCAAGTGCAGACTATACAAAAGTGAAGACCACATGAGCTCAATGCAACACAACATCAAATAACAAACTATAACACAGACATATGTATATGCATATTCAAGTGCATCTAAACTCAGACTCGACCAAGACTACATGAACTAGACTCAAACACACAGTGACACATGTACACATATATAGACATTACTCGAAATCAGTAAACAATGTGAAGTCATAAGGTTCCAAATGATCAAAGTCATACTAGCAGTGACAGTGCCAACAGAGAAAAGATAATAGAGCTTCAACCAGTTTCACAAGAACAAGTCTGCAACACAATACAACATGGCTGTGGACAGTGCAAAGTGGTGCACATGTAACCAGAGCCGAGACAGGAAAACCAGTTCATATATGTAACTAGACTTCGACTCGAGCAGTGGATAGGAAACTCAACAAAGATCAAGTGAACAGCATAATCATACCACAATGCATCAGATGTCAAGACCATGAACATACCACACGAAGTCATGAAACAGGAGTGTCAAACCAAAAATAAGGTCGCAGGGATTTCAAACAAGTATCAAATGATGTCAACAGAGAATTCAACACCGTGGTGGCTAAGAAAAAGTCAGAATAAAGCCGTGAGTATCAAGTAAAATCAAAAATATACGAAGTGACAAAGTCAAAATTCATCACTATCATCCATACGAAAATTGAGTGGCCGAGATGAATTCAGAACAAAATAAATGACGAATTCGAACAAATCTATACGAACGAAAATATAGGAATTCCAATCCTATAAAACCCGATCATCATCGGCCAAAATTAAGCATTCGAGTACAAGCGAAAAAGGAATAATCATTCGACTCGAATCAGGATCGAGTTCAATATATCAACTAGTAAAGCAAAAAGAATAATTCACATACCACTGTAGACGAACTCAATCCAAATTGGAGAAGTCGTGTGCTAAAAGAAGAGAGCATCGATCGACAAAGGAAGCACGTAAATCATCATTCAATCAAGCAATTGAAGATGGCAGCTTCAATTTTTCCTAAAGCCTAATTTCGAGCAAAGAGGAACGAGCAAAGGAACAAGGCCGACATTTTTACAGAGCAAAGGAACAAGACCGAAATAAAAGAAATAAAAGGGCCGGTCTTATTTTTTAATAAAGGCTTTAATATAATTTAAAATTAGTGATTTGATTTTAATTTGTGTTTAATTTGTATTTTTCTCTTTTAAACATTGTACTTTCTAGTCGTGTGACTAAGGGACGAACTACGGTGGTGTCGTTCGAGAATTCGCAACTCAGTGGCTGAGTTGTGACAGAGTTTTGAGCGTAGAGTTAAGGCTAGTCGATAGCGGATGTCATGGGTTTACGTGTGTAAGCGTATGACTGCTTAATTTCTAGTAGAAAACTTGGAGGCAGCACGTAGACAGGGTTTTGCCGAAGCTGAGTAAATTTTGTGTCGTTCTATTTCTGCATTTATTATTCTGCTATTATCTATGCTGCTATTATTCTGATATATCTGCATTGAAATTATTTCATACAAACTTCCGCAATAATTTTTATAATTGATAGCATCACCCTATTCATCTCCCATCCTCTAGGGTGAAATCGATCCTACAAGTTGAGGGAGTCGTTTCTTGTCTCGATGAGTGAAGAAAAGTTAGTTCATCTTCAGAAAGTTCACATAAAGGAGAATGCAGCAGACATGTTTACTAAGTCATTGTCTGTTGCCAAGTTCAAGCATTACTTAGAGTTAATTCGCTTAATGAAGTGCTAGGTACCACGTGGTGGCACGTGGGGAGAGTTGAGATGGTTCATGGAGATGTTTGTTTTAATGGTGGAAATTGATAGGTTCTACATGGACTGGCTACTTCGAACACTTTGTTGATGGGCGGGGGCCTTGCCGGAGTTTGTTGACAGAGCTTAATGGGTGATGTCATTGTCGAAGCTCATTGAATAAGTATTCATTGCTTGGAGCATGAAGGTGTAGATGAAGTTGGAAGACTTGTATGGAATTCAGTATCAAGGTGGAGATTGTTAGAAATTGATACATGAATTCCAATTCGCGATTTGAAGAAGGAGCACGGACATTGGAGTGTTGAGTCAAAGCTTCTATGAAGATTTTGATTGCTGACAACAATATAAAGGCAATCGACAAATCAAGACCTACATATGGTACTCTAGATTATAGGTTGATTATTTGATGTTGTAATAGTGATAAACTTGTTAAAATCTATCCTCAAATAATCATGCATTTCAAATATAGTCGATATATATACATTTAAACATCATTGCACATTCACTGTGAAAATTTACACAGACCGGTCGACCGGTTGAAAATGGGGCGGTCGACCGTTACTGGTAAAGTTGCACAGTAAACGTGCACATATGCACATAACGACTATATATTTAAAATCCTGTCTACCGGTCATTTTTTGACCTGTCGACCGTTTTTAAACAGAAAGCAAGTTTTCTAAAAGACACTTCTCTTCTCCAAAAGTTGCATCTCCTACCTTTCACCAATAATCACAACTCTTAATGGCAACTGTTTCACCAAGAGTTACAACTATTTCTTCTTATATATACTCATCTAAATCGTTGATTCAAACATGAATTTATATGATTATTATATGCTTTCTCTGATCTTACTTTCTAACATTCTTGCATTCTAAAAGCACTCATTTAATTAATAGCTTATTGAATCATTGAAACTATTTTATACCTTTTGATTCAATAAGCAATATACCTTCTTTAATCTTCACAAAACATCATTCATATTCTTTGAGGATAAGATTATAGGAAGGGTGTACTACTAGTGACAAATCCGTGTTTTCAAGAACACAAGTTGTCAACAACAATTGTATTTGTTTTTGTTGAAGTCCTCGTGTTGTAAGAGGCAAGTGTTGAAGTCCTCGGTGTTGTAAGAGGCAAGTGTTGAAGTCCTCAGTGTATTAGAGGCGTGAAATCCCGTTCGGCTGTTCGGGTATTGTAAACATGTTCCTCCGGGTGAAGCGAGGTAGTTAATAGTGAAAATCCAGATAGGAGTCTGGGACTGGACGTAGGACGGTGCTCCGAACCAGTATAAAAATCTCTGGTGTGATTTTTCTATTTTTATTTTTGCTTTGCTACTATCATCTATTTTCCGCATTTATATTATAGTCCATATTACACGATCCGTGTGTACTATATTAGTACGTGCATTAGTATACTCACCCGCACTTTCATTTGGTATCAGAGCCAGGTTATCATATAACCGTAACACAGTTATTTGATATATTCTTGTAATATGGCAAATAACGCAAGTACTAGCACTCAAAACACCACTTACACGGAAGGTCAATCGACACAAAGACCTCCATTTTTCAATGGTCTTAACTATAGTTATTGGGAAACACGTATGTCATTTTTTATGCAATCAAGTAGCTATGATGCTTGGAATGCTACTCAAAGAGAAATAGTGAATCCAACAACTGATTATTCAGAATGGACTGCTGCTGAGAAAATGGCAGCAGCCGTAAATGCAAGAGCAATAAATATGTTGTTCTGTGCATTAGACCAAAATGAATATAACCGTGTTAGCATCTGCACTACTGCATATCAAATTTGGCAAACGCTAAAAATCACTCATGAAGGTACTAACAAGGTTAAACAAGCCAAAATAGCAATGCTGAAAAGTCAATTTCAAAATTTCAAAATGAAACCAAATGAGACAATCAATGAAATGTATTCACGGTTTCAAACTATTCACCATGCACTTATTGGCTTAGGACAAAAATATTCTGATTTTGATGTTGTTTCAACAGTCCTACATTCTCTGACTAGTGAATGGGAAGGAAAAGTATTGGCAATTGAAGAAGCTAATGACCTTTCCGTCATGAAGCCAGATGAATTGATAGGAAATTTAATGTCATATGAAGCAAATGTGCAGGCTAGAAAAGAACAGAAAGAAGAAAAGAAAAATGTAGCATTTCATGTTGAGAAAGATGAAAATGAATCGGATTCTGAAGACGAAGATTTGGCATTCATTGCAAAAGGATTCAAAAAATTCCTAAAATATCGAAAAGCCAGTCGCTACAATAAAAGGAAACCTGGATCAAATAAACCATCTTCATCTGCTATAGAATGTTTCAACTGCCATAAAAAGGGACACATGCAGAAGGATTGTCCAGAACAAAAGAAGAAGTCAGAAAATGACAAATTCAAATATAAGAAGGACAAATCAAAGAAACGAGCCTTCTCAGTAACATGGGATGACTCAGAGTCATCTTCATCAGAAAGTGAAAGTGATTCGGAGAATGAACAAGCTAATGTTTGTTTTATGGCAACAGAAGATGAGGTACAAATTCCTACATTTGATGAATTACTTGATATTAATGCTGAATTGATAGTCAAATATAAAGACATAAAACGTCAATTAAAAGTAGTCAAAGCAGATTTAAGTAGAGCAGAGTTTGAACGAGATATGTTAAAAGATGAGAAGAAAATATTAGAAGAAGAACTTGGAAATATTCAAGAATCATCATCTAATGTTGACTCTCAAATATCTCTTTTGAGTCATGAAATAGAAGCTCAAAAAGAGAAAAATAATGCTCTCACTACTGAAAATCATGAACTTAAAGCAAAAGTTAAAATTCTAGACCTAGAAAAAGCTAGTTTACAAACAAAGTTTGATGACATTACTCAAAATGTTTCTAACTTTAACAAAGGTCGAGAAAATTTGACTAAAATCATTGAAAGTTCACAATCTATTTCAGATAAACAAGGTTTGGGATATAACAAACATGAAACTAAGAAACATCTTAGAAATAAAAGGAAGAAAAAAGTACAAAAAACTGAAGCTAAGAAAAATTTTAGTTTATTATATTTCAAACCAAAACCAGTTGTGAAATTTCAAAAGAGAAATGTTAAGACTATCAAAATATGGGTTCCTAAAACAAATAATAATTTGATTAGGAACAAATACATTCAGCATTTCATGAATACTGTACATTTTAATAACAATTATATATATAAAGGGGATACCGGACCCAAATGGGTTTGGACTCCTAAGACCTAACTCTTAGGACCCTATAAAAAGTGGGTACCATGAACTTAATTCTATTTTTTGCAGGTCCCACTGAAGAAAAGAGGAAAGTGGATATTGGACAGTGGTTGCTCAAAACATATGACGGGAGACAAAAGCTTATTAACAAATATTAAATACTCAGATGGTGGCTCAGTCACTTTTGGAGACAATTCAAAAGGTTATATCATCGGCAAAGGCGATGTGAGCAATTGCGGTACATCTAACTTACCTCTTATTACTAATGTCATGCTAGTTAGAAATTTAAAACACAATTTACTTAGTATTAGTCAGTTATGTGACAAGGGTTTTATAATTTCCTTTTCAAATAATAAGTGTAGTATTTTAGATAAAGACCATAATTTAGTTTTTGAAGGTTATAGAGACAGAAATATATATATTCTAAATATGAATATTAATCATAATTCAGATATGTGTCTTGTGGCTAATGACAATGATCCATGGCTATGGCACAAACGTTTCTGTCATATAAACTTCAGAAATATTGACAAGTTAGCTAAAAACAATCTAGTTAGAGGACTACCCAAAATGAGTTTTAAAGTTAACAACATTTGTGATGCATGTCAATTAGGAAAATTGACCAAATCATCTTTTAAATCCAAGAAAGTTATATCAACATTACAACCACTTGAGTTACTGCACATGGATTTATTTGGACCTACTAGAGTTCAATCAATAAATCACAATCAATATGTGCTTGTAATTGTTGATGATTTCTCTCGTTATACATGGACAATTTTCTTAAAAAATAAAAGTGATACTTTCAATCATTTCAAATCCTTCGTCAAAAGAATTCAAAAATCAAAAGGGATTAAAGTTAAAAATATAAGAAGTGATCATGGCGGAGAGTTTGAAAATAATGAATTTGAACATTTTTGTACAAAGAAAGGTATATATCATAATTTTTCGTTTCCCAGAACTCCACAACAGAACGGAGTAGTAGAACGAAAGAACCGAACTTTACAAGAATGTGCAAGAACATTATTGAATGGAACTACCTTACCAAAACATTTCTGGGCAGAAGCTGTCGCAACCGCCTGTTATGTTTTAAATCGTGTGTCCATAAGACCTCTTACCAAGAACACTCCTTATGAATTGTTTAACAAAAGAAAGCCCAAAATCTCATACTTCAAAGTTTTTGGTTCTAAGTGCTTTATTTTAAATACGAAAGACCAGCTTGGAAAATTCGATCCAAAAGCCGATGAAGGAATATTTGTCGGTTATTCGGAACGAAGTAAGGCCTATCGGATATTTAATAAACGAACCAAAACTATTGAAGAATCACTTCATGTATCTTTTGATGAAATCTATCAGCATCCTCACACAATATCAGATGATGACGAATCAATAGTCATTAATAATCCAATCATCTCAAATACTGATTCTGACTCAGAAGTAATTATTGAGAATGCTCCTCAAATATGTGAATTACAAACACCACCAAGAATATTAAGAGACCATCCGGCCCAAAATATAATAGGTGAAATAACATCACATGTCAGAACAAGGAGTCAACTCAATCAAATGGGTCATGTCGCTTTTCTCTCAAATATCGAACCCAAGAATCCAAAAGAAGCTGCTACAGATGATTACTGGATCATTGCCATGCAGGAAGAACTAAATCAGTTTGAGCGCAATGACGTTTGGGAACTTGTTCCAAGACCAACTGATCAGTCAGTAATTGGTACTAAATGGGTCTATAAAAATAAGGCTGACGAACAAGGAAATATCACCAAAAATAAAGCAAGATTAGTAGCACAAGGATACAATCAAGAAGAAGGTATCGATTATGAAGAAACTTTTGCACCAGTTGCTCGACTAGAAGCTATTAGAATTCTATTATCTTTTGCTTGTCATCATAATTTCAAACTTTATCAGATGGATGTCAAAAGTGCTTTTCTCAATGGATTTATCAAAGAGAATGTCTATGTCGAACAACCTCCGTTGTTCGTACATGAAAAATATCCTGACCATGTGTTCAAACTTAAGAAAGCTCTGTATGGTTTAAAACAAGCACCTCGTGCTTGGTATGAACGATTACGTAGCTATCTTATTAATTCAGGTTTTGAAATAGGCAAAGTCGATCAAACTTTGTTTATTAAACATTCTCGAAAAGATATTCTGGTTATCCAAATATATGTAGACGATATAATCTTTGGTTCAACAAACGATAAACTCTGCAAGGAATTTGCAAGTATTATGACCAAAGAATTTGAAATGTCTCATATGGGAGAACTATCTTATTTTCTTGGACTTCAAATCAAACAACTTTCAAACGGTATTTTTATCAATCAAGAAAAATACTGTGAAAATCTTATCAAACGCTTCGGATTACAAAAATACATCTGGTAAACCAACTCCTATGAGTACAACTACACATCTTGAAAAAGATGAAAGTAGTAAGAATGTTGACCAGAAATTATATCGAAGCATGATTGGTTCTCTTCTTTATCTTACAGCTAGTCGTCCAGATATATTAATGAGTGTTTGTTTATGTGCTCGTTTTCAAGCCGATCCAAAGGAATCACATTTACGAGCAGTAAAACGTATAATTCGTTATCTTAATAATACCAAAGATTTTGGTCTTTTCTATCCAAAAGAATGTCCATTTGAATTAGTATCATACAGTGATGCTGATTTTGGTGGCTCACGAACGGATAGAAAAAGTACAAGTGGTACGTGCCATTTTATTGGAAAATCACTTGTCTCTTGGTTTAGTAAGAAACAGAATTGTGTTTCACTATCAACATGTGAAGCTGAATATATATCAGCGGCTCTTGCTTGTACTCAAGTACTATATATGCAACAAACACTTCAAGATTTTGATATTCATTTATCAAATTCTATTATATACTGTGATAACACAAGTGCTATAAATCTTTCTAAAAATCCAGTGAATCACTCTCGAACTAAACACATTGATATCCGTCATCATTTTCTTCGAGATAATATTGAAAAAAGAAATATATGTCTTGAATATATCCATACTGACAATCAATTAGCAGACATTTTTACTAAGCCGCTGCTCGAATCTAATTTTATTAGATTACGAAGAGAGCTTGGTTTAATTTCAAGAAAAAATCTTGACTAAGCAATTACTAATGTACACTTTCTCTTTTGGTTATTCTCTTTAATTATAATTTTTTTGTTTAAACTAAACTAATGTCTTTTCTCCTAGTAACCGTATCTTTTACTTAACCTATTTTTTATATTAAATATTAGCCATTGCTTTATTTAAATGGTTAAATTTTATTTACTCATTTTATAACTTCAGTTTTAAAAACAAAGCTATTTTTAGAATAACAATAAAATTTCTGCTTATATTTTCGTGGTTAAAAGTTATCATTAACTCACATCCATAAGATTATATATAAGAAACTTATATATAAGCTTGCAAATTTTTTATACTTTGATCATCTTTAATTCTTATCTATCCATAATAATATATTCAACTTACACTATGGCTCATATTTGTGACAAATGTGCGCAAGAATCTCACATTTCTATTACAAGCTCTGAGTCGGACGAATATTATTCTCCTACTACTCCAAAACAAAAATCAAGCTGTCATCATCAATGCTCCTGTATGTCTGATAAAACTCCAAATTCAAAACGAGTTAAAAGGACACTATTCTATTCTCCTCGAACCAAAGCTCAAATTGAAGAGATACACCACTACCAAAAACATCAAATCGACCTTCAGAGACAATTGCATTATGGACAAAACCAACTGTATCATGAACAACAACGTACGTCGGCGCGATTATCCGTCTTAGAAAGAATGGCATCGTTCTTCTGCGGATCAAACAAGCACGATGTTCATGAACCAATGCCATCCGGGCCATCGACTTCAACGACTCCAAACTCTTGGGATAGAAATTATAACGAGAATGAAGGAGCTCGAAATAAGTGGAGTCCAAGGGCTAAACGCATTGAAGACAACAAAAATTCTAATGACAACTCTCCTTCTCATTAGAATTTCATAATGTATATTGTTTTGTTTTCATATATATTTCTTGTAATATCATATATTCTGTAATAATAATATAATATAAAATATATGCAATCGATTTTTTTTCAAAATTTTTTGCAAAATCAAGCAGTTTTCAACACAGAGCAAAACCGGTCGACCACCGGAAATATGACCGGTCGACCAAAAATGCTCTCGGGTTGAAAACGGTCGACCGGTCATATATAGGCGGTCGACCGGTCGCATGCATTTACAGTTTTTTTTACAGTTCACGTATATATTTTATACCCCACACTCATTTCTTTCTACTTCCTACTGAAAGCTTTCCCAATTCCCAAACCCTAGTTCATATTTCTCAAGCTCCAAAACTCTCAAATCCTCATCAATGGCTCCACCACAAAAGAAATCAAAGAAAAGAGCATCTTCGGAATCTTCATCTCTAACTCTCTCTGCCAGAAAGTGGCTTGAAACTCCAGTTGCCGTAACTCGATGGAATCAAATGACAAATTATAAGTTCCATCCGGGCTCATTCATCAAATTCGAAGACTTCACTTCATACGGTATTCGTCGTTTAGCAAACAATTCCAATATTTCTCCTCTAATAGATTTTTCAGATAATAGCGTAGAAATTAATCACTTAATGATTAAATTATTCTACGCAAATATGAATTTAGAAGAATATACACCGGATAATCCAAATGGAGTTATTTGGTCGGTAGTTTGCGGCAAACGAATTTATCTTACTCATGATAGAATAGCTTCTATTCTTGGAATACCAAATCGAGGTGAAGAATTTTCATCGACATTTTGTGAAGTATTCACCCGAAATAGCACTAGCCATAAGTTTATAGAAGATAATAGTGACGGCACCAAATCGATTGGGCTACGACCGACAGCAAGGCTATTACATCGTGTCTTGATGCACTCTCTATTTCCTCGATTAGGAAATTATGATGCCGTCTACAAGGAAAATTTCAAGGCTCTTTATGCTATATACGGGGAAATCGAAATCAACTGGGCTCACATGATTTTCGATGAAATTTTAAAAGTGAATAACTCCACTCGACCTCATTTCTTCTATAATGAGTATATTATGCGCATATTGCTAGCATGTGGAGTAACAGCCCCTGATTCAGCAACATCTACACCAAAATGCATTGACTCCACTACCATCAAGCGCATGAAACTTCCTCCTCCCTATGTTCAGATTATGCCATTCGAACAATGGCAACAACGAGGTACACAAGCACAACGAGCTCCATCTTCCCGACCTCGTTCCGGAGAAGTTAGGTTGTTGAAATCTAAGTCGTCTACAAGAGAATCTCTTGAAACCATCACTCGTAATCAATTCTTACTTGAAGCGAGACTCAAACGTATGGATTCAAAAATTGACAAACGATTCAACAAGGTCAAGTCTTTCTTCAGTGCTATATGGGATGCTATATCATGTAGCACATCTGTCTCTACCCAACATCAAGACCCCGGAAAGCGTCCGGCTCCTCCCACTTTCACTTGGTCAACATCCGAGGAATCTGCTGGTACAAGCGGACAAGGTCATGGAGAGACGTCTAGAGGTGATGACGATGACGATGATAACGATGACGATGATGACGATGATGATGATGAAGATGATGAGGAGGAGATTCAGTCGGACTAAAGCTAGTTTGTTTATTTTTTTAAGTTCTTTAAAAAACATCTGTGACACTTGTACTAATTAGTGTCCATCTTATTGAACTATGGCATGTATGGTAGTTTTCAAAACATCTTATGTTTAAATATGTATTATGCATTGTTCTTTTTTGGTTCATATTCTCTTTTGTTTACTCCTTTTTGTCGATGACAAAGGGGGAGAAAGGTGCTAATAATTGTTTGCAGGGAGAAAGGTGCTAATAATTGTCTGCAGGAAATCACATATTCAGGGGGAGATTCAATACTTTAGCTATATATTGTCATCAATCAAAAAGGGGGAGAATGTTGAGTCAAAGCTTCTATGAAGATTTTGATTGCTGACAACAATATAAAGGCAATCGACAAATCAAGACCTACATATGGTACTCTAGATTATAGGTTGATTATTTGATGTTGTAATAGTGATAAACTTGTTAAAATCTATCCTCAAATAATCATGCATTTCAAATATAGTCGATATATATACATTTAAACATCATTGCACATTCACTGTGAAAATTTACACAGACCGGTCGACCGGTTGAAAATGGGGCGGTCGACCGTTTCTGGTAAAGTTGCACAGTAAACGTGCACACATGCACATAACGACTATATATTTAAAATCCTGTCTACCGGTCATTTTTTGACCTGTCGACCGTTTTTAAACAGAAAGCAAGTTTTCTAAAAGACACTTCTCTTCTCCAAAAGTTGCATCTCCTACCTTTCACCAATAATCACAACTCTTAATGGCAACTGTTTCACCAAGAGTTACAACTATTTCTTCTTATATATACTCATCTAAATCGTTGATTCAAACATGAATTTATATGATTATTATATGCTTTCTCTGATCTTACTTTCTAACATTCTTGCATTCTAAAAGCACTCATTTAATTAATAGCTTATTGAATCATTAAAACTATTTTATACCTTTTGATTCAATAAGCAATATACCTTCTTTAATCTTCACAAAACATCATTCATATTCTTTGAGGATAAGATTATAGGAAGGGTGTACTACTAGTGACAAATCCGTGTTTTCAAGAACACAAGTTGTCAACAACAATTGTATTTGTTTTTGTTGAAGTCCTCGTGTAACAAACGGAAAATTTCGACTTCCGAAAATTCAACATCGATACTCACTTTATCGACTGCCGAGAAATCGAAGGCCGAAAACACCGAGATGTTATGGGTTTTTAAAAGAATTTAAGAAAAGAAAAAAAGAGAGAAAAGGTAGAAAATAGAGAGGAAAGAAGATAGACGATTTTTTAGAAAACAGAGAATTTTTAAATAGAAAAAGAGAATTTGAAAATAGAACGGACAGAAAGGAAACAAAAAGAACAACATCAGAATCTCACAATTCGCAGCGGAACAACATATAATAATAAATGAATAATCTTTAAACAAAGAACTATATCAGTTATTACATTACATTTCATTTCATTACATCATATCATCAGAGTGTACAACAACATACAACATCAACAAACAGTGCAGCGGAAAAAGAAATACTATATACTAGTAATACGCCATGCCATCCAGCTTGCCTCCAGCAACTCCAGAATATCCAGAATATCCTGATAAACCTAACTCTTAACTGCCCGTGTGGAAAATTGGTGGGCACCCAGAGTTTAGGAAGGAAAACAATAAACTCCAAGTCAGTCATGAGACTGGTGTGAGAACTCAAAACAGTTTATTTAACTTTAAAATCAAAATAGGAATATTTTTAAATTCAATTCGCAATGCTTTTAAAAATGAGACTACCATAAGGCCTCCCGCACACACACACAATGCAAACGCAGAATCGGAGGAGATTTCTCCTTATGATAGTCAAAGATGCTTGATACGCATTTAAAATAACATTTGATATTATTATTAGTGTATAGTGTAGGAAAAATTTATTTCGAAAGTAGAATATAAATCTTAGCCAACATACGACCATTATCGTATGCCTACTATAGCTACTATCCAAACAGTGGTGACCACCATAAGTGAATAGCAGGTTCTACAACTAATACCGTACAAGTTTCGTATTGTTTCTTTGGATTTCCAACGAATGATCAGGCCAAGGAACTTCCCATTGCCACATGAGAATGCCTCTGGATGGACATCCCCGAGAACCAAACCGGATCTCTACCAACACAAGGCCGGGTTACTCCTAACTGAGTAACAACTGACCGAATATGCCATCCCCCGGTCCTTTGGGACCTTTTCAACCGAGCGCTCGTAATCAATTCACACAATCATAAAGTGTTTTCAACATGAGTAAGTATCTGGGCTCCATACCATGACACCACCCTTTTCCAGAAGGAAATGGACACATCCTAAAGGGTGCTACCCCTCATAACCTTGCTGCTTCTTTCCTGTTTTGACCATTCACGGGGTGTGAGGCTCGACGAAGTCACATCCACAAAAACATACTTTATACAAAAGCCATGCTTTGGGTCAACAAATGATCAACACAATGATCACTAAGATAGACGATCAAATAAATGATCCTATCTCAAATAATCAACACGATGATCATTTCAGCATCACTCAGCATGTCACATTACCAAACTGGGAATATATCGCTGATAACTTCAACTATATAACCTTTGAGCACATACGTCTCAAAGAAGGGTGTTAAGCAAAGAATAAATTCTCCGCCACCAACAGAAATATATTTGAAAGAAATCGGCTTTATATCTCAAATTGTAATGTCAGACATACAATCCATACAAGTTTGTTCCGGGCTCGAACAAAACCGAAGGCACTTACAAAGAAGTCCTTGCAATCCGGATATTCACAATCCTGATCGGATTTCCCATCACTTATGGAATCTCTATACCAGGAGCGACCCAGTGCAGAGACAATCGATAGGTCATCCTATCGCTCTCGCAAATACCGGTCTTCAACACCGATCTTCAAATGCAATTCACGTCGTATCACATATTCGGAATGGGTTATACGACCCCATGGTCCTTTCCCGGTTAACCCGAATAGTGAGCGCTTATTCAAAAATAAGTGTGCATTCAAATTCAAACAATTCACATCAAATACCCATTCAAAGGGAAATATTGATAGTCGGTTATTGAACTATCAATTGATATGCATACATCACCAGATTCCAAATAATTTTCCAAATTATTTATTTTTCAAAAATATCTTCACTAGATATTAAATTTCAACACTTCAAAAATAAATCAATATTTATTTTTAACAAGTTTCACTTTTCATTCATAAATTCCATAATGAATTTATATTTCAAAATATCCATGCATATATGATTTCAATCATTCATTTCAATTTATCTTCAAAAAGATAAATTCTAATTTTTCACTTCATATTGGAAAACATTCCCATACTTATCAAAAATAAGTAATCGACACATCTCTTTATTTTCAACCTTTGAAAATATTCAATATACTTAAATCGAATTAAGTATATTATTCATTCTTTAAGGGAGATCATTCTCTTAAACATTTTTATTTGGGCCAAAACGAATGTTGCGTAAAACATCGTTACGACAACCCAAAATCACTAGTATAGGGATTCGAAATTAAAATAGATATATAAATCCCAATACTAAACCAAAACATTTCCATTCGGAAATCATTTACTATAACAACAGTGTTATAGTCCACTATTTCCTTTTATTTCTCGAAACATTTATTTCAACAATAAATGTTGAAATCTATGGTTTCGAATCTCAACACCTTTTAAAACATCACTAGATTGTTTTAATTCTATTTAAAACATCAAATCTAAAATATTTCCTTTAACGTGTTATTCACTATTCAAAAACGTGAATATACTTCTTTAACAAATTCCATCCTTTTATTCATTTTAATTCAAAGGATTATTCACTATTTAAAAATGTGAATATAACTCCATTTATAAGTTATAACAATTAACTTATCAAAATAAGTCGTTTGCGAATTTATAAAACAACGTTTATAAATTCCATTTCTATTTATTTATAAAAACTTCCTTTTTATAAATTCCTTTATTAATCTATTCCAGTTTATAACTAAATTATAAACTAAACGTTCATATTATAAGTTAAATACTTATAAAACGATTATTTTATAAGATCGTTCTTTTAAAGACTTTCCAATTTATAAATCTTATAACTTATAAGATTTAATGATTTATCCAATCTACTCTTCAAATAATTTCACCAAATTTATAAATCTTACTATTTATAAATTTCATTTATAACTTCACAGTTTATAATTCTATAAATTTCATTCTATTATGAAATTCATTTTTCACTTCATTTAAAACACTTATAAAAACTCGTTTTATAATGTCAATATTTCGATTTATAAATATCTATTTATAAATCTCTTAATATAAATCAGTTTATATTATTATTCTAAAACGTCTTTAAATTCCTTTAAAATTTCACCGTTCTCTTGATTTATAAAATAATCAAATTTTATAAATCTTATATTCAAACTTTTAATAATAAACTCAAAAATCCAGTTTAAAACTATTTTATAAAATCATTGGTTCATATTTCTCAAAAATCGACTTTTAATCGTATTTCTAAAAATCAGCTTTTTAACTATATTTCACAAAAACCATAATTTTTATAACTTTAAAAATTATAACGTTTATTTATTTATAATGGATCAATTCCAAAAATATAGTATATTTTCAAAATCACTTTAAAAACATTTTAAAATCCCAAAATCTGGGTCCAATGATGCTACACACCAAATAGTCAATCACGACTAACAACGATATCATATATCGATATGATAATCCATCAAATATCAAAATATCTGAAATAAAATAAAAACTGTTGAGGAATCCAGTTGGATCCCTCCAACCTGTTTTCCTGCATCCAAAAACATTAGCACAATACCAATTTCGCTCCAGTACGAAATTATCGCGGTATATGTTCTTATTAAATATTATCCGCTTAATAACGGCGTAATAGGGTCTCATCCGCTAAACAAAAAAATGCGGGAAATCAACAACTGCAATATATACATATGCCAATATATATATATTGATATTATATATAATACCAATTTCACTGTTTATGAAATATTCGCGGTATATGTTTATAATAAATAACATCCGCTTACTAACGGCGCATAATGTCTATTTTAACAATCAATAATTTACAGTCATCATTCAAACATGCATTCTAATATTTTAAATCTAACTATTTAAAATAAAATCGAAATCTATTCGATTGAGTGAGAAGTTCTCACCTTGATTTTAAATTCCGTTTTAGCTTTTATTTCGAATAAAATTAAACGTGCGTTTAATTTTACCCGAAATTCTCACTAACTCCAAACGACTCCAAACCAACTCCATCGCGTAGTGCTCGTCCATACGATTCCAACGCAACTGGATTTGCATTTTTTCGACCTCGTATGAAAAAGTTACGTATTTTACAAGATTGCACACAATTTTATAACTAAATTTACAATATAAACTTTCATATTTAAACCTACAGCAATCTAGAGCCATAGGATCTTTCATCATCTCATCTACACCGTACCCCCCCTTCTTCCATCTCTCACGCAAGCTCCAGTACTCATCAACGCACATAGAACCCACTAGCTCAATTCTAGGGTTTCAATTCTCAACCACAACAAGCGATTTGAACACGATCGGAGACTTGCATCTTGAAGCTCCTTCCACCACACATACTCGGCCAAGATAGCCATGAGCTCGGCCTGCTATTGTGCGTTGAAACTCGTGCGCAAGGCAGCACGGTCGGCCTCCCCTAGCTCCTCCTCCGTTGCACCATTTCCGATCAACTCCGTATGAAATCAAAGCTCTCTTCGTGCTCTCCAACCTTCGTGTTAAACACTTCGGCTAAATCTTGATGGATTGGAAGAGATTAAGGAATGAAATTGGGAAAAATCTGGCCATAGAATGATAAAGTGGCGGCTACTAGTTTAGGGTTAGGGTTTAGTGATATTTTTTATCAAATTTATGAAGGCTCATGTCTATTTATAAGGAACGAGCGACACTATTCATCCCGGATTTTCCGAACTCCGATTTAGACGCCGTAACCAGCGTACCTAGGGTTTATCCCGCGTTCCGGACACAATGGAACAGGTTTCGGAAGCTAATTCGGACATCTGTGCGAGTTATGGCTGAAAACGTTCAATTTAAATTAAACCGATTTAACTCGATTTCTAGGCGTTTTAATTTGTACCGGACAAACGGTAAATCCAATTGACTTGAAATTTGAAACCTTACAATAATATCACATTACGGATCCGATGAAACTGGTTTCGTCGAAATCCGAGACTTTTTGAAAAATGGCTATTTTGACTCGCCAAATTTAAATTAAAAATAATTCGATGCGTTTCGAGCTGCCACGATCAAACGATAGCTCCGATTGACACGAAAATTGAAATCCGGTAATAACTAACTATTACGAATCCAATGGAACTGGTTTCGTTCAATTCTGAGACTGTTCAAAAATTGGCTATTTTACAGTCGATTATTAAATATTAAAATATTCAATTTTCACAAATTAACTTTTAATTCGATTTTAAAAGTTCTAAAATATTTCTATAACTCCAGTATGATTAAATAAAATTTTCCAAATTATTTTCAATCATATTTAACTCAATTTTTAATTATTTCCATAATTTAACATATTAAATTATCGATTTAATTATCCAATTAAATCCAATAAATCAAAATAAAATTTATTTGACTTAAAAATTCACTTATAAATATTTAAAATTAATTAAATATTCAATTTTTAATTAATAAAAATTCTGGGTCGTTACAATCTTTCCCCCTTAAAAGAATTTCGTCCTCGAAATTACAAGTAAGAAAAGTTACAGAATTTATTAACTTTCCAAAATTCATAATTAAACTTCTTACAAATCTTTACTAAGTTTTCAAATCATACTTTGTTATCTTTTCAAAAACAACTACTATTGTTTAACTTTCAATTCCAAATCAAAGTTTAAAGTTTTCAAAATTTTTCCAAAATTTTCTCAAATTTTTCTAACGCCTTAAATTTTCGGAAAAATTCGCCATAGTCTCCTTTGCGTGGCTCGATCCGAAAAAAAAAATGACAGTATATATATCACAAATATACATCTCATCAAGTAATGAGGCATCCCGAAGGGAAAAAAGTGTAAAAGTACGATATTTAATCCGAGATATGTACCTTATATTTTATTAGCAAGCATATACGGCTAATATAGCGCAAAAGCGAACTCCAAATGCGAAGCAAACGCGATCCGCACCTACTAATCACTTAACAAACAACATGAGAATCATGCATATAGACAATAATCTCAATATACAACATATAGCAACATATCAACTATATATGTCACATAGAAATGCAACTAAACAACAAATGAAACCATCAACCAGCTATCATCCATATCCAAATAAACATTCATAACCAATAATATTCATTCATATTTTCATTCATATACAATGAATTGGTTTTCACTTTAAATCACATTTGATTTGTTTACATTGGATTTACTAACATTCATTCTCAATTCTAATTAGTTTCAATTTGTTAACATTCACTAATTAAATCCCATTCACATTCAATTCTATTCAAATTTATTTACTTCTAATTTGAATTCAATTTCATAGTTTTCAATTTCATTAACTCTTAATGAATTTTATACAATCAATCAACATCCATATAACAACCAATGTATATTAATTATAACCAAATTCCTTTGCTTATATTCATTCAATTTGGTTTAACACCATCACTTTCAATTGGTTTAATTAAATTGATTAACATTCAATCTTTCAACTTTCAATAACTTTAGATTTTAATGAATTAACACTTATATTCATCTTTCATATCAATTATTCACATTCAATTGATTAACAGCCAAGCCATTCATTCAATTCAATTACAAAGTTGAATTCTATTACATAACTTAAGTTCATATTCTTTTAATCCACTTGATTATTTACTTCGATACCAATATCAACTTAATTCAATATCTCTTAAGTTATATTCCATTTAACTTTAAATTCACTTTTATTTACAACTCATATTCATATAGTTTTACTTCTTGTATATATAAGTTTATTTCACAATTGTAAATCATTTTAATTATAATTCAATCCTTATAATTCTTTTGCTTATACAATTATTCTTTTATTTAGATTATTCAAACAACCAAACGATCAACTTATATACACTTTAATAATTCTGAAAAATTATTCCTTTATATATAAAAATATAATCAAGGTAAAATTATTTCATTCACCCAATTTAAACAATATTGTGCCGAATTGTTCTATTCAAGTGTTTAGAAACCCCTTCGGCATAGTCTTGCGGACCACGCTGACGAAAGTTCATATGCCACTCAATAAACCAATCATCACAATATAAAACAATTTTATATACACTAACAAATACGCTCTCATAGCTATTATTACACTCAAATTCATTCTAGAGTACTACTGACTCTATCTCTAATGAGTAATACCCAACAGAACCATGGTTGTCGCTTAACCATCAGCTCTGATACCAAATGTAACAAACGGAAAATTTCGACTTCCGAAAATTCAACATCGATACTCACTTTATCGACTGCCGAGAAATCGAAGGCCGAAAACACCGAGATGTTATGGGTTTTTAAAAGAATTTAAGAAAAGAAAAAAAGAGAGAAAAGGTAGAAAATAGAGAGGAAAGAAGATAGACGATTTTTTAGAAAACAGAGAATTTTTAAATAGAAAAAGAAAATTTGAAAATAGAACGGACAGAAAGGAAACAAAAAGAACAACATCAGAATCTCACAATTCGCAGCGGAACAACATATAATAATAAATGAATAATCTTTAAACAAAGAACTATATCAGTTATTACATTACATTTCATTTCATTACATCATATCATCAGAGTGTACAACAACATACAACATCAACAAACAGTGCAGCGGAAAAAGAAATACTATATACTAGTAATACGCCATGCCATCCAGCTTGCCTCCAGCAACTCCAGAATATCCAGAATATCCTGATAAACCTAACTCTTAACTGCCCGTGTGGAAAATTGGTGGGCACCCAGAGTTTAGGAAGGAAAACAATAAACTCCAAGTCAGTCATGAGACTGGTGTGAGAACTCAAAACAGTTTATTTAACTTTAAAATCAAAATAGGAATATTTTTAAATTCAATTCGCAATGCTTTTAAAAATGAGACTACCATAAGGCCTCCCGCACACACACACAATGCAAACGCAGAATCGGAGGAGATTTCTCCTTATGATAGTCAAAGATGCTTGATACGCATTTAAAATAACATTTGATATTATTATTAGTGTATAGTGTAGGAAAAATTTATTTCGAAAGTAGAATATAAATCTTAGCCAACATACGACCATTATCGTATGCCTACTATAGCTACTATCCAAACAGTGGTGACCACCATAAGTGAATAGCAGGTTCTACAACTAATACCGTACAAGTTTCGTATTGTTTCTTTGGATTTCCAACGAATGATCAGGCCAAGGAACTTCCCATTGCCACATGAGAATGCCTCTGGATGGACATCCCTGAGAACCAAACCGGATCTCTACCAACACAAGGCCGGGTTACTCCTAACTGAGTAACAACTGACCGAATATGCCATCCCCCGGTCCTTTGGGACCTTTTCAACCGAGCGCTCGTAATCAATTCACACAATCATAAAGTGTTTTCAACATGAGTAAGTATCTGGGCTCCATACCATGACACCACCCTTTTCCAGAAGGAAATGGACACATCCTAAAGGGTGCTACCCCTCATAACCTTGCTGCTTCTTTCCTGTTTTGACCATTCACGGGGTGTGAGGCTCGACGAAGTCACATCCACAAAAACATACTTTATACAAAAGCCATGCTTTGGGTCAACAAATGATCAACACAATGATCACTAAGATAGACGATCAAATAAATGATCCTATCTCAAATAATCAACACGATGATCATTTCAGCATCACTCAGCATGTCACATTACCAAACTGGGAATATATCGCTGATAACTTCAACTATATAACCTTTGAGCACATACGTCTCAAAGAAGGGTGTTAAGCAAAGAATAAATTCTCCGCCACCAACAGAAATATATTTGAAAGAAATCGGCTTTATATCTCAAATTGTAATGTCAGACATACAATCCATACAAGTTTGTTCCGGGCTCGAACAAAACCGAAGGCACTTACAAAGAAGTCCTTGCAATCCGGATATTCACAATCCTGATCGGATTTCCCATCACTTATGGAATCTCTATACCAGGAGCGACCCAGTGCAGAGACAATCGATAGGTCATCCTATCGCTCTCGCAAATACCGGTCTTCAACACCGATCTTCAAATGCAATTCACGTCGTATCACATATTCGGAATGGGTTATACGACCCCATGGTCCTTTCCCGGTTAACCCGAATAGTGAGCGCTTATTCAAAAATAAGTGTGCATTCAAATTCAAACAATTCACATCAAATACCCATTCAAAGGGAAATATTGATAGTCGGTTATTGAACTATCAATTGATATGCATACATCACCAGATTCCAAATAATTTTCCAAATTATTTATTTTTCAAAAATATCTTCACTAGATATTAAATTTCAACACTTCAAAAATAAATCAATATTTATTTTTAACAAGTTTCACTTTTCATTCATAAATTCCATAATGAATTTATATTTCAAAATATCCATGCATATATGATTTCAATCATTCATTTCAATTTATCTTCAAAAAGATAAATTCTAATTTTTCACTTCATATTGGAAAACATTCCCATACTTATCAAAAATAAGTAATTGACACATCTCTTTATTTTCAACCTTTGAAAATATTCAATATACTTAAATCGAATTAAGTATATTATTCATTCTTTAAGGGAGATCATTCTCTTAAACATTTTTATTTGGGCCAAAACGAATGTTGCGTAAAACATCGTTACGACAACCCAAAATCACTAGTATAGGGATTCGAAATTAAAATAGATATATAAATCCCAATACTAAACCAAAACATTTCCATTCGGAAATCATTTACTATAACAACAGTGTTATAGTCCACTATTTCCTTTTATTTCTCGAAACATTTATTTCAACAATAAATGTTGAAATCTATGGTTTCGAATCTCAACACCTTTTAAAACATCACTAGATTGTTTTAATTCTATTTAAAACATCAAATCTAAAATATTTCCTTTAACGTGTTATTCACTATTCAAAAACGTGAATATACTTCTTTAACAAATTCCATCCTTTTATTCATTTTAATTCAAAGGATTATTCACTATTTAAAAATGTGAATATAACTCCATTTATAAGTTATAACAATTAACTTATCAAAATAAGTCGTTTGCGAATTTATAAAACAACGTTTATAAATTCCATTTCTATTTATTTATAAAAACTTCCTTTTTATAAATTCCTTTATTAATCTATTCCAGTTTATAACTAAATTATAAACTAAACGTTCATATTATAAGTTAAATACTTATAAAACGATTATTTTATAAGATCGTTCTTTTAAAGACTTTCCAATTTATAAATCTTATAACTTATAAGATTTAATGATTTATCCAATCTACTCTTCAAATAATTTCACCAAATTTATAAATCTTACTATTTATAAATTTCATTTATAACTTCACAGTTTATAATTCTATAAATTTCATTCTATTATGAAATTCATTTTTCACTTCATTTAAAACACTTATAAAAACTCGTTTTATAATGTCAATATTTCGATTTATAAATATCTATTTATAAATCTCTTAATATAAATCAGTTTATATTATTATTCTAAAACGTCTTTAAATTCCTTTAAAATTTCACCGTTCTCTTGATTTATAAAATAATCAAATTTTATAAATCTTATATTCAAACTTTTAATAATAAACTCAAAAATCCAGTTTAAAACTATTTTATAAAATCATTGGTTCATATTTCTCAAAAATCGACTTTTAATCGTATTTCTAAAAATCAGCTTTTTAACTATATTTCACAAAAACCATAATTTTTATAACTTTAAAAATTATAACGTTTATTTATTTATAATGGATCAATTCCAAAAATATAGTATATTTTCAAAATCACTTTAAAAACATTTTAAAATCCCAAAATCTGGGTCCAATGATGCTACACACCAAATAGTCAATCACGACTAACAACGATATCATATATCGATATGATAATCCATCAAATATCAAAATATCTGAAATAAAATAAAAACTGTTGAGGAATCCAGTTGGATCCCTCCAACCTGTTTTCCTGCATCCAAAAACATTAGCACAATACCAATTTCGCTCCAGTACGAAATTATCGCGGTATATGTTCTTATTAAATATTATCCGCTTAATAACGGCGTAATAGGGTCTCATCCGCTAAACAAAAAAATGCGGGAAATCAACAACTGCAATATATACATATGCCAATATATATATATATTGATATTATATATAATACCAATTTCACTGTTTATGAAATATTCGCGGTATATGTTTATAATAAATAACATCCGCTTACTAACGGCGCATAATGTCTATTTTAACAATCAATAATTTACAGTCATCATTCAAACATGCATTCTAATATTTTAAATCTAACTATTTAAAATAAAATCGAAATCTATTCGATTGAGTGAGAAGTTCTCACCTTGATTTTAAATTCCATTTTAGCTTTTATTTCGAATAAAATTAAACGCGCGTTTAATTTTACCCGAAATTCTCACTAACTCCAAACGACTCCAAACCAACTCCATCGCGTAGTGCTCGTCCATACGATTCCAACGCAACTGGATTTGCATTTTTTCGACCTCGTATGAAAAAGTTACGTATTTTACAAGATTGCACACAATTTTATAACTAAATTTACAATATAAACTTTCATATTTAAACCTACAGCAATCTAGAGCCATAGGATCTTTCATCATCTCATCTACACCGTACCCCCCCTTCTTCCATCTCTCACGCAAGCTCCAGTACTCATCAACGCACATAGAACCCACTAGCTCAATTCTAGGGTTTCAATTCTCAACCACAACAAGCGATTTGAACACGATCGGAGACTTGCATCTTGAAGCTCCTTCCACCACACATACTCGGCCAAGATAGCCATGAGCTCGGCCTGCTATTGTGCGTTGAAACTCGTGCGCAAGGCAGCACGGTCGGCCTCCCCTAGCTCCTCCTCCGTTGCACCATTTCCGATCAACTCCGTATGAAATCAAAGCTCTCTTCGTGCTCTCCAACCTTCGTGTTAAACACTTCGGCTAAATCTTGATGGATTGGAAGAGATTAAGGAATGAAATTGGGAAAAATCTGGCCATAGAATGATAAAGTGGCGGCTACTAGTTTAGGGTTAGGGTTTAGTGATATTTTTTATCAAATTTATGAAGGCTCATGTCTATTTATAAGGAACGAGCGACACTATTCATCCCGGATTTTCCGAACTCCGATTTAGACGCCGTAACCAGCGTACCTAGGGTTTATCCCGCGTTCCGGACACAATGGAACAGGTTTCGGAAGCTAATTCGGACATCTGTGCGAGTTATGGCTGAAAACGTTCAATTTAAATTAAACTGATTTAACTCGATTTCTAGGCGTTTTAATTTGTACCGGACAAACGGTAAATCCAATTGACTTGAAATTTGAAACCTTACAATAATATCACATTACGGATCCGATGAAACTGGTTTCGTCGAAATCCGAGACTTTTTGAAAAATGGCTATTTTGACTCGCCAAATTTAAATTAAAAATAATTCGATGCGTTTCGAGCTGCCACGATCAAACGGTAGCTCCGATTGACACGAAAATTGAAATCCGGTAATAACTAACTATTACGGATCCAATGGAACTGGTTTCGTTCAATTCTGAGACTGTTCAAAAATTGGCTATTTTACAGTCGATTATTAAATATTAAAATATTCAATTTTCACAAATTAACTTTTAATTCGATTTTAAAAGTTCTAAAATATTTCTATAACTCCAGTATGATTAAATAAAATTTTCCAAATTATTTTCAATCATATTTAACTCAATTTTTAATTATTTCCATAATTTAACATATTAAATTATCGATTTAATTATCCAATTAAATCCAATAAATCAAAATAAAATTTATTTGACTTAAAAATTCACTTATAAATATTTAAAATTAATTAAATATTCAATTTTTAATTAATAAAAATTCTGGGTCGTTACACCTCGTGTTGTAAGAGGCAAGTGTTGAAGTCCTCGGTGTTGTAAGAGGCAAGTGTTGAAGTCCTCAGTGTATTAGAGGCGTGAAATCCCGTTCGGCTGTTCGGGTATTGTAAACCTGTTCCTCCGGGTGAAGCGAGGTAGTTAATAGTGAAAATCCAGATAGGAGTCTGGGACTGGACGTAGGACGGTGCTCCGAACCAGTATAAAAATCTCTGGTGTGATTTTTCTATTTTTATTTTTGCTTTGCTACTATCATCTATTTTCCGCATTTATATTATAGTCCATATTACACGATCCGTGTGTACTATATTAGTACGTGCATTAGTATACTCACCCGCACTTTCATGGAGAAGCGTCGACGAGGAAGGAGGAAGCCCTAACCCTAGAAGCGGAAGTAAGCTCCAGGATGTTGCTAGAATTGCCGAACCATTATCTTGGTTCGGTGGAGCTGGAGCGGTGTAGGGTGGAGTCCGAACGAGCTACTTCGTTCGGTGGTTGGTTGGTGGTTGGAGCGGCAGTGGAAATCTGATTCGGTGATGGAAGTTTTTGTTTAAAGCGGAAGTAAATACCAAACCAGAGAGCTCGTTCGGTAGCTGATGTCGTTCCAATGCTATGCTGTTTCAAATAGAAGTGCCAGTGCCGAACTAGAAGTTGCTGCTCCAAAATGCTATGTGCCAAACCAAGTATTATCGGTCCAAATTTGAGATGCTGAAGGCTATATTGGAGATACCCGATATAATGCTCACTATCTCATTCAGTATTGTAACAAAGCGGTTATGTATACTATTATGTTATGTTTACATTCTTAGGCCTTGGCCCAGCAACATACAGGTTATTCTTATAAATAGCTTACAACAAGTACTGTATTGTATTAGTTGAGAAATAATCAATACAATCATCTTCACTTCGTCATTCTATTACTTCTGCATTTATCAAATTACAGTTCAGATCAAAATATATTTTGTAAGAATTCGAATATGGTATCAGAGCCAATCTAAGCCTCACGGCAATCTTGAAACATATTCTCCATCAGACCTTCATCATCAGGGATCATCATCTGAGAATTCAGTTTCAAGTATCTCATCAGAATCTATATTCATTATCTGAGACCAAGAATTCAAAGCTTCAAATTGAGAAAACAAAGAGATGCCATGCCGAGCAACAATACTGGCTGCATCACTTCTTAAAAACAAAGAAAAGCATTGAATTTATCACAAGAAAAAAAAGAAATCATCACAAAATCCATCAAAATATCAAGAAACAACACCTTACCAGAAAAACCCATCATCAGAAACAATCATTTGGGTTAGTGGTTGAACATACCTAATATTTTGAGGATTTTCAGATATTCTTGCGTTCTTGTGTCTTGCCTAAAACCGACAGGTTACAATTCTTGAATCGAGATCATATTTGTCTCCCTGCTTTTTCAACCTCCTGATTCTTGCATCATGGCCAATAGCTCAGCAACATCATCAACTTCTGAATTTGATCAAACTGCCACAGAGAATCTCATCAAGACTATAGTCAGCCCACAGAGTCAACTGGTCACAGTTCATCTGGAAGAAGACAACTATCTTCTATGGAAAGCACAGGTTGAAACTGCAGTCAGAGGGTATGGACTTGAAGATTTCCTCAATGGGACAATTAGAATTCCTCCAAGATTCATCACTAGTTCAGAAAACACAACGGTCAATAACCCAGAATTTGTAAAGTATCAAAGACAAGATAGCTTAATATGTTCTTGGTTACTTTCATCCATAAGTATAAAATTACCGCCCCAAGTGATTGGCAGTAAAACTGCAAATGGTGTTTGGGCAACAGTTGAGAGAATCTTCAATTCTCAGTCAGCAGCCAAAGTTATGCATTATAAAAGGCAACTACATAGTATCAGGAAAGAAAACATCACAATGGGTGAATATCTTGCAAAAATCAAAACAACATGTGACCTTCTTGAAGCAGCAGGCCATAAAGTATCATCAACTGAGCACGTATTGATCATATTAAGTGGCTTAAGTGATGATTATGAATCTGTTGTTGCTGTTATATCCTCTCAAAGAGCTACATCAACTCTAGAGGATGTACATGTTATACTTCTTGCCCATGAAGGCAGACTAGAATTCAAGAAACCTACAGATACTGACATGACAGTCAATTATGCAGTGGGACAGAGAAGCAAGAATCAATATAACAATAACAACAAAGGTAACCCAACTACCAGAGGTAGAGGCAGAGGCAGATACAACAACAACAACAGGCCAAAGTGTCAAATATGTGAGAAAATTGGTCACACTGCCCCAAAGTGTTACTTTAGACTCAACATGAACTATACACCAGGTCAAAACTCAAATAGTCAGAGGAATGGAAGTGCAAATATAACCCAAATACAACAAGACACAAGTAATCAATCAAGCAATAACAGGGCAAACAGTCAGAATGATACTAACAGATCAGATCAGACACTGGATGAAAGTTGGTACCCAGACTCTGGTGCAACCAATCACATCACTAACAATCTGGAGAATCTAAATCTAGGGAACAAGGAGTACAAAGGTAATAAAACCATACACATGGGTAATGGTGAGGCAGTAAAGATCACACACACTGGTATTGCTTGCATCAAAGGTGAAAGAAAACTATATCTCAATAATCTTTTAATGGTTCCACAAATAAAGAAAAACCTATTAAGTGTTTCACAGTTTGCAAGTGATAACAATGTATATTTTGAATTCTATCCTAAGTACTGTCTAGTTAGAGACATTCTAACAAAAGAAATTTTATTGCAGGGTGAAGCAGTAAAGGGTCTGTATAGGTTTAAACTTGTTGAGTCAAGAAGAACAAACTCTGACAAGTGTGTTGATATGTGTAACCTTTCTGAACTTGCTCAAAATGAAAGGAAATTGAGCAACTTTGATATCTGGCACTATAAGCTAGGTCACCCTAGCGCAAATGTTGTAAGAAAAGTATTATCAGGAAACAAAATTCCATTTGAGGTTACTCTTCCTTATATTTGTACTTTTTGTCAAATGGGTAAGAGTCACAAATTACCTTTTTCAGATTCTATGGCTCAATATGATAAACCACTAATGTTAGTTGCTGCTGATCTCTGGGGTCCATCCCCAATCTACTCTGACTATGGATATAAGTATTATATATCTTTTGTTGATGCATGTACAAGATACACCTGGGTGTACTTTCTTAAAACTAAAAATGAAGCACACCAAATCACCATACACTTTATTACACAAGCTGAAAAACAAACCAATCATCAAGTTAAAGTCATACAAACTAATGGTGGTGGAGAATTTAAAACTCTTAACAACTACTTTAGTAAAAAGGGGATAATTCATAGAATTACATGTCCCTATACCTCTGAACAAAATGGTCTAGTAGAGAGAAAACACCGACATATTGTGGAGTCAGGTCTAACATTACTTGCTCAAGCAAAATTACCTATGAAATTCTGGCCTGAATCATTTAGTACTGCTGTACACCTGATAAACAGGCTACCAACCAATGTACTAAATGATAAAAGTCCAATGGAAAAACTATTCAATGTAAAACCTGACTATCAGCTTCTAAAAACCTTTGGGTGTTTGTGTTTTCCCTACACTAGACCATACAACACACACAAATTAAATTTTAGATCCACTCCATGTACATTTCTTGGCTACGCTTCAAATCAAAAAGGTTACAAGTGTATTGATACCAGTGGCAAAATATTCATAAGTAGACATGTAGTCTTTAATGAGCATGTTTATCCCTACTCTGATATCAGTATCAAGACAACAGGGAAAGTGTACAACCCAAAAGCATCAATACCACCTATGTAACGACCCAGAATTTTAAACAATTTAATTTGAAAATATTTAATTAATTTTAATATTTGAATGATGGTTTGAATTGAATTTCAAATTATCAGAATAAATTTAGCGATTAAATTATAGAATTTAAATCTATTGAGAGTTGAATAAAAATTTGAATCTTCAATTTTAAGCTGAATAAAAATATTTCAAAGGCTTGTAAAATCCATATTGATAGTACTGAAGATTTTAGAAGTTTCAGAATTTAATTATACAGTTATTTATTCAGTTTTGAAATTAATACGTTTAAATCAATATTCAAAAATAGCCGTCCGAGGCACAGTCTCGGATTTCGACGAAACCAGTTCCATTGGGTCCGTAATATTGAATTATTGCGGGATTTCAAATTTCGCATTTTTCGGAGATGATATGTGAGCACACGGCGATCAAACGCGTTGAAATTTAATTCGATTTCAACTTGAATTTAAATTTAATTTATTAACAAACGCACGTTATCTTCCTTTAACCACGCCTAAATCCTTGCCTAAAATCACGCTGAGAAATCGTGTAAACCATTCCTCTGTTGTTTTAAAATATCATCTCCCTCATTCCTCTCTTCAGTTCAAAATTATTTCGTTCGAATCAAATAATGGCCGCATTCCTCTCTTCTGTTTCAAGCGAATAAAAGAGAAAAAAATTTATGGCTCCTTCGTTAAACCCTCTCTCACCAGATCAATCGAACGAGTTCTCTTCGTTTCTTCTTCCTCCCTCTAAATCTCATTCGCAACAAAAAAAAAAAGAGGCCGAAGCCCTAAATCAGTTCGACCGGAATTCATTCGTAAAAAAAAAAAAAAAAAAAAATGGTGGCGCGCGCGTTGAGGTGGTTCGTGGGTTCGTCGCGTTTGGCGAGAGTGGGCGACGTCTTGGAGTTCGCGAGCAAGGAGGTGGCGCTGCGACAGCGGCGCGCGAGTGTGGCCGAGGCAGGGGGGGCCGCCGCGCGTGTGGCGTAGCTGGGGGGGTTCTGCGCGTTCGCAAGATGGAGGCTAGGGCTTGCGGCGACGTGCGTGGTCGCGCGTGTGGGTGGATCTCGTGGTGGATGTGCGGCGATCTGGAGTGGGTGCGTTCGATCGATTTCAGGTGGCGCGATTCGATTGGTGGTCGCGAGGCAAAGCTGGGCAGTGAGGTACTTCACTCGTTCGTTTCAATTCGAAATTGAGAATATCCATATATGAATATATACGAGATATTTAAAGTAGTTCTATTTATATAAATAACATACTATTAGTAATTTTGCAGCAAAAAGAAAAAAAAAAAAGGAAATCTGAACCCAGTTTTTTTCTCACTAAAACAGTGATGTTTAGTTATATATATATATATATAAAAAAAAAAAAAAAAGTTAGTTTGAAATTAAAATTTTAGTTAAATAAATTTATTTTAGTAAGTTTAGTTGAGATTTAATTTGAATTGTAAAGACAGTCTAAAACTTAATTTTATGTTGAGTGAATGAAGGAATTTTATTAAAAAGAGGTTATTTTAAAGTTTAGTAAAACAAAATTTATTAAAAGAAATTGATTTAAAGATATCAATTTAATGAAAAGTAAATTTTTAGTTCGTTAAATTTATTAAAGGAGAAAAATTGATTTCAAAAAGAATTATCAGCTAATCAAAAAAAATTATTCAACGGAAATTTATTATTGATCTATTCGAATATTAATGAATTGTGTAAATAATTTAAAATAGGTATACAACAAGGAAATCGAGTCAAGATGGATATGGACTGCAAAATAAAAGCAAAGGTGAGAACTTCTCACTCAAAAAGGGTTTATTAAATTTTAAATAGTTATATTTAAAATTTGTTGATGGATTGATTGATTGTTTGCTTGATTGTGATAGTAGATATTTTAGGATATATCTATATATAGCAATATATATATATATATTGGCATATGTATATATTGCAGTTGATTGATTTCCCGCCTCGTATAGCGGATGAGACCCTATTGCGCCGTTAGTAAGCGGAATATTTTTTAAAATCCCATATACCGCGATATTCCACCTCGAAGTGGAATGGGTATTGTGCTAACTCTTTGGATGCAGGGAAACAGGTTGGAGGGATCCAACTGGACCCCTCACAAATATTTATTTGTTTATAAATATTTTTGATGATTGTGAATATCATATCGATATATGATATTTGTGTAGTGATTGACAAATTGATGCTGTGGCATCATCGGATTCGTTTTTAAAGTTAAAAATAATGATTTTTGATTTTAAAGGGATTTTTAAATCGATTTTCCAAATATATGTTTTTAGTAAAATTTTGAATTGATTCGTTTTAAACCAAATTAAAAATTTAATTTTTGAAGTTATAGAATTTAAGATTTTTATAAAATAAAATCAAATTGAGATTTTTGGAAATAAATAGTTAAGTAAATTGAAATTGGTTTAAATTGGAATTTTTGAATTATTAAAAACAATGTATATAAAAGATTTTTAAATTGATTTTTATAAATTTAAAATGATTGGAATTATAAATTGAGTTTTTATAAATGTTATAAATGAAGTATAAATTGTTTTTATAAGTAAATGAAAATTTATAAATTTATAAAGTGTGAAGTTAGAAAATGTATAGATTTGTAAAACAAAAGTCTATAAGTAAATTTCTTATGAATTGGACCTTGTCATTTATGTGGAAGATAAATGGAATTTGCTAATAAATTGACTTTTGGTAAATAGAAGTTTATGAAATTATAAATGGGATTTATAAACGTTGTTTTATAAATCCGAAATCAAATCGAATTTGATAAGTTGGAAATAGGAAATTTATAAAGAAAACTTATAAGTAATAAGATTTATAATTGGTGAAGTTCAAAGGAACGATTTGTAAATAAATAAATTATAAGTACTTGACTTATAATATGAACCTTTGGTATTAAAATTGAGTTGTATCAATTGAATTGGGTTAATAAACGAGATTTACAAAATCGAAGCTTTTAAAATAGAAATGGAATTTATAAACACCGTTTATAAAATCCGAAACCAATTGAATTTGATGAATTGAATATAGAAGTTTATAAAGAAGTTATATTAAAGAAGTTATATTCACGTTTTTGAACGGTAAATATATTATTGAATAAAATGGATATCTTTTGAGGAAAGAATGTGTTAAAAAGAAATTAAAACGGTTTAAAGATATTTTAAAATGCATTGAGTATTGAGAACATAGATTTCAACATTTATTGTTGAAATAGACGTTTTCAAGAAATAGAAGGGAATGAGAACATAGATTTCAACATTTATTGTTGAAATAGACGTTTTCGAGAAATAGAAGGAAAGGAAATCGTAGATTTCAACATTCATTGTTGAAATAGACGTTTTCGAGAAATAAGGAAATGGTGGACTATAACACTGTTGTTATAGTAAATGATTTCCGAAAGGAAATGTTTTGAATAGTATTGGGATTTATATATCTATTTAAATTCAAATCCCTATACTAGTGATTTTGGGTTGTCGTAACGATGTTTTACGCAACATTCGTTTTGACCCAAATAAATGTGAATAAAAGTATGATTTTCTTAACGAATGAAATATATACTTAACTATGGTTTAAGTATATTGAATATTTTCAAATTGTTGAAAATAAATAAGATTTTTGAATTACTTATTTTTAAATAAGTATGGAATTATTTTTCCAATATGAAATGGAACGATTTTAAGAATTTATCTTTCTGAAGATAAATTGGAATTGAATATGTGAAATCTATTGAAACTGTAAATCAATAGAAAATATGAAATATAAATTCACTATAGAATTTATAAATGGAAAAGGGAAATTGGTTTCAAAATAAACATTGGTTTATTTTTGAAGTATTGAGATTTTATATCTAGTATAGATATTTTTGGAAAAATAAATAATTTGGAGAATTATTTGGAATCTGATGATGTGGCGCATCTTTATTGATAGTTAAATAACCGACTATCAATATTTACCCTTGAATGAGTAATTGCTGTGATTGCTTGAATTGGATGCCACACTTATTTTTAAAATAAGCGCTCACTATTCGGGTTAACCGGGAAAGGACCATGGGGTCGTATAACCCATTCCGAATATGTGATACGTCGTTATGAATTGCATTCGAAAACCGGTGTTGAAGACCGGATATTTTCGAAAACGAGAGGGTTTCTTGTTGATTGTCTCTGCACTGGCTGATCCCCGGTATAGAGATCTCCATAAGTGATGGGAAATCCGAACGTAATTAGAAATTATTCGGATTGCAAGGACTTCTTTGTAAGTGCCTTCGGTTTTGTTCGAACCCGGAACAGACTTGTATGGATTGTATGTCTGACATTACAAATTGAGATGTAAAGCCGATTTCTTTCAAATATATTTCTGTTGGTGGCGGAGAATTTATTCTTTTAGCTTAACACCCTTCTCTGAGACGTACGAGCTCAAAGGTTATATAGTTGAAGTTATCAGCGATATATTCCCAATTTGGTAATGTGACATGCTGAGTGATGCTGAAATGATCATTGTGTTGATTATTTGTGATAGGATCGTTTATTTGATCGTCTATCCTTGTGATCATTGTGTTGATCATTTGTTGACCCAAAGCATGGCTTTTGTATAAAGTATGTTTTTGTGGACGTGAATTCGTCGAGCCTCACATCCCGGAAATGGTCAAAACAGGAAAGATGCGGCAAGGTTATGAGGGGTAGCGCCCTTTAGGATATGTGCATTTCCTTCTGGAAAAGGGTGGTATCATGGTATGGAGCCCAGATACTTACTCATGTTGAAACACTTTGTTTTTATGATTGTGTGAATTGATTAGAGAGCGCTCTCGGAAAAAGGTCCCAAAGGACCGGGGGATGGCATATTCGGTCAGTTGTTACTCAGTTAGGAGTAACCCGGCCTTGTGTTGGTAGAGATCCGGTTTGGTTCTCGGGGATGTCCATCCAGAGGCATTCTCATGTGGCAATGGGAAGTTCCTTGGCCTGACCATTTGTTGGAAATCCAATTCCCAATACGAAACTTGTACGGTATTAGTTGTAGAACCTGCTATTCACTTATGGTGGTCACCATTGTTTGGATAGTAGCTATAGTAGGCATACGATAATGGTCGTATGTTGGCTAAGATTTATATTCTACTTTCGAAATGAATTTTTCCTACACTATGCACTAGTAATAATATCAAATGTTATTTAAAATGCGTATCAAGCATCTTTGACTATCATAAGGAGAAATCTCCTCCGATTCTGCGTTTGCATGTGTGTGTGTGCGGGAGGCCTTATGGTAGTCTCATTTTTAAAAGCATTGCGAATTGAATTTAAAAATATTCCTCTATTTGATTTTTAAAGATAAATAAACTGTTTTGAGTTCTCACACCAGTCACATGACTGACTCGGAGTTTATTGTTTTCCTTATTAAACTCTGGGTGCCCACCAATTTCCACACGGGCAGTCAAGAGTTAGGTTTATCAGGATATTCTGGATATTCTGGAGTTGCTGGAGGCAAGCTGGATGGCATAGCATATTAATAATATATAGTATTTCTTTTCCGCTGTTTATTGTTGTTGTTGTACACTCTGATGATTTGATGTAATGTAATATAATGTGATGAAATAACTGATATAGTTCTTTGTTTAAAAATTATTCATTTATTATTATATGTTGTTCTGCTGCGAATTGTGAGATTCTGATATTGTTCTGTAGTTCTTTCTGTTCTGTTTTTCTTTCTCTCTTCTTCTACTTCTTTCTTCTTCTTAAAAACCCATAATGGTTCGGTTTTTCGGCAACGAAAAATCGCTTCCGTTACAGTTGGTATCAGAGCTGTTGGTTAAGCGACAACCATGGTTCTGTAGGGTGTTACTCATTAAAGATAGAGTCAGCAGTACTCTAGAATGAGTTTGAGTGTAATAATAGATATGAGCGTGTATTTGTTAGTGAATATAAAAATTGATTTGTATTATAAAATAATTTTGCCCAAAACTATTTTTGTATAGAAAAAAAATGATTTTCTATGAATTATTATAGTATATGGTTGCATGATTGCTAGGAAATAATAATATTGGATTATTATCATTAGTATATGGAATTGAATAAATAAAATGAATTGAATTCAAGTAAATTAACTTGATAGTTATTCATTTATGAAATAATTTCAAATGGAATGAATATGGAATGTGAATAAAGATTGAATAAAGATGGTATATGAATTGGTAGTAAGCAAGAAAACGAGATGAATTGAAATATTGAAATGAATTAATGAATAAAACTAATTCAATGTAGAAATGTGAATATACAAATTGAATTAAATTAGTTAATCGATAGAATTCAATATTTAGAATTTAGAATTTAATTCAAATAGAATTTAAATTGAGAATTGAATTCGAATGAATTTGAAGTGTGAATTGAATTGAAGAGTAAAATTGAATGAAATTGATATGTAACTTCAATAGTGAAGTAAAAACATATAAGAAACATATGTTGAAAATTTTGTAATAGAATTAGCAAAATAGTTTGAATGTTGGATTTGGATGCTACTACTAGCAGATTATACAGGTGTATAAAGAAATTGAAATTTTGATTTCAAAGATAAAATTGAATTGCTCGACAAAAAGGTACGTATTTCAATTTTTATATGAGATTTAATGACTTTCTTCTCTAGCCACTTGGCTTTTCTCTTTTCTTTTTGATTCTGAGGGGCCGTGGTGCCATTTTGTAGTCGTACCGATCGAGCCGCGCAAAGGAAACGCTGGCGAAATTTTTCGAAAATTTAGGGTGTTAGAAAATTTTTGAGAAATTTTGAAAGTTTGAAATTGAATTTGAATTTAAATTTGAATGGTTAGTAAAACAATATAGTTTGAAACTTATAATTGAAGTTGGAAAGTTACTTGAAATAAAAGTGAATCTCTAGTAAAAAGATTTAGGCTAGTAAGTTGGTAAAACTATTTTGAGTTGTGAAAAATAATAGACGGGATAAGGGTATTCTTCTTAACTTGTAATTTCGGGACGAAATTCTTTTAAGGGGGGAAGATTGTAACGACCCAGAATTTTAAACAATTTAATTTGGAAATATTTAATTAATTTTAATATTTGAATGATGGTTTGAATTGAATTTCAAATTATCAGAATAAATTTAGCGATTAAATTATAGAATTTAAATCTATTGAGAGTTGAATAAAAATTTGAATCTTCAATTTTAAGCTGAATAAAAATATTTCAAAGGCTTGTAAAATCCATATTGATAGTACTGAAGATTTTAGAAGTTTCAGAATTTAATTATACAGTTATTTATTCAGTTTTGAAATTAATACGTTTAAATCAATATTCAAAAATAGCCGTCCGAGGCATAGTCTCGGATTTCGACGAAACCAGTTCCATTGGGTCCGTAATATTGAATTATTGCGGGATTTCAAATTTCGCATTTTTCGGAGATGATATGTGAGCACACGGCGATCAAACGCGTTGAAATTTAATTCGATTTCAACTTGAATTTAAATTTAATTTATTAACAAACGCACGTTATCTTCCTTTAACCACGCCTAAATCCTTGCCTAAAATCACGCTGAGAAATCGTGTAAACCATTCCTCTGTTGTTTTAAAATATCATCTCCCTCATTCCTCTCTTCAGTTCAAAATTATTTCGTTCGAATCAAATAATGGCCGCATTCCTCTCTTCTGTTTCAAGCGAATAAAAGAGAAAAAAATTTATGGCTCCTTCGTTAAACCCTCTCTCCCCAGATCAATCGAACGAGTTCTCTTCGTTTCTTCTTCCTCCCTCTAAATCTCATTCGCAACAAAAAAAAAAAAGAGGCCGAAGCCCTAAATCAGTTCGACCGGAATTCATTCGTAAAAAAAAAAAAAAAAAAATGGTGGCGCGCGCGTTGAGGTGGTTCGTGGGTTCGTCGCGTTTGGCGAGAGTGGGCGACGTCTTGGAGTTCGCGAGCAAGGAGGTGGCGCTGCGACAGCGGCGCGCGAGTGTGGCCGAGGCAGGGGGGGCCGCCGCGCGTGTGGCGTAGCTGGGGGGGTTCTGCGCGTTCGCAAGATGGAGGCTAGGGCTTGCGGCGACGTGCGTGGTCGCGCGTGTGGGTGGATCTCGTGGTGGATGTGCGGCGATCTGGAGTGGGTGCGTTCGATCGATTTCAGGTGGCGCGATTCGATTGGTGGTCGCGAGGCAAAGCTGGGCAGTGAGGTACTTCACTCGTTCGTTTCAATTCGAAATTGAGAATATCCATATATGAATATATACGAGATATTTAAAGTAGTTCTATTTATATAAATAACATACTATTAGTAATTTTGCAGCAAAAAGAAAAAAAAAAAGGAAATCTGAACCCAGTTTTTCTCTCACTAAAACAGTGATGTTTAGTTATATATATATATATATATATAAAAAAAAGTTAGTTTGAAATTAAAATTTTAGTTAAATAAATTTATTTTAGTAAGTTTAGTTGAGATTTAATTTGAATTGTAAAGACAGTCTAAAACTTAATTTTATGTTGAGTGAATGAAGGAATTTTATTAAAAAGAGGTTATTTTAAAGTTTAGTAAAACAAAATTTATTAAAAGAAATTGATTTAAAGATATCAATTTAATGAAAAGTAAATTTTTAGTTCGTTAAATTTATTAAAGGAGAAAAATTGATTTCAAAAAGAATTATCAGCTAATCAAAAAAAATTATTCAACGGAAATTTATTATTGATCTATTCGAATATTAATGAATTGTGTAAATAATTTAAAATAGGTATACAACAAGGAAATCGAGTCAAGATGGATATGGACTGCAAAATAAAAGCAAAGGTGAGAACTTCTCACTCAAAAAGGGTTTATTAAATTTTAAATAGTTATATTTAAAATTTGTTGATGGATTGATTGATTGTTTGCTTGATTGTGATAGTAGATATTTTAGGATATATCTATATATAGCAATATATATATATTGGCATATGTATATATTGCAGTTGATTGATTTCCCGCCTCGTATAGCGGATGAGACCCTATTGCGCCGTTAGTAAGCGGAATATTTTTTAAAATCCCATATACCGCGATATTCCACCTCGAAGTGGAATGGGTATTGTGCTAACTCTTTGGATGCAGGGAAACAGGTTGGAGGGATCCAACTGGACCCCTCACAAATATTTATTTGTTTATAAATATTTTTGATGATTGTGAATATCATATCGATATATGATATTTGTGTAGTGATTGACAAATTGATGCTGTGGCATCATCGGATTCGTTTTTAAAGTTAAAAATAATGATTTTTGATTTTAAAGGGATTTTTAAATCGATTTTCCAAATATATGTTTTTAGTAAAATTTTGAATTGATTCGTTTTAAACCAAATTAAAAATTTAATTTTTGAAGTTATAGAATTTAAGATTTTTATAAAATAAAATCAAATTGAGATTTTTGGAAATAAATAGTTAAGTAAATTGAAATTGGTTTAAATTGGAATTTTTGAATTATTAAAAACAATGTATATAAAAGATTTTTAAATTGATTTTTATAAATTTAAAATGATTGGAATTATAAATTGAGTTTTTATAAATGTTATAAATGAAGTATAAATTGTTTTTATAAGTAAATGAAAATTTATAAATTTATAAAGTGTGAAGTTAGAAAATGTATAGATTTGTAAAACAAAAGTCTATAAGTAAATTTCTTATGAATTGGACCTTGTCATTTATGTGGAAGATAAATGGAATTTGCTAATAAATTGACTTTTGGTAAATAGAAGTTTATGAAATTATAAATGGGATTTATAAACGTTGTTTTATAAATCCGAAATCAAATCGAATTTGATAAGTTGGAAATAGGAAATTTATAAAGAAAACTTATAAGTAATAAGATTTATAATTGGTGAAGTTCAAAGGAACGATTTGTAAATAAATAAATTATAAGTACTTGACTTATAATATGAACCTTTGGTATTAAAATTGAGTTGTATCAATTGAATTGGGTTAATAAACGAGATTTACAAAATCGAAGCTTTTAAAATAGAAATGGAATTTATAAACACCGTTTATAAAATCCGAAACCAATTGAATTTGATGAATTGAATATAGAAGTTTATAAAGAAGTTATATTAAAGAAGTTATATTCACGTTTTTGAACGGTAAATATATTATTGAATAAAATGGATATCTTTTGAGGAAAGAATGTGTTAAAAAGAAATTAAAACGGTTTAAAGATATTTTAAAATGCATTGAGTATTGAGAACATAGATTTCAACATTTATTGTTGAAATAGACGTTTTCAAGAAATAGAAGGGAATGAGAACATAGATTTCAACATTTATTGTTGAAATAGACGTTTTCGAGAAATAGAAGGAAAGGAAATCGTAGATTTCAACATTCATTGTTGAAATAGACGTTTTCGAGAAATAAGGAAATGGTGGACTATAACACTGTTGTTATAGTAAATGATTTCCGAAAGGAAATGTTTTGAATAGTATTGGGATTTATATATCTATTTAAATTCAAATCCCTATACTAGTGATTTTGGGTTGTCGTAACGATGTTTTACGCAACATTCGTTTTGACCCAAATAAATGTGAATAAAAGTATGATTTTCTTAACGAATGAAATATATACTTAACTATGGTTTAAGTATATTGAATATTTTCAAATTGTTGAAAATAAATAAGATTTTTGAATTACTTATTTTTAAATAAGTATGGAATTATTTTTCCAATATGAAATGGAACGATTTTAAGAATTTATCTTTCTGAAGATAAATTGGAATTGAATATGTGAAATCTATTGAAACTGTAAATCAATAGAAAATATGAAATATAAATTCACTATAGAATTTATAAATGGAAAAGGGAAATTGGTTTCAAAATAAACATTGGTTTATTTTTGAAGTATTGAGATTTTATATCTAGTATAGATATTTTTGGAAAAATAAATAATTTGGAGAATTATTTGGAATCTGATGATGTGGCGCATCTTTATTGATAGTTAAATAACCGACTATCAATATTTACCCTTGAATGAGTAATTGCTGTGATTGCTTGAATTGGATGCCACACTTATTTTTAAAATAAGCGCTCACTATTCGGGTTAACCGGGAAAGGACCATGGGGTCGTATAACCCATTCCGAATATGTGATACGTCGTTATGAATTGCATTCGAAAACCGGTGTTGAAGACCGGATATTTTCGAAAACGAGAGGGTTTCTTGTTGATTGTCTCTGCACTGGCTGATCCCCGGTATAGAGATCTCCATAAGTGATGGGAAATCCGAACGTAATTAGAAATTATTCGGATTGCAAGGACTTCTTTGTAAGTGCCTTCGGTTTTGTTCGAACCCGGAACAGACTTGTATGGATTGTATGTCTGACATTACAAATTGAGATGTAAAGCCGATTTCTTTCAAATATATTTCTGTTGGTGGCGGAGAATTTATTCTTTTAGCTTAACACCCTTCTCTGAGACGTACGAGCTCAAAGGTTATATAGTTGAAGTTATCAGCGATATATTCCCAATTTGGTAATGTGACATGCTGAGTGATGCTGAAATGATCATTGTGTTGATTATTTGTGATAGGATCGTTTATTTGATCGTCTATCCTTGTGATCATTGTGTTGATCATTTGTTGACCCAAAGCATGGCTTTTGTATAAAGTATGTTTTTGTGGACGTGAATTCGTCGAGCCTCACATCCCGGAAATGGTCAAAACAGGAAAGATGCGGCAAGGTTATGAGGGGTAGCGCCCTTTAGGATATGTGCATTTCCTTCTGGAAAAGGGTGGTATCATGGTATGGAGCCCAGATACTTACTCATGTTGAAACACTTTGTTTTTATGATTGTGTGAATTGATTAGAGAGCGCTCTCGGAAAAAGGTCCCAAAGGACCGGGGGATGGCATATTCGGTCAGTTGTTACTCAGTTAGGAGTAACCCGGCCTTGTGTTGGTAGAGATCCGGTTTGGTTCTCGGGGATGTCCATCCAGAGGCATTCTCATGTGGCAATGGGAAGTTCCTTGGCCTGACCATTTGTTGGAAATCCAATTCCCAATACGAAACTTGTACGGTATTAGTTGTAGAACCTGCTATTCACTTATGGTGGTCACCACTGTTTGGATAGTAGCTATAGTAGGCATACGATAATGGTCGTATGTTGGCTAAGATTTATATTCTACTTTCGAAATGAATTTTTCCTACACTATGCACTAGTAATAATATCAAATGTTATTTAAAATGCGTATCAAGCATCTTTGACTATCATAAGGAGAAATCTCCTCCGATTCTGCGTTTGCATGTGTGTGTGTGCGGGAGGCCTTATGGTAGTCTCATTTTTAAAAGCATTGCGAATTGAATTTAAAAATATTCCTCTATTTGATTTTTAAAGATAAATAAACTGTTTTGAGTTCTCACACCAGTCACATGACTGACTCGGAGTTTATTGTTTTCCTTATTAAACTCTGGGTGCCCACCAATTTCCACACGGGCAGTCAAGAGTTAGGTTTATCAGGATATTCTGGATATTCTGGAGTTGCTGGAGGCAAGCTGGATGGCATAGCATATTAATAATATATAGTATTTCTTTTCCGCTGTTTATTGTTGTTGTTGTACACTCTGATGATTTGATGTAATGTAATATAATGTGATGAAATAACTGATATAGTTCTTTGTTTAAAAATTATTCATTTATTATTATATGTTGTTCTGCTGCGAATTGTGAGATTCTGATATTGTTCTGTAGTTCTTTCTGTTCTGTTTTTCTTTCTCTCTTCTTCTACTTCTTTCTTCTTCTTAAAAACCCATAATGGTTCGGTTTTTCGGCAACGAAAAATCGCTTCCGTTACAACCTATACCTGTGCAACCATCAGAGTGGACTCAGACAGCAGCTGAAGATAACTCAGTAAACTCTGCACCACAACACACAATGTCTGTTCAAACAGGTCAGGCAGAGCAAACTGACTTACCTGAAGAAGAGTCAAATTCAACACAAAATATGAGTCAATCTGAATCAAGCACTCAGAATAATAGGTCAGGAAACAACACAGATCAAGACAATGAAAACAAAATTACTACTGGACATCATATGATTACCAGATCAAAGAGTGGAATTTTTAAACCCAAAGTATACTCATCCATCATATCAGAAGAACCAGAAACATTTGATCAAGCAGTCAAAAATAAACTTTGGAGAACAGCAATGAATGATGAATACAATGCTCTCATCAAAAACAAAACATGGAATCTGGTCCCTCAACCCAAAGACAAAAATATCATAGGATGCAAATGGACATACAAGTTAAAGAAGAAACCAGATGGCACCATTGACAGACACAAAGCAAGGCTGGTGGCTAAAGGATACACACAGGAACATGGTTTTGATTTCAATGAAACCTTCTCACCAGTGATAAAGCCAACAACTATCAGGATTATTCTCACTATAGCTATCTACAATGATTGGCAAATTAGACAACTAGATGTAAATAATGCCTTCCTCAATGGGGAGTTAAAGGAGGAAGTATATATGCATCAGCCACCAGGATATCAACAAGATAGTAATCTTGTGTGCAGGTTAAACAAGGCCATATATGGCCTAAAACAAGCACCGAGAGTGTGGTTTGATAAGTTAAAAGTTACATTATATAACATGGGTTTTCACTCCACTAAGTCAGACAATTCATTGTTTGCAAGAATTAATAATACTGTTACAATCTACATACTTATCTATGTGGATGATCTAATTGTTACAGGTAACAATGATGCAGAAATCAACAAAATCATACAGCATCTAGACAAAGAGTTCTCAATTAAAAATCTAGGAAGTATAAATTACTTCTTGGGCATAGAGGTTAAGCAAATATCAAATTCAGAAGTGATACTGTGTCAATCCAAGTATATCAAGGAACTTCTGCACAAAGCAAAAATGTCAGATGCAAATGCACAACCAACTCCAATGATAGGCAGTCAGCACCTATCTAAAAACAGGGGAGAATTGATATTTAATGATAAACAATATAGAAGTCTAGTTGGGGCATTACAATATGTCACCATAACTAGACCAGATGTGTCGTATAGTGTTAACAAAGTTTGTCAATTCATGCAGAGACCATTGGATCAGCACTGGAAAGCAGTCAAAAGGATACTACGATATCTAAAAGGAACACTGGACTACGGTATTTCACTAAAGAAGGGGAAACACCTTAATATAACAGGCTATGCAGATGCTGATTGGGCTACAGATCCCGATGACAGGAGATCCACTACAGGCTACTCCATCTACATAAGTGAAAATCTAGTTTCCTGGTGTTCAAAGAAACAAAATACAGTATCTAAGTCTAGCACTGAGGCAGAATATCGAAGTGTGGCCAGTGCAACAGCGGAAGTCATGTGGATATAGTCACTTATGGATGAGCTTCAAATTAAAACAAACAGCAAACCTACAGTGTGGTGTGACAACCTAAGCATGGTCTATCTTTCTGCAAATCCCGTGCTTCACTCAAGAACCAAGCACATAGAAATAGATCTATACTTCGTAAGAGAGCAGATTCAAAAGGGAAAACTACAAGTTAGTCACGTACCAGCCACTTACCAGGTTGCGGATATCTTAACCAAGCCACTTACCGCAAGGAACTTTGTTCGATTTCGCGAAGAACTAAAGGTCAGAAGAAACATCATCAAACCTGAAGTAACTCAGGCCAACAATCTCAGCAATAGGACTGATTCTCACTCCTCAAGACTCGATCTGACCTCAGAACAAAAAGGGCATCGAGTCAGAGAAGATCACAACATGAGTCTAGATGAAGCTCCATCTGTATTTCTCTCCCTCTGATTTGAAATGACCTCAGTACATGGCGGCAGAGAAAGAGAAATTTTGTGCCCTAACCCTAATCGCTTTGAGGGGGGCTATTGGAGATACCCGATATAATGCTCACTATCTCATTCAGTATTGTAACAAAGCGGTTATGTATACTATTATGTTATGTTTACATTCTTGGGCCTTGGCCCAGCAACATACAGGCTATTCTTATAAATAGCTTACAACAAGTACTGTATTGTATTAGTTTGAGAAATAATCAATACAATCATCTTCACTTCGTCATTCTATTACTTCTGCATTTATCAAATTACAGTTCAGATCAAAATATATTTTGTAAGAATTCGAATAGAACCAAATATTTCGTTCGGCGTTAGCATGCTGGACCAAACTATGTGCGTTGTTTGCCGAACCAAACATGCCGAACCAAACCTCAGGGCTGCTATATAGCAGCTACCACTTCTCATATCTTTACTCTATAAATACTGGAGCTTCTGGACAATAATGATAGCCATCCTAGAGAACTGAAACTCTGCAGAATTTTATCTGTATTATAAATTATTCTTATAGCCTCCAAAAGTGAATTAATCTTGTAACTCTAATCTTTCAGTGATTGATAAAATCTCCTCGACTCAAGTGGACGTACATTGTGTAGCGGTAGTGTAACCACTATAAATTAATATTGATATTATTTATTTTTCTACATCGCATTGATCTATGACTGTCTGTTTTAGTGTTTATCTCTGTTTGTTTCGTCTCACTACAATGATGATCCAGTTGTTTTCCGCTGCATTAGATTTTTTATTCTCTTAGACGGTTCGTTTGAAGGAAATTTCCCCAACAGTATCATGATTGTTGTTTGATGTGAACATCTGGACTAGAATCAGAGTTTTTAGTCCATTGAGCTATTATTTAAAAAAGCAGTCAATTTATCAGTTCTCTAGATACCAACATAATTATGTTTGTATGCATGCAGGTGCTAGTCAGACGCATATTCTTTTGTAAATAATTTGTAAATGTAATCAGACTTAATGAAATAAGCAAAATAATTTATAAATGTAATCAGAATCAAGCTAGCTCAAAGCAAATGTTCACTAAAAATGGCATATTAATGCAGCATCATTTCGCTGATCTGTTGGACAAAAAAAAACCAGTGAAGAGTTTAATCAACACAATTGAAGGCGATACATAAAAAACTAGAAGCGTTAAACAGCAAAAAGAAGCTGAATATGACTTTAAACGTCAGTTTTGTGTATGGGAAAGTACTGACCAATCCATTGTTTGAAGACACACAAAGCTGCTATATATTCATTATTTAACAGTTTGCTTTGTACTTTAGAACGATGCATCCTTACGCAGTTTTATAACTTTTAACATCATGGTTTGCACTACACCACACTGACAAGCACTATATTTTCAATTCCTTTTTAGGTTTAGGTTTAGTATCCTTTTCTATTTTACAGCCTTTCTTTTCCTTTTCCCCTCATTGTACTGGTCTGGTCGATATAATTTTGTTGGCTGAAAGAACCATCGCTTCATATGCATGCATATATCTAGGTCCAACTATATGTTTCAAATGCAATTTTGCTAAAAAAAATACATGCTAACATGTACAAAATCTATGATACAAATTTCCAACTCACTTGCTTGGATTTCTTAATTACGTGTCAAAATTTCACTACCGATACTTATATCATTGTTTTTTTTCTCATTTACAAATTCAAAAATAAGCAAACAAGATCTTATTAGTTGTTTATACATTAACAGTATGAATTATGGCCATGATGTTAGCCCAAAATCATGGTGGAAACGAACGTTTTTAATGTTAGCCAAATGAATTCAACTTTCAAAAACTCTAATTTCGAAAATCACATGTATCCATTAATTATGTTTATATGCATGCAGATGCTATCTAATTGCATAATTATGTTGTAATTATTCAGGTATTCGACTGAAAAGGTGAAGAGCACCTATGGTGATGAAATCTAAGTAGCTAATCAAGAGTTAACATCTAAGTATTATTATTATTATATGCTCTTCCTTCCAATCCCATCAATTAGGTAATTTTTTCTCTTTGATCTTCTAAAATTTTATGACTGAATTCAGTTTCTTAGGAAGATCGATGTTAAATTCAGTTTAGTGTTAAGATATGTTTTTCTTTCTCTTGTTCTTCAGTTTCTATTAAACTTTGAATGTTCTATATATATTGGGGTCACTTTTAAGGATAAGTTTTCTCCCATTTTTGTATGAGACACAATTTCAAATTCAGATTGATTCAGAAGCAATTTTGTTGTAGTGTAGCTATTAGCAACGTGCTAGGTGGTTTATATTGGCAAAACCCATAACAACTTATATTAATAACTTGTAATAAGCTAGCCTGTCATCAACAGCATGAATTTATTCATCTATGCTTACTAAATATTCAGGGAATCTAAATCAAGAAATATTGCAAGATCTTTGAATTATAAAAAAATCAGTTTGTATAGAGGCAATACAACTTAATTTGCTTAGGAAGGTTTGTGGTTAAATAATTTTAAAACGAAATATTAGGGGTTCAGAAAGTCATGTGGCTTTTTTTAAAACAGTGAAGCAATGCGTGTGTGGGTACATGTTCATCAAAGAAGTTATATTGACTTCACCACGTTTATCAATATATATGCATTGATAATGAATTAATTCTTGTGGTCATAATGAAATATTTTAATTGTTTGAACTTGGTAATGATATTTGGTTTTAATTTTAGCTATGTTGTTTGCAAAATCATGAAAATTGGGTTTCAATTTTTAGCTATGCCATTGTTTGCAAAAGCTTGACCTTTTATATGGACCTTCAGAAGTCATCATATTGAAACAAAATATTCAATTGCTTACATGCAATTGGTTGCTTTGCGTGATATAAAAGAGGACAAAATATAGTGTATGGGTAGACCAATTTTAGATAGTAGCTTTACCTTGGGAGAACGAATTGTTCTTGAAGCACGAACTTGTGATCAGTGAAAACATATTGTTTTATCCTAAGTTTGTTGCTAACTACCCTTTTGCGTTAAACTAACTAACAATAGAACTTAATGCCTGCTCATTTTCCACCTTCAAATATGGACAGGCATAAACCTTATCTTCTAAAATTCAAGTCTAAAGATGATGAGCAAATTCTTGAAAAAGAAAATGTTAATAAGAATGGTGTTAACAGTGATGATAATAGTGTATAAATGAAAAACAGTTGATGTGGTAATTTTACAGGAGAATACTACAATGCCAAGATTCATCACCAATCTTTTAGTTGAATGAGATATAATATTAAAGAAGTTACGCAAATATTGGATTTTGTTTAAGAGAGTTAGACTGTAAATTATTGATTACAAATGAGTTACATGAGTATTTGGTATTCGTATTGTTGTTTCACCTTGATTATTTGTAACTATATTTATTTCATTATTCAGATCTTTAGCTAATTGTTTTTACCCAAACCGATTAGTTCTATTACTGATTTTCGAATTGTTGTTGGTTACTTTAATTGTACTCTTACAGAATTACACAAAATAGCATATACATGGATACGTCATGATTTAATATTATACATGAAAAGATTTGATCAAATTTTGTTTTAAAATTAAATGAATATTATGAAGGAAGCAATACATATTTGCTCATGCAATTATCGGTGGGTAGGAGTGTTGGAATCTGTGGTGAGATGCTGCTATTTTGATTTTGATGTTTGAATGCAAATGAAAATCAGAAATGAAATTTTAGTGATGATTGAAAAAAACTTCTGTACATACTATTTTGATACAGCAAGCTGTATTCATCTATTAGATACAAGTATAGAGATAATGGGCTGAAAAGATAAAAATGCGACCTGCTGAGAATTGAGATATGTCATAATACTTCGGTTTGGGTTCGGATAGGAGAAGTTGCATATGACCGCACCTGTTGCATTTGATATATATATCTTGTAAGCAGTCGCAACCCTTATTTTTATCTTTCCCCTCAACACAAAAATTAAGGTTACTCGAGAGTTTGATTTCATCTGAGATCTTTTTACACAATCACTCCAAATCGATGCTATAGATCCAAAAATTGATGAGCGAGATAGACAAAGCAGCATCCAGATTTGATTATTCATTGAGAATCTGATTTCAGAAGCGATTTGAATCTAAAATTCTGTCTCACATCCTCTTTTTCTGAGCTATTTCTCTTCAAAAATGAGTCGGAGGCTTCAATTTAAGGCTCTAGCCTTCGATGTTGTAACCAGTAGGACTTGGTTCTCCTCTGACAAAGTTCAGCTCTGGCCTTTGACATAGCTTCTAGTGAAGTCTGACTTTGTTCTTCAACATGGATGTTGTAACCAGTAAGGTTTGGTTCTACTCTTCGACAGAGTTCATCTCTGGCCTTTGACGTAGCTTCCAGTGAAGCCTGACTTTGTTCATTGACATGGCTGGAGGTGATCACTTTCAGATCGCCTTTGAATCTCATGAAATTCCTGTCTGACAAGGCTTTGGTTAGAATATCTGCCCTTTGGTAAGTCTTAGGTATACGATCAACTTGAAGTTGACATTTGAGTGCTTGATCTCGAACAAAGTATGCCAACTTCTATATGCTTTGTTCCAAAGTGTAAGACTGGTTAGCAGACATATACACAGTAGTTTGGTTGTCGCACCATAATGTTGGTTTGAGTCCAGCTTTGATTTTTAACTCATTAAGTAAGGATTGAATCCACATTATTTATGCGTTAGCACTAGCAACGCTCTTATATTCAGCTTCAGTACCTGATCTGGATGTAATATATTGCTTCTTTGAACACCATGATACTGGATTATACCTAATATAAATGCAATACCCTGAGACTGATTTCTTGTCATCGTGATCAGTTGCCCAATCAACATCAGCGAACCCAGTTATATTGAGATCTTTACTTGTCTTTAGTGATAGTTCATATACAGCTGTCCCTTTTAGATACTGTCACGATCCGTTTTTCCGTACCCTTTGAATCGACAATAAACCACACATGTCTAACTCAAATTGTACGAAGAGATGAAACATGAAGGGTAATAAGAAAAATAGACAAAATAGAATCTCACACAAATGGAATAATATATAATATTGAACAATTATCTTTACAACGGAAAACTTTTAAATACATACATCAGAATCTAACCTAAATTCAGCCTGAATAGTTATAAACATTTGCCCTTACAATTGCTGACAAATATCAAACTAATACAAACTAAGTACAATGAATAATAGAATATGTCCATACATAGATGAATATCTCCAGCTCTCCCCTGAAAACACCAACCTTCTTCAACTGAACCTGAAATTACTCGGATCCGACTCGAGTATTAAAATTCGGGGATCGGGCTTGATAAACTTGCGTGAGAAAAACTCAGTAACAAATGACAATATCATATATCAGCCTTTGAATAAAATTCAAAAGAAAGAGTATCTCATAAGATCACGCCCACACATAAACACGGATGAGTTTTTACATTATGATAACTAAAACACTTTTATACATCAAAACATTTGATATTATTTTTAATGACATTCTTTGAAAACATTTGCAAATAAACTTATTGATCTTATTCAAAATGGTTACCCATATAGCATTTCAAAGCTATTCATTACGTCAATACAAACAAAATCGCAGGTTCTTATTAGAGATGGATTTTCATACAAATGACCGGGTGAAGGGACTAGCTTCTGATGGCACACCTTTAGATGGATGTCCCGAGGCACAGAACATTTGTCCACTACCAACACAAGACCGGCCTACCTCTGTAACTAGATAGTACCGAATATGTCATCCCCTGGTTGTTACCGACCTTTAAACTGGGCGTTCGAGTATACAAACCACATTAATTTACATCATGAACATCATAGCGGGAAGAAATATCCCTAGAAGGGGATGATCATATCCTAATCGGGAATGAACCATTTAGCCTTGCCGCATCTAATCCTGTTTCGGTCATTTTCGATTGATGAGGCTTGAGGGACTAATGGCAAGTAATCCTGCATCATGGATATCTTTGTCTTCAACATGTTTTATTTCGAGTATTAGTTTGAAGATTTTTCGGATGATTCGAAATCTCTTTATTTTGTCTTTAAGTAATTCTAAGCAATTCATTCTTTTGCTTTGGAAAATATCTCAAATTTCCTCATTTAACTCTCGATTCAAATTCCTTAACTTTTAGGCGGGTCAAAAATAATTTTTTAAGCCATCTCTTAGAATAAACCCTAAAATTAATCTTAGCAAAATATTTTTGAGTAAATAAGATCATAGAAATCATTCTAATTTTACTCAACATTAATTTCCGTATTCAACAAGTGCCATTGGCAGAATAATGGTGAAATAACCTTTTAAAATTCCATGAACAGGATGAGTTCCCTCTTCGGATTTTAATACCAAGTATAAGAAGATTATCTCTATGCAATCCAGGTCGCAATTTATTCGTTTTGGAGATTGCTTAAATTTTGGATAATACTAGTCTTCTTTAATTTTGGGAACTCAATACCATCTTTTTATCTAAGAGAATCCAGACTTTCCTTTCAATCTGTTCCACCCCTTGCCTAAGAAACGAAAACGTAGACCAGGTAAGTTCAGGGCACTAGTTGCTCCATCTCTAATCTTAGTTAAACACCTTGTTTTATCTTTGCAGATCTCACAAGCGGGACAAACGTACTTGTCGTTTCCGCATACTCAGGTTATTAGCTTAATTTTGGAATTGATTATAAACTCCAAATTATCTTTCAAACGCTTAATTTTCCTTTTAAAAACACTTTCAATTGATTTTGGGGAAAATCGTTACGTTTAAACTCATATTCAAAAAGTTATATTATTTTCAACATAAAAGTGCCGTGGAAAGTGCTATATAAGCTTATTTGATTAAATCAAATTTTTAATATTTGAAAATTCATATTTTCCACTTCAAGTCTCTTCTAAACTATGTAAATAGATTTATCGAATTTATTCCATATTTTTTCATATTTAAAAATGTTCATTTAAAAGGATTTCCTGTTATGGTCACTTAACTGCACTAGCGCGATTTTTTTCTAGGAAATTGATTTTGATATATTTTAAAATGTATAAGATGAAATCTTGATTTTCTTTCTTTATTTCTTTAAATGTTTATAAAATATTTCCAACTCATTTCAAAACTATTTTCAAAAGGTTTAAGCATTCCATATACACCATTTTTTTTTCAAAAGGAAAGTGATTTCCTTTGTGCTTATCAACGTGTATTAACGTGATTTGGTAAAACAATTTAACAATCATATCAAACAATCAATACTTGATGATCACAGCATACATAAGCGTCCATTGCAATCATAAAACATCATCAAACATGTGTGTGTGTCTATATATGTGTGTGTGTGTGTGTGTGTTAAATAGAGTTTTTCAATATAAACCAAAGCGATTAACTTTCTACCAACATTCAAACTAATCCATGCTTCACTAGCTACTTCCTACTCCACTTAAACATTAGTAAACAACTTTCCCTTTCTTTGAACTGCTCGGCGAATGCTTGAGATGGAGGTGGGACGAAAGTATAGAGAAGAAAATGTAGAGCTTTGACCTTGAATTCTCAAAATTAGACCCGAAAAATTGGTCAATTTTCTCTTGTTTTTGACTCTCTTACTCTCAGAATTTGAAAACTTGCTAACTGAAAAGTTGTTGCAAATTATTTTCTCTTGAATTTAAAAAAATGAATCACTTGATTTTTATTGTTTTTGTGGAAGATATGGTCAAAAGAAAATGAGCTATTCTTGAATTCATAAATATAAAGCCCAAAAATGTACTTCAAAGAATTGAGTTTCAGGTATAACAAACCTCAAAACTGGAAAAAGTGATAAATATAAAAGTTGTAACAACTGGAATTTCTGGTTTAAAAAATGAATTTCTTAATTTGGATCTGCTATAGTCGGGTTATGATCAAAACAAAATGGCACATTCTCTGACTTAAAAACTAGACCAGAGAATGCACTGCAAAGAAGTAGATTTTTGACATGGTTAATTTTAGAATGAGACAAAGTAGTCAACATGAAAGCGTAGCCACTGGAATAATACATGATTTGAAATTTTTTTTTTTGGGTTCAGATTTCAAGAATTTATAGCCGAGAGAAAAGAAGTGAAATATCGAGAAAAAAGAATTTGATTTGAAGAGGATGAACATTGATTTTTTTTGAACATTTTGTAAATATTTTAACATGATTTATTTCTAATTTTTTCCTACGGCTTAGAAGCTATTAGATAGAAGAGGAAGAAGATGAAGAAGCTTGAGAAAAGAAGAAGAAGAAATGTGAGTGAAATTGAGAAGGAGGTGGGTATTTATAAAAATAGAAAGAAGTGGTAAATTTACCAAAATAACATCTTACCAAATACCAAACTCACCTTACTTCAACCTAAAGAAACAACCACTTTTTCAATACTTAACATCATCATTTTACTTCTTACTTTATATCTTAGTCACTAAAATATTAAGTAAAGAATATCATAATTATGCTGGCTTTAATTTGATGTTTACTTTTCCTACCTTTGTTAATTCTTACTTACTTTTACTAATGACTTTTAGAAGTTTTCTAATCATATTTATTAAAAGTAAACATGTTTAATTATCAAAATGTGTAATATATATATATATATATATATATATATATGTATATATATATATATGTATATATATATATATATATATGTTAAGTTAACAAAGGTGCGATAACGCTGTGATAACTTATTTTGAACAAAACGTTGATTTTCGACTAAACATTTTATGGTCACATTTTGACCTTTTTGTTAAACTATTTATCTATGTAAACCAAACTTCAAAATAAATTTCTTATTATCTTTACATAATTAAAACAAGTATATTTGACTTATAAAATAATAACCAAATCTATTTGTAAAAATACGACATTGATTTGTCGGTATGCGACGAAATTTATCAACTTTTATAAAACAAGTTTTATATATTTATCAAACCATTATAAATTAATTACTATTATTATTAAATGAGTTTGACATTGATTATATATATATTTAAAAGGAATTGTTTATCCTTTAAACAAATTTCATGAATATTTATTTTCTTTATTGGAATCCGACTTTTGTCAATTTTACAATGGAAATCCAAAATCTTTATTTAATATCAAAAATAAGTTTAGCGTTTCTATTTATCATATAAAATTTGATTGTTTAAGTTTTAAAATTCTACATTTGAATATTTAAATAAGTTAAATATTCCATTTTCAAAGTGGTAAAATTACGCATCGTTACAGATACCTTAGAATCATTTTCACAGCTTTTCAGTATTCACTTAATGGTTCCTGCATAAATAGAGATATTTATTAACACTGAATGATATATCAAGTCTTGTTATGGTGGAATATTGTAATGCTCCCACAACACTTCTATATCGCTTAGGATTAAATATTGGTTCTCCCCTGTATTTGGAAAGTTGTTGATTGGATATCATAGGTGTTGGTTGAGGATTAGCCTTATCCATTTTTGTCTTGTAAAGATTCATATTAATGTTCTTTCTTTGGCTTAGAATTACTTCTGAACTTGATTTTCTTATCACTTCTATGCCAAGAAAGTAATTTAAGTTTCCATGATCTTTGACAGAGAATTACTTATCTAGATACTGAATAAAACTATTGACAGCAGCTTCATCATTACTTGTAATAATTAAATCATCAACATATATTAGCATATATATATATATATATATATATATATATATATATATATATACTGATTCTTTGTTGAATTTGATAAATAGAGTGTTGTCTGACATGGTGGACTGATAACCCAATCTGACTAGAGTGGTTTTCAATCTTTCAAACAAGATCCTTGGGGCTTGCTTAAGGCCATATATTTCCTTATTTAACTTGCACATATAGTTTAAATTTTGATTATATTCTTATGGTTGTTCCATATAGATTTCTTCTTGCAAGTGTCCATTCAGAAATGCACTGGTAACATCAAGTTTTCTAATATTTCAGTGTTTATATAGGGCAATAGTGAGAATTACTCTAATAGTTATTGGTTTGACTACTGGAAAAAAGTTTTATTAAAATCAAACCCATATTGTTAGTATACCCTTTAGCTACAATCTAGCTTTATATCTAGCTACTATCCCATATGGATTTTTCTTTAACTTATTAGTCCATTTGCAACCAATAATATTTTTGTTGTTTGGAGGACTGACTAACTCCCATGTTTTATTTCTTATGAGAGCATTATATTCCTCATCCATAACAGCTTTTCAATCGCTGTCTTTTGGATCCTGCTCAAAGGTTTCTAGTTCCTTTGTTGACTTGATAGCAGTATAAATTTTTGGTTTAAATATTCCACTTTTTGATCTTGTGATCATAGGATGCTAGTTCTCGCTTGCGACTCTTATATATTTGTTGAATCAGAACCGTTCCTAGATGAGCTTTGCTGAATATTTGTATCTTCATCACTAACTTGTTGAGCTTGATCATTTGTGCATGTAGGAGAATGATTGAGATAGTTGGAAACATCAGCTGGTTCATGACTTGATTGATCAGGCATGGTAAGTTGTGAATCATGAGATCCTGCAGTCCTCTCAGACTCCTTTTGTTGATTTACATCAGAATATACAGGTAAAATAGGTATAGACATTTTTGGGTTGTATATTTTCTTGGTTATTTTCATATCTGGGTTACTGAAACGAAATACATGTTCATCAAATACAAAATGTATGCTAACAAAAATTCTTCCATCACTGTCAAGACATTTGTATTCCTTTTGATTAACTGGGTATCCTAAAAATGTACATGGTTTAGATCTGAAATCCAGTTTATTAATATTGTATTGTCTCAAATGAGGAAAACATAGACATGCAAAGGTCTTTAAACTACGATGGTCAGGTCTGACTCCATATAGCCTTTCTGTAGGACTTATCCCCTTCAGTACTCTTCTTGGTAACATATTAATTAAATACACTGCTGTATTGAATGAGTCAGGTCAAAATTTTAATGGTAGGGATGCCTGAGCTAGGAGAGTAAGCCCTGACTCAACAATATGTCAATGTTTTCTCTCAATCAAACCATTTTGCTCGAATGTGTAGGGATATGTTGTTCTGTGAACTATACTCTTTTTATTAAAGAAATTGGTGAGAGTTTTGTATTCACTGCCCCCATCAGTATGTATAGCTTTAACCGGAATCCTAGTTTGTTTTTCAACTAATGATATAAAGTGTTGTACAACATTGTATGTTTCAAACTTGACTTTTAAGAAATATATCCAAGTATATCTAGCATAAGCATCAGTAAAGGATATGTAGTACCTGTAACCATAGTCTGAACATATTGGAGCTAAACCCCAAAGATCTATAGCAATCAACTCTAGTGGTTTTGTATACATAATAAGAGAATCATCAAAAGCAAATTTATGACTTTTACCCATCTGACAATAAATGCAAACGTATGGGGTGGAAATATCATCAAAGACAATTTTATTTTCACTAAGTACTTGCTTAACAATATTTAAATTTAGGTGTCCAAGCTTATAATGCCACAAATCAAATGTTTTTTTATTTCTTCCTGTTTGATTAGCCTCAGACGGGTTTCCACTTGAACTTTCCAAAGAAGATAATTATTATTCTTTAAGATGAGCAGTAACCAATTAATTGGCTTTGAGGGCTTATAACGGTTTTTATAAGGCTTTCAGTGGCAACTCGGTGAGAATTAGAGCAAGTAGTGTGGCAGAACTATCATTGTCTCCTGCCATGATGAATTGAAAGATATAACCAGAATCTTAAGATTCTAGTGACTAACTGAATCAAGAAGATCAAAATCAAAGGGCAATCGGGTTAGTTACAGCTAGAGCTTAAATGATGAGACTTAACTGATGAGTTCTTGGTGAGGTAATAACCATTTTATTGCTTCTACATGATTTTCTTGATTCTGAAGTTGGTTATCCTAATGATTCTCTGTTCTGATTTAGCTTGAATCTTTTTCTGAGATGAATTTGATGCAACCAAGATCTCTCATCTTTTGGTATGGCATTGATCTTCTCAGGCAGAGTCTTTAAAACCCAGATGATGAGACAATCTTTGATGGGAGATCTGATAATCAGATGATGATATGCAATCTAATGATGATTTAGATCTCATAGGCCAAATGAAATTCTGTTAAACTAAGACGGCTGTGATATCATGTTGAAATTTGTGGTGCAATGCTGCTATTTTGATTTTGATGTTTGAATGCAAATGAAAATGAGAAATGAAATTTTATTGATGATTCAAAAAATTCTCTGTGCATACTATTTTGATACAGCAAGTTGAATTTATATATTACATACAAGTACAGAGATAACCGGATGAAAAGATAAAAATGTCGCCCGCTCAGAATTGAGATATATGATAATACCTCGGTTTGGGTTCGGGTAGGAGAAGTTGCATATGATCGCACCTGTTGCATTTGATTTTTATGTATCTTGTAAGCAGCCGCAACCCTTATTTTTATCTAGGAGGGTCAGGAGAAACGTAGCAATATTTGATTTGATATACATGGACTATGTCCATGAAGTTTCATATAGCAAGTACTAAGCATGTTAGACTTTACATAAATTTTCAATTGGTATTTCAAATTTTGAACTGGACAAGTAAAAAATAAAAAATAAAAATAATAACTATTTTGATTATTGCTTCTGGCATTCTGCTGTAAATTCAAACATTATTAATATTTATAAAAAAACTGTTATTATGAGGAGAAGGCTGCAAAGGAGGCCAAGAAGGCCGAAGCTCGCAAGTGATGAAAGTCTTTATTTCTTACATCGATCAATAAGTTATTTTCTGTATACTTGTCATGTTCCTAAACAAACATACATTTGAAAGATCATGCGTGAAATTTTATTTTATATGAAATGGAAATTATCAATATTAGTTCATGGATTTTGGTTATTATTTAGGGGATTTCACCCTTCGACGATCAGTTAATAATAATTTCTATACAGTTTGGTTGAATATGGGCAAGTAATTTTTGTGCATCAATGGAACACCAAATATGCCTGTGTAATCATATACATACCTGATAATATTTGCAATTTGGCTTCTGTTGTAAATGGAATAAAATTTTCAGGAAATTATTGTCAAAGACAAAATTTCACAGCTTTTTAGCCTCAAGGACAAACCTTCAATATTTTATCCTGAATGACAACTTTCCGCAGGTATCAGTTTTTAGTTATTGATAGCAGTTTTTAGGTATCAATTTGTAGTTATCGGTAGCAGTTTTTAGGTATCAGTTTTAGCTCGGTAGCAGTTTTGTTGTCCTTATGAACAATTTTGAAAAAATTTGTCCTTACGAATAATTTTTAAAAAATGTTTGTCCTAGTGGTAAAAATATTGAGGTCGTGTCCTTGATTCAAAAAATATACAAATCTTGTCCTTTAAATTAAATCCCCATAAAATTTTGTCTCCTATTATAACAGATTTTGTTAGAAAGACCTTTCTTTGTTCAAATATCTAGCATCTGCTTACTTTCGTAGTGCTTGAAAATTTTAGATCTTAAAACTATTCCTAATAACCATATAATAATACAACTCACATTATATTTCAAGTGACTCACAATAACTAATATCCAACATATCTTTCTTAACACATCATGCTCAATTACAATGGTCTAAACAAACTACACATAGTTAGTTTTGACAAGGTGTATTTCGAAGGTTGCTAAAGCACCTTATTGTTGTTTTGGCAGAAAGCTACCCACCTTACACGGTTTCCACTGGAGCAAGTTTGTGAGTAAATCCAGATCACTCTTGTTTGTTGTAATAATAATTCCCATGGTATTTTTCTTTCATACAACTCATGGATGCCATGCTAATTATTGTAATAGAAATCCGTAAGCATGTTCATATCTTTAGCTTTATATTAACACAATTATTATGATGATTATTCTTCATTCTGTGAACACTTAAGCGACCAAATCATTCACTGAAAACGTAAATAAACTATGATTCTTACTTTTGCGTTTTACTCCCTTCGTTTCATTTTGTGTTATTGTCGAGACCATACTAGCTCAATTTTAGGATAGAAGAGCTATAATATTCTCTAGGTCTAATAATTGTAAGCGTGCAAGGACTAACAGCTTTAAGTGGTTTGTTTTTTAAGGCTGGTCATGTTAATATTATGGATGAAGTAGGTCATGTTGATGACAACGTCGATGGTGGCATTTTGGGAGCTGAAGAAAAAATGAGGTCCACATGTCAATTGGAAGAGAGCAATACTGGTGATTTACTGTTAAAACCGGTACGAGTATAAGGGGTTTGAGCTATAATGGAGACTGAAAATAGTTGTGAATCTAATATTGAACAAGACTATATAGGCCATGCTTCGAACTGGAATTTAAAAACTGAAGAGTGTTTGATCTGATTGCTATTGATAAATTGTAGAATGAAGGCGTGGGTTGTAACCCTAGGTGTGCTAGTGTTTGTATTGCGTTGGGGGAAGTCGGGTGGTACTCGAACTTACATGGGCTTTGGCCCAAATTTGTTTACCAAGTTTCAAAAAAATAATGGGAATTTACATGTGAATAAAGATGATGTTGATATATACACTGATGAAAAGGACACATACATAGTTGTAAACATAAAGATAGTGGGTGATTTTAATAAAAGCGGCAGTGAAGATGATGTCGTTATATGCATGGGATGATGGGAGGTATGAATATCATAAATAAAGTACTAGATTCTATGCTAGAATTTTCAGTAAACATGGTTCTTAGTGCGCATAAGTTATAGGGAAAAACGGCTGAGGATTCATGCATCGGGAATTCAAAGGTGCAGTTAGTACGAGAGTGTTCAGACGATGAATATGTTGAAGTGAATCAGAATAGGAAAACTATGTGTGATGATAATGTACTGGGCTTATCTAATACGAACAGTGCTTGCAAAAATTTAAAATCTCACATAGGTGCATGCATGAACAGCTCATTATTACCTGACAAAGGATGGCAGTGTAGTAAGCATTGTTTTCATCATCGTACCCTATCTCGGTCCGACCTCGAATAACCCTAAACCTTGAACCACCACAGTCCGGAACTCAATCGGACCTCATTCATTCATGAACCTTGATCGGACCTTCAAACCAACGGTCCAACCATCAATTCTACCCGGTTGAACCACGGTTCTTTTATTTTTTTCTTATTTTCTCATTGTGTAATTCTCTTTCATTTTCATCTTTCCATTGCTTCGAAGAAAATAAGTAAATATATATATTTTAAAAATCATAATCGTTCCAAAATCTAAGCCACTAATTTCATCACTTTTTTTTCCACTGTTACAAACTCCTCTATACCATTATAAGATTCGTCAAGTTTGTCGTCATCAAACTTCTATCGTTGTGCACTACTTTACTACATACAAAGCTGTAGTTATGCACTGTAACAACATAAAACTTCTGTTGCAGATCTTGAAGACCATCTACAGCTTGTGTACATAGCATTATTATTTCAATATTTTTATGTATAGACTGTAGTTAAATGAGCAAATTTTTCGAAAAAATAAATCACGGTTTCGACGGTACAACCGGTTGAACCGTCAAAACCTTAAACCTTCAATCATCATGGTTCGAGGCACGACACGGTCATGAAAACTATGGCAGTAAGAACTTAATTATTGCATTTACTAACCATAGGCATTATGCTATTATTTTCTCTATTCTTTAAATTCTAAAAAATAAAATAAAATAAATCAGATTCGAGCTTATATTCAAGTAATTGACTTAGTTGATGGCCATGTAGCCTTTTTCAGAACAAAAAAATATGGGTTCTTTTCCTTTACCATCTTTCTTCTTTCCATACTTGGAGTTTTAGCATAGAGCTCTTAACAGGTTGACATCTTTCAGGTTGTGTTTCTTCTAATTTAGGTACTGGATGTGGCACGTCTGTGCTTGAAATGGTTACCGCCTTTGAAAAATCATCTGGGAAGGTGAGCAAGCTATTGACATATGTCGATTAGAACTGAAAATGAGGCCAATATTGATGCTACCTAGTCAACGGGCTATCAAAAGACGTTGATATCTCGCCTCACTTAAAATCCTGGAAAAGTATAGAACTATATTTTTTAAGTTTGTAGCTGCATGTTTCTGTGACCTAAAAGTTAATGCACTTAATTACGTGTTATATATCGATAAAATTATATATCCATTATGCATAAAGTTTGATTGATCATGCAAGTATTACGCCTTTCCAATTCTGTAGCTGTACCTGCAAAGATGGAAGATCCTATTGGACATGTTCTTAAACGAACCGAGGTCAAACAAATTCATTTTTAAATGAAACTGTTAAATTAGCAAATTTTATATCACACTTGCATATTCTCAAACTATAAATTTATATGCTGGTTTATGTTGTTAAGTTGCTTATATTTTTGCGACTCGCATCTTTGATTTTCCTATTTTCTTTGCAATACAACTTACTAAGATGATCAGGTTGATTTTTTTGTATGTGGTCCTTGTTTAGATAGCAGATGGCTTAATTTTGGGAAAAAAAATCTCTTATTCCTTGGGTGTTTTGCTGATAGTTTTTGAATCATGACACGATGCACTAGTTCAAGTAAAAAGAGACTAATAGCTCTTTCATTTGTGTATACATTGTTCAAGTAAAAACAGACATGATTCCAAGTTTATACAATTACACTCTACACTCTATAGTGCAACTTATGTTCTATTATTTTAATTCTTTCATGAACTAAGTTTTAGGGAACTAAAAATAAATTTATAAAATTTAAGTAAGTTGTATAAAAATTTAAATAAGTTAAAAAAGTTGTATATAAATTAAATAATTATCTAAATACTGACAAAATTTTGTAAAAGGTAAGCAAACTTATAAAATAATAATTAAGTTTATAAAAATTTAACAAAGTCATCTAAGTTTTATAAAAATTATTGCCAAAAATAAACTGGTATTGTAGAAATAACTCAATTGTCACAAAAATTAAATAAGTTTTAAAAAATTAATTGTACTTGTACTCATTTGAATACAATAGTGGTTTAGAATTGAATAAGTTCATAAACAACATATATTGTTGTTTAAAAGTGTCACTTTATATGCATATTTTTCATGAATCATGTCTATTACGACTAATTATTGAACTTTTTCTTTACAGGTAACTAATCCATTTGTTGCTAGCAAATAGCAACAAGGTGATTTGAAGTAATATATAGTGTCGTGTGTATCTTTAGTGTTTGAATACTTTTATGTATTGTTTTGGTCAGATTTTGTAATCTTAATACATAGTTATGAAATATAATGAACACATGTTGTTTTGGTGTAATTTTATTTATTTACAAATAACGTACTGATGATCAAATGTGATCTTAGTGATACTTAAATTCGTTCTACATATATGCATTGAATGTCAAAAAGAAGCACAGAAAATCTTATGCAATAAGATGATGGCATTAAAAATGCTAAAGGTAACAATAGCGTTTTTAAAGCGCTATAATATGCAACTTTTGATAGTAGTCCAAAAACGCTATCGTTAAGAGAGCTCTGATAGTGTTGGTAAAACGCTACAACGCTACTGTCAGGAACTTTTTATAGCGTTTTATTTTTGCTGTCTAATAACCCTTCCTATTTATCACACGTTTTTTTACAGTGTGTGCATAAACGTCATTAAAAGAATTTAAAGCATTTTCCAGACGCGGTAAAAGAACTCATCTATAGCGTTATTCGTGTTGCTAGCGTACGTCACAGACTTGTACCAACATGTTGATATACGGTGTTTTTTAAAACGCTATAAAAACCTTTAATAGTGTTTTTTAAATGTTATTAGAAGTCCAAATTTTTGTATTGCTTTCTCTGATTCTCCACCAATTTCCATTCCTTCCCCCTCAAATCAAAAGGAAAAGCCTCCATATTTTTGATAAAAAAGGGTTTCAGTTTGTCAGAAATCACCGAAGAAATCAATCTCAATTCCTTCAGCCGATTTTTAAATATGATCCAGTTCGAAATCATCCAAATGATTTTAGATATGGTCGAAATACTCTAGGAAAATCAAGAAACACACTGGTTACACCTGAAACTAGTCAAATAAGTCATCAAGAATTCTTCTTCTTTTAGGTAGAAATGGTTAGAAATGGAGGCTTTAACACAAGCTTCGATTTGGAGTATGTTGCACCTATCAACATAAGTAGTAAAAGAGTGGTGATAGTAAGGGAAGCAGTTAGCGAAAGAATCATAAGTAGGTGGAGTAACTTAGTAATTGCTTATGTTTTTGGTACTCTTCATTATTATCACCATTTCAGGTTTTTTATTATTAGAATTGGAACCCATCAGGCAAACTCGAGATTTATACAAGAAATAATGGCTTCATATTATTAGATTTTCTAATGCTGTTGATTGCGAAAAAACTATAAATGGGCGCCTTATTTCATTAATGGTAAGTTGATTATATTGAAAAAATAAAGTAAAAAATTGATTCTTCATAGAGATTTATTATCTACGATCCCAATTTGGATTAAACTATCAGAATTAAACTTAAACTATGTGATAAAGAAGCAAATAGCGCTATTGCTAGTGTAATGGGAATTCCACTAAAGTTAGATGAGCCAACGATAAATTAAACAAGACTTAGTTATGCGAAAATTTTAGTTGAAATCAAAGCAAATGCGGATCTTCCTGATGAAGCTTACATTTCATTGACGGATAAAATTTGGTTCAGACACTTGAATATGAATTAATCCCGCCATGATGTGAACATGTTCTTATTTTGGACTTCTCACATAAAGTTTCTCAACAAAGAATGTTTGGAAAGAAAAGGAAAATGCAAACATGGTTGCAATTGTTAATGAATCCCTCTACTTGGATAACCGAAATTGGATCAATATGTCTTAAAACAAAAAATTATCACTTCAGAAAATAATGATCAAAAGGGCATTTCAGAAAATATTGAAAATGACATTGTTTCGTGTAAAATCCAATTCTTTGAAAGCATGGGAAAAATTTTGACTTCAGAAAGAATGGTTGCTAATTTAAAAGCACTGGTATGGTCGAGCTTATTTAGATTACCCAAAACCAAGCAGATTCAAATATTAATGATCAAGTTAACACTACCTCATACGCTGATCATTCCATTCAGCAAAGTTGCATGGGTAACTTCATTGAAGGGAATGGTCCAAGTATCACAATCAAAAATCAATCAGCAAATACACAACAGAATTCACGAGATTATACTATTAATACTTTTTTTGAACAAATCTGTGGTTGTGAGATTCCACTATTCTCAAGGCCTTTTTGTAAAGTTGATAGAGAATGCTGCCAAAATGCTAGCATCATCCTCCTCTCCTATCAACATATGAAACAGGAAAAAGAGTAGAAAAAACATATAGGAAGTAATGTCTAATAACAATTAGGAAAACAAAATACATAAGAAATTTAAAGAAAAATATATCATCAAAAACCCAAAGTGAGAAGAGTAGATTAAGATCCAAGACAAAAAGTGATGTAAAAGAAGGGGATTAAGACTTCTGAAAATGTAGACTTTCTCTATAGTTGCAAGAGATATTCTTTATGTATCATTTGATATCATATTTTTATCTATATCCATATATAATACATGAATGCCAGGGGATTAAATTCCATAGGAACGAAATTATATATTTCTAATTTGTTATTTACTTTTAAATCCAGTATTATAGGTATTCTTGAACATAAACTTGATAATTCTAAAATTGAAGATTACCAGTCAAATATTTTAAATAATTGGACTGTTAATAACAACTTAATGGGTGGAAATAGAAGAATTATAGTTCTATAGAACCCAAATATATAGGATTTAAGTCAATATTATACAAATTCACAATATGTTCGTTGTAAATTTATAAATATGGGTGGGTTTTAGCTAGAAGTAACATTTATCTATGCTTTATAACTGATAATGAAAGAAAATTATTTTGGAATCACTTGGAGCTACTTAATAAAACCATAATTAAACCTTGGATTATTATTGGGGGTTTTAACACATTGCTCCATGCTTTTGAAAAAAGGGGGAATACAAATTTCTTTTAAAAAATTAGAATTATTTACTGATTTTATTTTAAGAATATGTTTGATTGAACCTACTATAATGGGATATAAATTTGTTAGAACCTTAATAATTGTATTTTAATGACAATAACTATATAATTATGCCAAAGAATCTCTAAGCTAATTTGCAGGTACGTGAGCATCAAAAAGAGATAAAAAATACATTCAAAATGAAGAAAAACAGTACAATAAAATGATGAAAGAATATATATGGAGATACAAGAAGAGATATACACGATAGAGACAAGATGAAGGTAACAAACAAAGTATTATTAGTCATATAGTGTCATGTCTGGAGTTTACAAATGTTAAAATCTTCTCCAAATGGTATAAACACATATATGCATTCATGTTTTAAATGAAAAATCAAGTTTTCAAAAAGTGCATGGAGCGAGACTCAAACCTAGGTCACTAATTCAGAAAGCAAGTGCTCTAACCATTTGAGCTATGGTAATTTTTTGTTACAGGTTAAATTCAAACGTCTGAATAATGTCATTCAGGGGTTTGAATGCTGAAACAAAATTATGGTTCCACAATATTTAGACGCCTAAATGAAAATATTCATACGGCTGAACATGGCCAGATCTAGCCTATTTCCTTTCTGGTTTGAGCTCGTGAAACTTCAAAAGTCTGAATTATTTAATTTAGAAGTCTGAATATCTAAAACGGCTATATTTTCAAGTAGGCACTTCCATTCGTGAAAAGATGCATTTTTCATTTCAATAGATATGACCATATCTCTTCATGGTAACCCTTCGCGAACATATACACTTATTTATAATCTACATAAACACATTCGAATCATGTTTCCAGAACTGAATTCAATTTTCTTACTCTACCCTCATATTCGTTGATTTTAATACACTTGTGCATTCAATTTCATACAAATTCATTCTATTACATCCTTATTCTTCACGTATTCATATATACATCATAAAGGAGATGATTATAGGAATGGTGTACTATAGTTGACAAATTAGTGTTACTAAAGAACACATAGAGTCAAGAAAACTTTATTTGTAAAAGTCATGTTCTGCTGTTCAGGCGTGTGAAGTCCTCTTCGACTTTTGAGGCGAAAATCCTATTCTGCTGCTCAGGTCCCTGTTCGGCTGCTCGGGGGTTGTATAGACCTGTTCCTCCGGGTTAAGCGAGGGTTGTTGTTTTAGTGAAATTCCAAAAGAAGCCTGGGACTGGACGTAAAATGGGAAGTTCGAACCAGTATAAAAATTCTTGGTGTGCTTATTTTATTTTACTTATTCAAATTGCTATAATATCTTAATTTATTTTTGCACTAGTATAGTATAATTCCATAAAGCATGATCCACATTGTCTTTTCATTTGGTATCAAAGCACAGCGACTGTCATTTGGTATTAGAGCCTGGGATTCTAGAAATCGTAACAACATCCTAGAATAAATGGCTACAATGAGACCAAGTCAAGGCAATAGGAAGAGGAAGAGCAATAAAGAAAAATCAAAGGAGCAAACAAACAAATGCTTCATGGCTAAACTCTGATCACAATCGCTATGCTTGGATTCTTTATGTAAAGATCGTTTGTTAGCAGATAATGAATTATTAAAAGATTGTAAAACTTTGAATAAAGTTAAGAGCATTACTTTAGCTAAGTTAAAAGTTCATGAGCAAGAAATTTTCAATTTAAAAGAGGAAAATAAATTTTTGGTAAAACACACTAAATGTTTTGAAAATACCGTAGAAGAAATTGTTTTACAAAAACATTTCCTAGAAAAAGAAATGACCAATTAAAAGATAAAAACAATGATCTTTTAGAGAAAATCATGTTTTGCAAAATAAAAAATTTTGGAAAATTCTTTAAGTAATTCTAGTTCTTTATTTTTGTCGCTTGAAAAAGAGAACGAAGCTTTAATTAAAAAGAATTTAGAATTATCTAAAGAATGTGAGATTTTAAAAGTTAATAATAATATTTTTCAAAAAGAAGTTTGTGATTCTAAAGCAAATTTTGAAAGATTAAATACAAAAATCATAAATTTTAACAAAGTTAATGATATCTTATCTTCCTTAGTTATAAATTCAAAAGCTCATAATGATAAAAGCGGTTTAGGCTATAAACAAGCTAAAAGTAAAAATCATACTAGATATGCATTCTTGTATACTAATTTTAGTGCTAGTACTAGTAACCAACATAGTTTTAAAACCAGTTATAGCCATAATATTACTTTGTTTAGAAATAATAGAAATTATTCTTCAAGTACTAAGCTAATGACTAATAGTATTAATATATGGATTCCAGGTAATATGATTGATCATGATAAACAAATTTATATTAGCAACTACTATAAGGATGTGATTTGTAATGAAAATTATATTTATAAAGGTTCAGTCACATCCAAATGGGTATGGTTTCCAAGGACCTAACCCCCCGGACACTAGCATAGTAAGTGGGTATTGAAAATGATTATTATTTATTACATGTACTTGGAGAAACAAAAGGAAAATGATAGATTTTGGAATTTTAAAGAATGATCCATATGTTTAATAGAATTATGTGCTTACAATGAAATATGGACTTCAGCAAATATGGTAAAATCTGTTCTATTTTTTTTCTCCATAATTAATATTTAGTTTATCCCACTTTTCACAAGATATTTTATATAATTTATTATATTCCTTCATTCTTTGATAATGACAAAGGGGGAGAAATTCATATGAATATTAATAGAGGGAGATATTGTGCTTAGGGGGAGATGTTATACTTAGGGGGAGCTTTAAACATATTAATATTTTTTTATAGGATGAATATTTCTTAAAATTTTATAGTTGTCATCATCAAAAATGGGGAGAATGTTTGAACCTCAATTGTTGGATTTTAATGACAACTATATAATTATGCCAAAGAATCTCTAAGCTAATTTCTAGGCACATGAGCATAAAAAAGAGATAAAAAATACATTCAAAATGAAGATACACAGTACAAAAAAGGATGAAAGAATGTATATGGGGATACAGGAAGAGATATACACGATAGAGACAAGACAAAGGTGATAAACAAAGTATTGTTAGTCATATAGTGTAGTGTCTAGAGTTTACAAATGTTAAAATCTTCTCCAAATGGTATACACACATATATACATTCCAATTTTAAATGAAAAATCAAGTTTTGAAAAATACACATGTATACATTCCTATTTTAAATGAAAAATCAAGTTTTGAAAAATTGCATGGAGCCATACTCGAACCAGGGTCACTAGTTCAAAAAGCAAGTGCTCTAACCATTTGAGCTATGGAAACTTTTTATTACAGGCTAAATTCAGACGTCTGAATAATGTCATTCAGATGTCTGAATGTTGAAACAAAATTATGGTTCGACAATATTTAGACTTCTGAATGAAAATATCTAGTCGGCCGAGTTAGGCCAGATTTAGCCTATTTCCTTTCTGGTTTGAGCTCGTGTAATTTCAAAAGTCTGAATTATTTAATTCGGAAGTCTGAATATCTATAACGGCTATATTTTCAAATAGGCACTTCCATTCGTGAAGAGATGTATTCTTCATTTCAATAGATATGACCATATCTCTTCATGACAACTCTTTGTGAACATATGCACCTATTTTTAATCTATATAAACACAATAGAATCATGTTTCCAGAACTGAATTCAATTTTCTTACACTACTCTCATATTCTTTGATTCTAATACACTTGTGCATTCAATTTCATACAAATTCATTCTATTACTTCCTTATTCTTCACGTATTCATATATACATCATAAAGGAGAAGATTATAGGAAGGGTGTACTATAGTTGACAAATTCATGTTATTAAAGAACATATAGAGTTAAGAAAACTTAATTTGTAAAAGTCTTGTTCTGATGTTCAAGCATGTGAAGTCCTCTTCGGCTGTTGAGGCGAAAATCTTGTTCTGCTGCTCATGTCCCTGTTCAGCTGCTCAGGGGTTGTATAGACCTGTTCCTTTGGGTTAAGTGAGGGTTGTTGTTTTAGTGAAATTCCAGAAGGAGCCTAGGACTGGACATAGAACGGAAAGTTCGAGCCAGTATAAATATTCTTAGTGTGCCTGTTTTATTTTACTTATCCACATTGCTATAGTATCTTAATTTATTTCTGCACTAGTATAGTATAATTTCGAATAGCATGGTCCGCATTGTCTTTTCACTTGGTATCAGAGCCTGGGATTCTAGAAATCGTAACAAAATCCTAGAATAAATGGCTACAATGAGATCTAGTCAAGGCAATAGGAAGAGGAAGAGCAATAAAGAGAAATCAAAGGAGCTAACAAACAAATGCTTCATGGCTAAACTCTAATCACAATCGCTATGCTTGGATTCTTTATATAAAGATCTTCTGTTAGCACATAATGAATTATTAAAAGATTGTAAAACTTCGAATAAAGTTAATAGCATTGCTTTAGCAAAGTTAAAAGATTGTGCGCAAGAAATTTCCAATTTAAAAGAGGAAAATAAATTTTTGGTAAAACAAACTAAATGTTTTTAAAATACCATAGAAGAACTTCTTTTACAAAAAGATATCCTAGAAAAAGAAAACGAGTAGTTAGAAGATAAAAACAATGATCTTTTAGAGGAAATCGTATTTTGCAAAATAAAAATACTTTTTTGGAAAATTCTTTAAATAATTCTAGTTCTTTAGTTTTGTCTCTTGAAAAAGAGAACGAAGCTTTAATTAAAAAGAATTTAGAATTATCTAAAGAATGTGAGATTTCAAAAGTTAATAATAATATTTTTCAAAAAGAAGTTTGAGATTTTAAAGCAAATTTTGAAAGATTAAATACAGAAATCATAAATTTTAACAAAGTTAAAGATATCTTATCTTTCTTAGTTGCAAATTCAAAAGCTCACAGTGATAAAAGCGATTAGGCTATAAACAAGCTAAATGTAAAAATAATACTAGATATGCATTCTTGTATACTAATTTGAATGCTAGTACTAATAACCAAGATAGTTTTAAAACCATTTATAGTCATAGTAGTACTTTGTTTAGAAATGATAGAAATTATTCTTCAAGTACTAAGCTAATGACTAATAGTATTAAGATATGGATTCCAGCTAATATGATTGATCACGATAAACAATTTTATATTAGCAACTATTATAAAAATGTGATTTTTAATGAAAATTATATGTATAAATGTAACGACCCAGAATTTTGAACAATTTAATTTGGAAATATTTAATTTATTTTAAATATTTGAATGGTGGTTTGAATTGAATTTTCAATATAACTTTAAATTTGGCGATTAAATTATAGAATTTAATCTATTTGTAAGTTGAATAAAAATTTGAACCTTCAATTTTAAGCTGAAGAAAAATATTTCAAAGGCTTGTAAAATTCATATTGATAATATTGAAAATAATAGAAGCTTTAGAATTTAATTTGGAAGTGAATTGTTCAGTTTTGAAATTTAATCGTTCGAATCGATATTTAAAAATAGCCGTCCGAGGTACAGTCTCGGAATTCGACGAAACCAGTTCCATTGGGTCCGTAATATTGAATTATTGCCGGATTTCAAATTTCATATTTTTCGGAACTGTTATGTGAGCGTACGAGAGATAAACGCGTCGAAATCAAATTAGATTCAATTTAAATTTAAATTTAAATTTAGTCAACTAACACACGTTACTCTCCTCTTCTCACGCAGAAAATCACGCCAATATCACGATGATGATCGTGTAAAGCATGCCTCCTTCCATTTTAAAAAACCCCCTCTTCCTTCACCATTTCAAACGGAAAAAAAAAACTTTAATGGCCGAAGCCGTTCTCCACTCCTCTCCTATTTTCTCTTTCCCCCCTTTTTCTTCTTTATTTCCAGTAGCCGAGCTTCATCTTTATCCCCAAAATCAAATTCACGAAAAAAAAAAAAAAGAAACGGCCGCAGCCAAATCGAAGTCGCGGTCAACAGGGGAAGCGCGCGCGTAGGTGGAGAGTGGTTCGCGAGATGGCGGCGTCGATAAGGGTTGTGCGCAGACACGAGGCGTGCTCGCGTTAGGGCACAGCGGCGGCGATTCGCGTGAGGCTGGGGAGTGGAACGGCGATACGAGGCGATGATCTGCAGGGGGCACGCAAGTATGAGTTTGAGTTTGTGAAGGGTCGCGATGGATGGTGGCGCGGTGCTCGTGGCAACCGGAGGAGAAGGTCGCGAGTCGACTGCAGGCGATGGTCGTAAGCTCGAGTACGAGCTGTTGATTTTCACAGTGAGGTATTATTATTATTTTTATTTATTTTTATTCGATTTCTAAATTTATATATATATATAAAATGTATATACAGATAAAAAAAAATTGGCAATTAATTTGTCTATTTATCAATTTAGTTATTTTTAGTTGTTAAAAGATTTTTAAAAGAAAATATTAGTTCAAATTTTTATATTAAGAATAACATTGTTAGTTTAAAATATAATTTTTAGCTAATCACATTTATTAAAATAAAAGGGAGAATTTAATCATTTGTTAGATGAATTTAATTATTTAAAAGAAGTTGTTTTAAAAAGAAATTTAATAATTAGTTAAATAAATTTGTTTAAACGAGAAATTGGTTTAAAAATAAAACTATAAGTTAGTTTAATTTTTAAAATGAAATCACCGATGAATCGAAATTATCAAATGAAAATTAACAGTTCGATTAATTCAAATATTAACAAACTGTATAATTATTTATACAAGGTATAAATGAAGAAAACAAGTTGAATTGGGAGTGGATTGCTAATAAAAGCAAAGGTGAGAACTTCTCACTCAAAAGGAATTTTATTGTTTATTTAAATTTTAAATAGTTAGATTTAAAATTTGCTTGACTGTGTTGATTGAATGATTGAATGATGATTGTTATATATAGTTATTGGATGTGAATAGACCCTATACGCCGTTAGTAAGCGGAGGTTATTTATTACACACATATACCGCGATATTCCACCTCAAAGTGGAATTGGTATTATATTATATATAGCAATATATATATATTGGCATATGTATATATTGCAGTTGATTGATTTCCCGCATTTTTTTTAGCGGATGAGACCCTATTGCGCCGTTAGTAAGCGGATATATATTTATAAAATCCCATATACCGCGATATTCCGTCTTGAAACGGAATTGGTATTGTGCTAATGTCTGTGGATGCAGGGAAACAGGTTGGAGGGATCCAACTGGATTCCTCACAAATATTTATTTGATTTCATATATTGTGATATTTGATTGTTATCATGGATGATATATGATGTTTGAAAGTCGTGATTGACTATTGATGTGTTGCATCATCGGATCCAATTTTGAAGTTTAAAAATAACGATTTTGATTTCTAAAGTGATTTTTGGAAATATACGTTTATAAAATATTTTTGAAATTGATTCATCTTAAATAAATAAACGTTATAATTTTAATATTATGAAAATTATGATTTTTGAGAAATACAGTTAAAAGTTGATTTTTGAAAATATGGGATTAGTGATTTTATAAAATAGTTTGAACTGGGAATTCTGAATTTATTATAAGAAGTTTAAAGATAGGATTTATAAAATTTTTATTTTATAAATCAGAATGATGAAATTACAAAAGAGTTTAAAGATGTTTAAAGTAATAATATAAATTGTTTTATATTAAAAGATTTATAAGTTGATATTTATAAATTTAGAATATCTTGAATTATAAAACGAGCTTTTATAAGTGATAGAATGATTTGTAAATGGATTTCATAAAGGAATGAAATCTATAGAATTTATCAAATTTGATTATGTTATAAATCATAATGATAAATTATAAAGGAGTTAAAAGACGTTTTAAAATAGTAATATAAATTGTTTTATATTAAAAAGATTTATAAATTGATATTTATAAATTAAAAATATTGGGATTATTAAACGAGCCTTTATAAGAGTTAGAATGAATTGTGAATGAATTTCACAAATGAATGAAATTTATGGGATTATAACGATGAAGTTATAAATAGAATTTTATAAATAGTAGGTTTATAAAATTTGTAAAGGAAAACAAAATAAAATTCATAAAGTTATTAAAGGAATGGAATTTGGACAAATAATTGAATCTTATAAGTTATAAGATTTATAATTATGAAGTTTAAAGGAACGATTTTTATAAACAAATAAATTATAAGTATTTGACTTATAATATGAATTTTTAATATATCATTGTGATATGAATTAAGATAGGTTAATAAAGGAATTTATAAAAAGGAGTTGATATAAAATAAATAGAAATAGGATTTATAAACGTTGTTTTATAAATCCGCAACGACTTATTTTGATAAGGAATTGTTGTAATTTATTTATGGAATTATATTCATGTTTTAGACAGTGAATAATTCTTTAAAATAAAATGAATAGAAGTGATGAAATTTATTAACAAGTGTATTCACGTTTTTGAATAGTGAATATTTTGTTAAAGAAATTATTTTGGATATGATGTTTGAAATAGAATTAAAACGATCTAAAGATGTTTTAAAAGATGTTGAGATTCGAAACCATAGATTTCAACATTTATTGTTGAAATAGATGTTTTCGAGAAATAAAAGGAAATGGTGGACTATAACACTGTTGTTATAGTAAATGATTTCCGAAAGGAAATGTTTTGCATAGTATTGGGATTTATATATCTATTTTAATTTCGAATCCCTATACTAGTGATTTTGGGTTGTCGTAACGATGTTTTACGCAACATTCGTTTTGGCCCAAATAAATATGGTTAAGTGAATGATTTCCTTAAAGAATGAAATATATACTTAATTTCGATTAAGGTATATTAAATATTTTCTGAGTATAGAAAATAAAAAGATCTGTGAATTACTTATAGATAAATAAGTATGGAAATGTTTTTCCAATATTAAGTGAATATTTGGAATTTATCTTTTTGAAGATAAATTGAAAATGAATATTTGAAAACGAATGGAAATCGTATATTCATAAATATTTTGGGAATGTAAATTCAATATGGAATTTATAAATGGAATTGGGAAATTTAGTTAAAAATAAATATTAATTTATTTTTAAAGAATGGAGAATGTATATCTTATAAAGATATTTTTGGAAAATAAATAATTTGGGAAATTATTTGGAATCTGGTGATGTTGGCATATCTATTGATAGTTCAATAACCGACTATCAATATTTACCTTTAAATAGGTATTTGTTGTGAATTGCTTGAATTTGAATGCCACACTTATTTTTTTAAAAATAAGCGCTCACTATTCGGGTTAACCGGGAAAGGACCTTGGGGTCGTATAACCCATTCCGAATATGTGATACGTCGTTATGAATTGCATTCGAAGATCGGTGTTGAAGACCGGATATTTTCGAAAACGAAAGGGTTTCTTGTTGATTGTCTCTGCACTGGCTGATCCCTGGTATTGAGATCTCCATATGTGATGGGAAATCCGAACGTGATTAGAGATTATTCGGATTGCAAGGACTTCTTTGTAAGTGCCTTCGGTTCTGTTCGAGCCCGGAACAGACTTGTATGGATTGTGTGTCTGACATTACAAGTTGAGATGTAAAGCCGATTTCTTTCAAATATATTTCTGTGGTGGCGGAGAATTTATTCTTTTAGCTTAACACCCTTCTCTGAGACGTACGAGCTCAGAGGTTATATAGTTGAAGTTATCAGCGATATATTCCTAATTTGGTAATGTGACATGCTGAGTGTTGCTGTAAATGATCATTGTGTTGATTATTGGGATAGGATCGTTTATTTGATCGTCTATCTTAGTGATCATTGTGTTGATCATTTGTTGACCCAAAGCATGGCTTTTGTATAAAGTATGTTTTTGTGGACGTGACTTCGTCGAGCCTCACACCCCGGAAATGGTCAAAACAGGAAAGATGCGGCAAGGTTATGAGGGGTAGCTCCCTTTAGGGTATGTACATTTCCTTCTGGATAGAGGTGGTATCATGGTATGGAGCCCAGATATTTAACCTATGTGGTTACTGCGAATTTATTACTTTGTGGTTGTTGGTTATCGGGATCCCGTGAGAAAGGTCGTTTACGATCGGGGAATGGCGTGCTCGTGTCAGTAGTTACCCAGTTAGGGGTAACCCGGCCTTGTGTTGGTAGAGTTCCGGTTTGGTTCTCGGAAATGTCTTTCCAGAGGCATTCTCATGTGGCAATGGGAAGTTCCTTGGCCTGACCATTTGTTGGAAATCCAAAGAAACAATACGAAACTTGTACGGTTTTAGTTGTAGAACCTATCATTCACTTATGGTGTCGCAACACTGTTTGGATGGTAGCTATAGTGGCATAGTTCGAAATGTCTATGTTGGCTAAGATTTATATTCTACTTTCGAAATCGTTTTATACACTATGCACTAATAATCATATCAAAATTGATTTGATTTTAATACGTATCAAGCATCTTTGACTATCATAAGGAGAAATCTTCTCCAAGTCTGCGTTTGCATTGTGTGTGTGGCAGGAGGTCTTATGGTAGTCTCATTTTTAAAAGCATTGCGAATTGAATTTAAAAATATTCCTCTATTTTGATTTTAAAGATAAATAAAATGTTTTGAGTTCTCACACCAATCACATGACTGACTTGGAGTTTATTGTTTTCCTTCCTAAACTCTGGGTGCCTACCAATTTCCACACGGGCAGTCAAGAGTTAAGGTTTATCAGGATATTCTGGACATTCTGGAATTGCTCGAGGCAAGCTGGATGGCATGGCGTATTACTAATTATATAGTACTTCTTTTACCGCTGCATTGTTTGATGTTGTACACTCTGATGATATGGTGTAATAAAATGTATAAAATGTAATAACTGATATAGTTCTTTGTTTAAAGAATATTCATTTATTATTATATGTTGTTCCGCTGCGAATTGTAAGATTCTGTTATTGTTCTGTTGTTTTCTGTTCCGTTCCATTTTCTATTTTCTTTTTCTTTCTATTTTAAAAATTTTCTATCTTCTTTCTTCTCTCCATCTTCTACCTTCTTCTCTTCTTCTTTCTTTCTTCTTTCTTAAACCCATAACATTTCGGTTTTTCGGCAACGAAAGATTGCGAAACGTTACATTTGGTATCAGAGCTTATGGTTAAGCGACAACCATGGTTCTGTTGGGTATTACTCGTTAGAGATAGAGTCAGCAGTACTCTAGAATGAGTTTGAGTGTAATAATAGATATGAGCGCGTATATGTTAGTGAATATAAAATTGTTTTTGAATCGGGTAAATAAAGTAATTTTGCCCAAAACTATTTTGAATAGAAAAGAAATGATTTTCTATGAATTATTATAGTATATGGTTGCATGATTGTTAGAAGTGATGATATTGAATTATTATCATTAGTATATGGAATTTAATAAAATAAGATGGATTGGATTCAAGAAAATTAACTTGATAATTTATTTGTGAAATGATTTCGAATGGAATTTCAAATTGTGAATTGAATTCGAATGGAATTTTAAATTGTGAATGAAATTGAATTGAAGAGTAAAAATTGAATGAAATGAATATGTAACTTCAATAGTGAAGTTAAAATATATAAGAAACATATATCGAAATTTTGCAATAGAATTGGCAAATTGGTTTGAATATTGTATTTGGATTTGTATGCTACTACTACTAGCAGGTTATACAGGTATATAAAGGAATTGAGATTTTGATTTCAAAGTTAAAATTGAATTGCTCGACAAAAAGGTACGTATTTCAATTTCAGTATGAAATTTGATGACTTTCTTCTCTAGCCACTTGGCTTTTCTCTTTTCTTTTTGATTCTGAGGGGCCGTGGTGCCATTTTATAGTCGTACCGAGCTAGCCGCGCAAAGGAGACGCTGGCGAAATTTTTCGAAAATTTAGGGTGTTAGAAAAATTTTGAGAAATTTTGAAAGTTTGAAATTTAAATTTGAATTTAAATTTGAATTGTAAGGAAAACAATGTTGTTTAGAACTTATATTTGAAGTTGGAAAGCTAGTTGAAATGATAGTGAATCTCTAGTAAAAAGATTTAGGTTAGTAAGTTGATAAAACTATTTGGATTATGAAAAATGATAGACGGGATAAGGGCATTCTTCTTAACTTGTAATTTCGGGACGAAATTCTTTTAAGGGGGGAAGATTGTAACGACCCAGAATTTTAAACAATTTAATTTGGAAATATTTAATTTATTTTAAATATTTGAATGGTGGTTTGAATTGAATTTTCAATATAACTTTAAATTTGGCGATTAAATTATAGAATTTAATCTATTTGTAAGTTGAATAAAAATTTGAACCTTCAATTTTAAGCTGAAGAAAAATATTTCAAAGGCTTGTAAAATTCATATTGATAATATTGAAGATAATAGAAGCTTCAGAATTTAATTTGGAAGTGAATTGTTCAGTTTTGAAATTTAATCGTTCGAATCGATATTTAAAAATAGCCGTCCGAGGTACAGTCTCGGAATTCGACGAAACCAGTTCCATTGGATCCGTAATATTGAATTATTGCCGGATTTCAAATTTCGTATTTTTCGGAACTGTTATGTGAGCGTACGAGAGATAAACGCGTCGAAATCAAATTAGATTCAATTTAAATTTAAATTTAAATTTAGTCAACTAACACACGTTACTCTCCTCTTCTCACGCAGAAAATCACGCCAATATCACGATGATGATCGTGTAAAGCATGCCTCCTTCCATTTTTAAAAACCCCCTCTTCCTTCACCATTTCAAACGAAAAAAAAAAATATAAACTTTAATGGCCGAAGCCGTTCTCCACTCCTCTCCTATTTTCTCTTTCCCCCCTTTTTCTTCTTTATTTCCAGTAGCCGAGCTTCATCTTTATCCCCAAAATCAAATTCACGAAAAAAAAAGAAAAGAAACGGCCGCAGCCAAATCGAAGTCGCGGTCAACAGGGGAAGCGCGCGCGTAGGTGGAGAGTGGTTCGCGAGATGGCGACGTCGATAAGGGTTGTGCGCAGACACGAGGCGTGCTCGCGTTAGGGCATAGCGGCGGCGATTCGCGTGAGGCTGGGGAGTGGAACGGCGATACGAGGCGATGATCTGCAGGGGGCACGCAAGTACGAGTTTGAGTTTGTGAAGGGTCGCGATGGATGGTGGCGCGGTGCTCGTGGCAACCGGAGGAGAAGGTCGCGAGTCGACTGCAGGCGATGGTCGTAAGCTCGAGTACGAGCTGTTGATTTTCACAGTGAGGTATTATTATTATTTTTATTTATTTTTATTCGATTTCTAAATTTATATATATATATAAAATGTATATACAGATAAAAAAAATGGCAATTAATTTGTCTATTTATCAATTTAGTTATTTTTAGTTGTTAAAAGATTTTTAAAAGAAAATATTAGTTCAAATTTTTATATTAAGAATAACATTGTTAGTTTAAAATATAATTTTTAGCTAATCACATTTATTAAAATAAAAGGGAGAATTTAATCATTTGTTAGATGAATTTAATTATTTAAAAGAAGTTGTTTTAAAAAGAAATTTAATAATTAGTTAAATAAATTTGTTTAAACGAGAAATTGGTTTAAAAATAAAACTATAAGTTAGTTTAATTTTTAAAATGAAATCACCGATGAATCGAAATTATCAAATGAAAATTAACAGTTCGATTAATTCAAATATTAACAAACTGTATAATTATTTATACAAGGTATAAATGAAGAAAACAAGTTGAATTGGGAGTGGATTGCTAATAAAAGCAAAGGTGAGAACTTCTCACTCAAAAGGAATTTTATTGTTTATTTAAATTTTAAATAGTTAGATTTAAAATTTGCTTGACTGTGTTGATTGAATGATTGAATGATGATTGTTATATATAGTTATTGGATGTGAATAGACCCTATACGCCGTTAGTAAGCGGAGGTTATTTATTACACACATATACCGCGATATTCCACCTCAAAGTGGAATTGGTATTATATTATATATAGCAATATATATATATTGGCATATGTATATATTGCAGTTGATTGATTTCCCGCATTTTTTTTAGCGGATGAGACCCTATTGCGCCGTTAGTAAGCGGATATATATTTATAAAATCCCATATACCGCGATATTCCGTCTTGAAACGGAATTGGTATTGTGCTAATGTCTGTGGATGCAGGGAAACATGTTGGAGGGATCCAACTGGATTCCTCACAAATATTTATTTGATTTCATATATTGTGATATTTGATTGTTATCATGGATGATATATGATGTTTGAAAGTCGTGATTGACTATTGATGTGTTGCATCATCGGATCCAATTTTGAAGTTTAAAAATAACGATTTTGATTTCTAAAGTGATTTTTGGAAATATACGTTTATAAAATATTTTTGAAATTGATTCATCTTAAATAAATAAACGTTATAATTTTAATATTATGAAAATTATGATTTTTGAGAAATACAGTTAAAAGTTGATTTTTGAAAATATGGGATTAGTGATTTTATAAAATAGTTTGAACTGGGAATTCTGAATTTATTATAAGAAGTTTAAAGATAGGATTTATAAATTTTTTATTTTATAAATCAGAATGATGAAATTATAAAAGAGTTTAAAGATGTTTAAAGTAATAATATAAATTGTTTTATATTAAAAGATTTATAAGTTGATATTTATAAATTTAGAATATCTTGAATTATAAAACGAGCTTTTATAAGTGATAGAATGATTTGTAAATGGATTTCATAAAGGAATGAAATCTATAGAATTTATCAAATTTGATTATGTTATAAATCATAATGATAAATTATAAAGGAGTTAAAAGACGTTTTAAAATAGTAATATAAATTGTTTTATATTAAAAAGATTTATAAATTGATATTTATAAATTAAAAATATTGGGATTATTAAACGAGCCTTTATAAGAGTTAGAATGAATTGTGAATGAATTTCACAAATGAATGAAATTTATGGGATTATAACGATGAAGTTATAAATAGAATTTTATAAATAGTAGGTTTATAAAATTTGTAAAGGAAGAAAAAATAAAATTCATAAAGTTATTAAAGGAATGGAATTTGGACAAATAATTGAATCTTATAAGTTATAAGATTTATAATTATGAAGTTTAAAGGAACGATTTTTATAAACAAATAAATTATAAGTATTTGACTTATAATATGAATTTTTAATATATCATTGTGATATGAATTAAGATAGGTTAATAAAGGAATTTATAAAAAGGAGTTGATATAAAATAAATAGAAATAGGATTTATAAACGTTGTTTTATAAATCCGCAATGACTTATTTTGATAAGGAATTGTTGTAATTTATTTATGGAATTATATTCATGTTTTAGACAGTGAATAATTCTTTAAAATAAAATGAATAGAAGTGATGAAATTTATTAACAAGTGTATTCACGTTTTTGAATAGTGAATATTTTGTTAAAGAAATTATTTTGGATAGGATGTTTGAAATAGAATTAAAACGATCTAAAGATGTTTTAAAAGATGTTGAGATTCGAAACCATAGATTTCAACATTTATTGTTGAAATAGATGTTTTCGAGAAATAAAAGGAAATGGTGGACTATAACACTGTTGTTATAGTAAATGATTTCCGAAAGGAAATGTTTTGCATAGTATTGGGATTTATATATCTATTTTAATTTCGAATCCCTATACTAGTGATTTTGGGTTGTCGTAACGATGTTTTACGCAACATTCGTTTTGGCCCAAATAAATATGGTTAAGTGAATGATTTCCTTAAAGAATGAAATATATACTTAATTTCGATTAAGGTATATTAAATATTTTCTGAGTATAGAAAATAAAAAGATCTGTGAATTACTTATAGATAAATAAGTATGGAAATGTTTTTCCAATATTAAGTGAATATTTGGAATTTATCTTTTTGAAGATAAATTGAAAATGAATATTTGAAAACGAATGGAAATCGTATATTCATAAATATTTTGGGAATGTAAATTCAATATGGAATTTATAAATGGAATTGGGAAATTTAGTTAAAAATAAATATTAATTTATTTTTAAAGAATGGAGAATGTATATCTTATAAAGATATTTTTGGAAAATAAATAATTTGGGAAATTATTTGGAATCTGGTGATGTTGGCATATCTATTGATAGTTCAATAACCGACTATCAATATTTACCTTTAAATAGGTATTTGTTGTGAATTGCTTGAATTTGAATGCCACACTTATTTTTTTTTAAATAAGCGCTCACTATTCGGGTTAACCGGGAAAGAACCTTGGGGTCGTATAACCCATTCCGAATATGTGATATGTCGTTATGAATTGCATTCGAAGATCGGTGTTGAAGACCGGATATTTTCGAAAACGAAAGGGTTTCTTGTTGATTGTCTCTGCACTGGCTGATCCCTGGTATTGAGATCTCCATATGTGATGGGAAATCCGAACGTGATTAGAGATTATTCGGATTGCAAGGACTTCTTTGTAAGTGCCTTCGGTTCTGTTCGAGCCCGGAACAGACTTGTATGGATTGTGTGTCTGACATTACAAGTTGAGATGTAAAGCCGATTTCTTTCAAATATATTTCTGTGGTGGCGGAGAATTTATTCTTTTAGCTTAACACCCTTCTCTGAGACGTACGAGCTCAGAGGTTATATAGTTGAAGTTATCAGCGATATATTCCCAATTTGGTAATGTGACATGCTGAGTGTTGCTGTAAATGATCATTGTGTTGATTATTGGGATAGGATCGTTTATTTGATCGTCTATCTTAGTGATCATTGTGTTGATCATTTGTTGACCCAAAGCATGGCTTTTGTATAAAGTATGTTTTTGTGGACGTGACTTCGTCGAGCCTCACACCCCGGAAATGGTCAAAACAGGAAAGATGCGGCAAGGTTATGAGGGGTAGCTCCCTTTAGGGTATGTACATTTCCTTCTGGATAGAGGTGGTATCATGGTATGGAGCCCAGATATTTAACCTATGTGGTTACTGCGAATTTATTACTTTGTGGTTGTTGGTTATCGAGATCCCGTGAGAAAGGTCGTTTACGATCGGGGAATGGCGTGCTCGTGTCAGTAGTTACCCAGTTAGGGGGTAACCCGGCCTTGTGTTGGTAGAGTTCCGGTTTGGTTCTCGGGAATGTCTTTCCAGAGGCATTCTCATGTGGCAATGGGAAGTTCCTTGGCCTGACCATTTGTTGGAAATCCAAAGAAACAATACGAAACTTGTACGGTTTTAGTTGTAGAACCTATCATTCACTTATGGTGTCGCAACACTGTTTGGATGGTAGCTATAGTAGGCATAGTTCGAAATGTCTATGTTGGCTAAGATTTATATTCTACTTTCGAAATCGTTTTATACACTATGCACTAATAATAATATCAAAATTGATTTGATTTTAATACGTATCAAGCATCTTTGACTATCATAAGGAGAAATCTTCTCCAAGTCTGCGTTTGCATCGTGTGTGTGGCAGGAGGTCTTATGGTAGTCTCATTTTTAAAAGCATTGCGAATTGAATTTAAAAATATTCCTCTATTTTGATTTTAAAGATAAATAAACTGTTTTGAGTTCTCACACCAGTCACATGACTGACTTGGAGTTTATTGTTTTCCTTCCTAAACTCTGGGTGCCCACCAATTTCCACACGGGCAGTCAAGAGTTAAGGTTTATCAGGATATTCTGGACATTCTGGAATTGCTGGAGGCAAGCTGGATGGCATGGCGTATTACTAATTATATAGTACTTCTTTTACCGCTGCATTGTTTGATGTTGTACACTCTGATGATATGGTGTAATAAAATGTATAAAATGTAATAACTGATATAGTTCTTTGTTTAAAGAATATTCATTTATTATTATATGTTGTTCCGCTGCGAATTGTGAGATTCTGTTATTGTTCTGTTGTTTTCTGTTCCGTTCCATTTTCTATTCTCTTTTTCTTTCTATTTTAAAAATTTTCTATCTTCTTTCTTCTCTCCATCTTCTACCTTCTTCTCTTCTTCTTTCTTTCTTCTTTCTTAAACCCATAACATTTCGGTTTTTCGGCAACGAAAAATTGCGAAACATTACAATAAAGGTTCAACCACATCCAAATGGGTATGGTTTCCAAAGACCTAACGCCCCGGACCCTAACATAGTAAGTGGGTATTGAAAACGATTATTATTTATTGCAGGTGTTCAGAGAAACAAAAGGAAAATGATAGCTTTTGGAATTTTAAAGAATGATCCATATGTTTAATAGAATTACATGCTTACAATGAAATATGGACTTCAGTAAATATGGTAAAATCTATTTTATTTTTCTCTCCATAATTAATATTGAGTTTATCCCACTTGTCACAAGATATTTTATATAATTTATTATATTCCTTCATTCTTTTTCATAATGACAAAAGGGGAGAAATTCATATGAATATTAATAGAGGGAGATATTATACTTAAGGGAAACGTGATATTTAGGGGGAGGTTTAGACATATTAATATTTTTTATATAGGATATTTCTTAAAATTTTATAGTTGTCATCATCAAAAAGGGGGAGAATGTTAGAACGTCAATTATTGGATTTTAATGACAACAACTATACAATTATGCCAAAGAATCTCTAAGCTAATTTGCAGACACATGAGCATTAAAAAGAGATAAAAAAGTATATTCAAAATGAAGATACATAGTAAAAAAAGGATGAAAGAGTGTATATGGAGATACAAGAAGAGATATACATGATAGAGACAAGACGAAGGTGACAAACAAAGTATTATTAGTCATATAGTGTCGTGTCTAGAGTTTAAAAATGTTCAAATCTTCTCCAAATGGTATACACACATATATACATTCATATTTTAAATGAAAAATCAAGTTTTCAAAAATTACATGGAGCGGGACTCGAACCCGGGTCACTAATTCAAAAAGCAAGTGCTCTAACCATTTGAGCTATGATAATTTTTTGTTGCAGGCTAAATTCAGACGTTTGAATAATGCCATCCAGACGTCTAAATGCTGAAACAAAATTATGGTTCCACAATATTCAAACGTCTGAATGAAAATATTTAGACGGCTGAATAAGGCCAGTTTTAGCCTATTTCCTTTTTGGTTTGAGCTCGTGCAATTTCAAAAGTTTGAATTATTTAATTCAGAAGTCTGAATATCTATAACGGCTATATTTTCAAATAGGCACTTCCATTCGTGAAGAGATGCATTCTTTATTTCAATAGATATGACCATATCTCATCATGATAACTCCTCACGAACATATGCACCTACTTATAATCTATATAAACACATTAGAATCATGTTTCCAGAAATGAATTCAATTTTCTTACTCTAATCTCATATTATTTGATTTTAATACACTTATGCGTTCATTTTCATACAAACTCATTCTATTACTTCCTTATTCTTCACGTCTTCATATATACATCATAAAGGAGAAGATTATAGTAAGGGTGTACTATAGTTGGCAAATTCTTGTTATTAAAGAACACATAGAGTCAAGAAAACTTTATTTGTAAAAGTCCTGTTCTGCTGTTCAGGCGTGTGAAGTCCTCTTCGGTTGTTGAGGTGAAAATCATGTTCTGTTGCTCAGGTCCATGTTTGCAGGAGTTGTATAGATCTGTTCATCCGGGTTAAGTGTGACGACCCGACTTCCTATCTCCAGGAAATCGCATCACTACTTAAGAAAGAAAGGGATAGAAGAAGAAAAGAAAGAGAAAGAAGAAAGACAACAACATCAGAGAACTCACAGCGGAACGAATAAAATATAATATATCACATAAAATATTACACAGTATCATAATACATCAGAGTACACAACTATACAACAAATATTAGACAGTTATAAACATCTATCTAATTCATATATCTCAAGTACAACAGAAGAAACAGATACCAAACACACAGCGGAATCAATATATATCTACACGTCGAAGCCTCCTGCTCCATATCTCCTCCAAAATTCATCAAGCAAACCTGAATCACTTGGCTACTCATACATAATATGAGTACCCAAGAGTTTACTAAAACAGAAAATAAACACTTGGGTCAGACAGGGGTCTGGTGTGAGTAAACGGGTTTAAATTGCTTAACTTTAGAAAAATCCTTTGAAAAGAAAAGGTACCACGTAAGACTTCCCACACATAAACATGGAAAAGTTTTTACCTTACGCTAACCAAAACATTTGATAGGAAATCCAGTGATATTATAATAGTGTCTAGGGTTTTCAAGTAAATATGAAATAGCCGAAATTGTTACATCTATTAAATTCCAGCTACTAGCCACAAAAGTGGATAATACAAACAAAACCGTAGGGTCTCGTAGGGAAAATGGGTTTCCATCAATGGCAGGGCTACTGGGGTACCGCCCGTCACAGTACGTGGCCTAGATCACCGTACCGAGGAGTACTCCCACTCCCCTGCAACACAAGGCCGGGACCATTCCTTACTGAACAGTCCCGAACAAGACAACCCCGGCAGTTGTCCGGAATTCAACCGCCCCACACAGCCGAATAAAAAGGGACTTCTAGACAGGAGTAAATCTTGCTCTCCAGTGGGAGCTACCCACGAAGCCTTGCTGCACCTCCCATGTTTTATCCATTCCCGGTTGATGAGGCTTGAGGCTGCGATTACCTTTATAGAACACATCTATCTTAGAATGCTCATCGTCCACTTGACGATGTGCTGAAAGCATTCAATACATACAAGTTCGTTCCGGGTTCGAACAAAACCGAAGGCACTATCTCGTTGCACTCATATTGGAATCACCCTCAGAGTCAACGACCATAGCCCTTGCACTCTAATCTCCATCTCGAATCTATAAGTACTATTCCGTCAACTCATTACGGAATCACCCACAGAGTTATACTGACGTATAGCCCTTACACCTCGAGTCTTCACTTGCTCCACTTGGATTCACGACCTAACGTTTAAATTGGAATCGATGTGGTTTTCGGATTCCAAATATGGAAACCCGATCGCGGTCTCATCGAAACCAAACGCCATTTTAATGTCCAAGTTGTACTTAAGGGATTTAAACAGTTTAACTTATTCAGGATGATATAAACCAATAGATGAATAACATTATCACAATAGATAGTTCATATAAACCATTCATCTCATAATGCAACATAACACAACATAGATATTCAAATCATCCAGTATCAACCAATCACCCAATATCAATCATCCAATATCATTTAACATCCAATATCAATCACTCCATATCAACCATTCAATACTAATCAATCTTCCATAGCAGAATTGATTAACTCTTAATCAATTTAATTAACCTCTAATTAAATTAATTACTATTCTTTAATCATTTGGATTATCCTAACTCCTGCTTCATTGATTTATTACAAATCAAATTCATTTATCATTGCTTAATGATCTTCTTTAATTAATCTTCCTTGATTAATTATCTTTTAAGTACATTCAATTAATTGTCCTTAACCATATTCTGTAATTAACATTTAATTACTATCATTAATTACAAAAATTAATGATCCTTCATCAATTAATTAACTATAATTAATTACATTAATCCTTAATTAATTACAATTAATTAATCACATTTAAATTAATTACTTAAATTAATTACTTCCATTAATTGTATTAATTAATAATCTTTATTAATTAATAATCCTTTAATTAATTAAATAATTAACTTGTAATTAATCATCTCATTAACCATAAACAGTAATTAACAATTTGTAAGTACTTATCTTAATTAATTAACTTCTTAATTAATTATATTAACCCTTTGATTAATTACTTAAATTAATAACTCTTAAATACTTCATTAAGTAATCATTAAACAATTAAGTTAATAAATAAATCCTTAATTAATTACCTTATTAATTAATTACAATTTTAATTAATTACTCTTAGTAATTAACCCTTATTTAATCTCATTCATTAATTAATTAATCACATAAATTAATTATCTAAAATAATTAAGTAATTAACTCTTAATTACTTACATAAGTAATTATCTCTAATTACTTCTATTAATAAATCTTAATTATTTCTTAATTAATTACTTAACAAATAATTAATTACATTATTAAATAATTCTTAATTAATTAGTTACTCCATAACCAATTATCTTTAAAAAAATTATATTAATTAATTCTTAATTAATAACATTAAGTGATTATCCATCAATCACTTCCAATTAATTGCTCATATAAGTAACTTCTCTAATTACTTTCATAAGTAATTAATATTCTAATTACATTCAAAAATTAACCATTAATTACTTCATTAAGTAATTACACTTAACTAATCCCTAATTAAGTGATTATTTTAAAATTAAATAAACAATTAACTAATTATTTAAAATTAATTAAACAATTAATTAATTACTTCTAAAAATTTTTTTTTTTTAAATATTTAATAAATTAAGATAACCATAAAATTTAAATCAAACTGATCTTATTAACAAAACATGTTAAATACGTATTCTTAAGTTAATTAGCCCAAAAATTAACCATATTTATTTTCATAAATAAATTATTTGAATTAAATCAAGTTTTAACACTTAAACAAATTATTCAATTTAGATTTTCAAAATCACAATCACAACCTTATTAATGGAAAATAAGGGATTTAAAATCAAATTGAAATACTTTATTTATCCATTTAAACATATCTATTTAAAATAAATTTTTGAAAACTTAGTTATTAAAAGTATACTTCAAAATTAAACTTAGGTTTAATAATTAAATTCAAATTACTCTTTAATATTTGATTTTTTTTAAAACTTGATCAAGATAATTATTTTCAAAACAAATACTTAAAACATTTTTAAATTTAAAATATAAATTCAAATTTCGTTTTAAAATAACAAATTAATCCTTAGTCTTCTATATAAACTTATCTATAATTTAGTGTTTGAATTTTTACATTGTTCCACTCGAGTTTATTATACGATCTATTATAAATTATAGGTTTAAAATTTCCAACTCAAATACACAACGCTGAGAACAAACAACAACCCAGAACTCGAGTAAGTCACGGAAAAAACACGCGACCCTCTCCGAGCTAAACCCAACCCTAACTACCCCGAGTCCAACGCGATAAAAACGCGAGCCAAACTCCGAGTCTCAGCCTTCTTCCCCAAAGCTCCTCTTCCAGATTCGAGCCGTGCACGCAACAACCTCGTGCACGTTGCACCACCATCAAACCCACCGCGACCATCTAGTCAATCGCCGACAAACGCCAAACAACCCCTACAACCATCTCCTCCACTCAGATTCAAGGATGGATAAGCGATTCAAAATTTGACCAACATGCCGAAGAAAAACAGCAGCACCCACGACCCAAAAATCCATCCACGGCCATCACTTCGTTGCCGTTTCACCTCGCCGACTCTCCCCATCGAATCGCCATGACCCAGAACAACCTCCACCCAAAAACGAGCAACTTCGGTTCCAAATTCAACACGCTGCGGCCATATAAATCAAACTAAAAACGACGGCATACAAACCCTATTTCATCCAAATCCCTTCAATCCACTCAATAGAAAAATTATCTTGCATTTTTCCCAAATTCTACACCTCAAATGCTATCTTAGAACCAAATATCAACTCAATTCATCAAGTGATTTATCTGAAACCAACAAAAACTCAGGAAAAGTTCAAACCCGAAAATCATGATAATCCCTCAACTAAAAATTATGATATTCCTATCAAAATTCACGATTTACCTTCGTGATTACAGACATGTAATCCAAGATGGAAATTAGAATAGTTGATTTTATCCAAATTTAGTTTTCACTGCCATTTTACAGAAAATTCAGCTTGAATATTTATTTTAAACTCGAAGAAAGATTTAGTAATGAAATTTCATGACTTCAATCATCTCCAGCTTGCAAATTATATATTATCAATGCATAAGAATGAGTTATTGAAATTAAAGAGAGGTAAGATCAAAATAGCAGAACCTATGTTTAAATGTTCAGGCATTCAAACAAACACATTTTTCCTGTAACTAATATTCATAATCCAAGCCTAATTTTATTGCATGCATACACAACTAACTTCAAATTAGTAAACCTGCTTTTAAAAATAATTTACTCACTTGATTCAAGAACGCAGAGCAGGTTTAAATTTTCAGCCTTCCTATTGATGTTGAAAAGCTCTGAATAAAAGATCCTACCGCATGCTTTCAAGTAGTTGTTTAAAAGACTGAATCTTGCAGATCTTCATGTATTTCAGGTTTAAATTTGAATTGCAGCTTGTAAATTGCAAATTGTCTTTTGCTGAAGAACTTGCTTGATTCAAGTTTGATTTGTTTTTGTGATTATGAAATTTCAGGTAGCATTTGGTTTTTAATTTTGGTTTTAGTTTCCATTTTCAGGTTTTGGGAAAAATTTCTGATTTGAGCTAAGGAAAGAAACAAAGAAGAATTTGTGAAAAACTCATTTTCTTTTCCTAAAAACATTTATTAAAAATAAAATGAAAATAATGCCACTTGTTATTAATTTGCACAAATGTCACAAACATAATTTTAAAAGTTAACAAGTGTTATTAATGATATGTTAACATGAATACACATGTCATTAAGTATTTTTAAATTGAATTTTATTAAATTTTAAATGTAAATAAAGACTTACATATTTACTTACTTAATTGATAAATACTTACATGTACATAAGTGTTTTTAAACAAATTTTTATTTGATTTAAATGATCATATAAACTTACATATTAAATTTTGTTTATAAATAAATACTTTTATATGTAAATATAAACTTACTTTTAAGAGAAAATATTCTAAAACACTTATATTTATCATTTATAACCATTTTGAAATTAAACACCTTAAAGAAAAACAAAAAGAAAACTTTATTTAAACCCCTTTTAGACTATCATATTGAAAATAAACACAATCTTATATTTTGGAAACCATTGAACTAAACTAAATTATCTTTTGAGAAATCTTATTGAATTTAAAACAAAACTTTAAAATTGCAATATTCATTCATAAATAAATTATTAATAGATTAAATTAAAATTTCAAAACAATCCAAATTATAACATATACTTATATATATATTACAATTTGCAAATTTTACTTTATTTAAAACAAATGATATTTGCTATTCACAATATATATCTATTATATATATTATAAACAGAATAAAATTTATTAGCTTTTGAAAAACAATTCTAACCAATCTTTAAATTGTTAAAAGATATTGATTATACTTACCAAATTAAATATTTATCATCCTTAATAAGATTAATTTCGCCAATTTAAATTAAAATTACAAAGAAAATCATCAAATCAATTAAATTATTATACAGATTATTAAATCGATATTGCCCTAAAATTCCGGGTCGTTACATTAAGTGAGGTTGTTGTTTTAGTGAAATTCCAGAAGGAGTCTGGGATTGGACGAAGAACGGGAAGTTCGAACCAGTATAAAAGTTCCTGTTGTGCTTGTTTTATTTTACTTATTCGCATTGCTATAGTATCTTAATTTATTTTCGCACTAGTATAGTATAATTCCATATAGCATGATCCGCACTGTCTTTTCATTTGATATCAGAGCACAACGACTGTCAAAATTTACATGCAAATCTGGAGAATAATTCATTGTAAGTTAGATATAATTCTAGTTTATTAAAAGTTTATAAATTATTTTTTAGATTTAAAATGTAATAGTTTACCCCAAGCCATGAGTGATCATATTCCACTATAAATTATTTTTTCGCAAAAAAGTTCAATTAAGGAAAATGTTCCTTTTAGATATATAAATGGTTGGACGTATAATGAAAGATACAAAGAAATAGTTCAAAATAATATTTCAACCCACATTTAAGACACTGCCCAATATAAATTTAGTAACACACAAGAAAATCTAGAAGTATGGAAAAACTAAAATAAATCAAATTAGAGAGAAATATGTGAGATTGTAAAACAACTTAGATTTTAATAGCTCAGACAATTTGCAAACTAGTAGTTTTTTTCATATGCAAATAAAACTAATCAAGGAATTATATGTTCATGCTACTAATATGAAACAGAAAGCCCAAAGATTGGCTAACGAATGGGAATTTATCAAGTAAATTTTCCTGTCCAAAAATTTCAGTCAGAAAATAGAAAAACGACAAAGGAAAATTACTTGATATAAAGGAGTAATTATTAATGAAGCCTCACAATTTGAAGAGGGAGTCGTCAATTATTTCTCTGCTATATATAATTATGATTCACGTTCAAAATGTTTCCTAAATATCGCTACAAAATTTCTATTGCATGCTAATAGTGAAGAAATTCTATTTGCTCAAGTCAGTATAAAGGAAACCAAAAATATAATTTTCATTGCCAATAATGATAAATGTCCCGAACTAGATAGGTTTTGGACCAAATTTTGTAATACACATCGGGAGAAAATAAAACTAAAATTATTTAAAGCCATAAATGAATTTTTTACTTCTAGAAAATTTTAGAATAATATTAATCATACCTTTGTAACTCTCGTCTTGAAAGTAAAAATCGCATGTTATTTAGGGGACTATAAACATATAGCCTGTTGTAATTTTATTTATAAAATCATAGCTACATTAAGCAATATAATAAGAAAATTCTAAAATTCTTGATTTTAGAAAATCAACATGCTTTTATACCGAGTAGACTAATTGTAGAAAACACCCTCAAAGCCAATGAACTGATCAAAAATTATAAATAGAGTGGTAGAAATAAATGTGTATCAAAGTTGATTTGCACAAGGCATTTGATAAAATAAATAGACATTTTATAATCTACATGGTATTGAAATTAGGATTTGATGAATTTTTTTGTAATTTGATCACAAAATGCATCAGTAATGTTGTAACAACCCGAATATTTATCGAGTTTGTATTTAAATATTTTATTTAAATATTAACTCGTTAGTCGGATTTTGGTCCGAAAAGCTACTTTTTGCAAATGGTCAAATTAGGACTCGAGACCATTTCCATTGAGTTCGAAATGTCGTTTACAACTTTTTTAAGTATAAACATCGATAGGTTTGGAGTTAGTGAAATTTCACTAACTTTTCCCGCTTTGGACTTTGGGTTAGTTTAGCCTATTAAGCCCAAGTTCCAACCCTCTTCTCCTCACTCTTCATAAATTTCCTAACTAATCAAGCTTTGGCATTAATGGTGGAGGGAATGGGAAATTAAAATTCCAAAACTCAAATTCAATTGCAATCCATCTTTCTACTCCAAATTCAAGAAGAAGACATTGGATTCAAGCTTCTTGTGCTTAGATAGAAGAAGGATTGATTCTTGCTTGCTTAAAACTTCATTTTCATTGATATTTGGTGCAAAGGTGAGATTTTTATCTCACAATTCTAGCCTATAACTATATTGGACTGTTGGGAATGATTCCCTATCATTTTTGCATGCCTGTTAGCATTTGGTTTGGATTGGATTGGCGAAAAACTCCAATTTTTAGCGTTTTGTTGAATTTTCTGCACTTGAGTCGTTCTGGCCATTTTTAGGTCGTTCGGAGTTAAGTCGTTCGTCCATAGGTCGTGAGTCGTTCACGAGTTAACCCTAGGTCGTTCTGGCCATTTTTAGCTCGTTCGGAGTTAAGTCGTTCGTCCATAGGTCGTGAGTCGTTCACGAGTTAACCCTAGGTCGTTCTGGCCATTTTTAGCTCGTTCGGAGTTAAGTCGTTCGTCCATAGGTCGTGAGTCGTTCACGAGTTAACCCTAGGTCGTTCTGGCCATTTTTAGCTCGTTTGGAGTTACGTCGTTCATTCATAGGTCGTGAGTCGTTTACGAGTTAACCCTTAAGTCGTGCAGCCCTTCAGTCACGCAACCCTTGAGTCGTTAGGTCGTATGACCCTTGAGTCGTTAGGTCGTATGACCCTTGAGTCGTTAGGTCGTATGACCCATGAGTCGTTAGGTCGTATGACCCTTGAGTCGTTAGGTCGTATGACCCATGAGTCGTTAGGTCGTATGACCCATGAGTCGTTAGGTCGTATGACCCTTGAGTCGTTAGGTCGTATGACCCTTGAGTCGTTAGGTCGTATGACCCATGAGTCGTTAGGTCATATGACCCATGAGTCGTTAGGTCGTATGACCCTTGAGTCGTTAGGTCGTATGACCCTTGAGTCGTTAGGTCGTTAGACCCTTGAGTCGTTAGGTCGTTAGACCTCATTTTGTCTTCACTAGGTCGTACCGTTTTGGTCGGGGCGCTGCCCCGCACCCCGCCGGGGGCGCTGCCCCCTGGACCCCCGCGACCTGACCGGGCAGGTCGAACCCCGTAAGCGGTGGCGTTGCCCCCGCACCCCCACCTTGGGGGGTTGCCACCCCCCCTGGACCCCCCCTCCGTAGGCGATCTTATCTGAAAAACATTCAACAGAACTTGCTTTGTTGAGATGCTGAGTTGACCATTCTTCGAGACAAACCATCTCTGGTTATCTCGGCCACGTTTGGTCGTTGGGGAACTTCCACTTTGATGCTTTTGAGCTAATTTCCTTGGATTTTATTCACATCTCCGAATGTGATCTTTGTGATGATTGTTTCTACAATCTCTTCTGTGATTTGTCATTTTAAAAATATAAAGGTTTCAATACTAGTAGTAAATATCAAAACTCTTTTAACAAACAATTTCAACTCTATTTTTAATAACAAAGCTCTTTTCTTAAACCGTTTTCCAATCTATTAGTATATACAACCCTTTACCTCACTTGGATGAGAAATCTAATTAAACGACTTAGTAAAACAAGTGGTATGAAACGCTTGCGTTCACTTCGTCGGTTAATTCCTGGACTTGTTCGATTGAACCTCTTGTGACAATTTTATTAGTGAAGATTTACAGTTTGTTCGTAAATATTTAAGTTAAGCAAGTGGTTATGGGACATGAAGCTAAACTTCTATATTTACTAGCTTAGTGTAATTGACACTTCTCGTTGATCATGACGATCATTCTGATGATTTAGACTAGCAACTGTGCGATGTCTCTTGTTGCGAGGTTAGACTAGACACCACTTGTGTGATTCCACTCACACATACCTTTTTGCTTTTTGGTTAGTCTGGACCTTAATCTGTGTGATTCCATTCACACATGTGGGGTAGCTCCCCTTGGTCTTCGGACCGTCATGTGATAGGCCTCTTTCTCTTTTCTATGATTTCTGGACTTCTTGCATTGATTTCTAGAATTTATGTCATTGACTTGTTATGAGTACAAGTTTGGGGTATGATGCCCTTTCCGAATCTTTGAGAAGATTCTTGTGATATTGATTATCTCTTATTGATTGATCTTCTGTTGATCATTATTTACATACTTATAGCGGTATGTCATTATGGATGTTTATGTTTATGCCATATCTTTTATGTTATCTCATGTCATCTGATATTTATAGCTAGACTGATCCGTTTATTATTTTCTTAAATAATACTCGGGTCAGACCGAGATGTTACAGGTGCTTCTGCTTGACTTCTTCCCAGGGATTCATCACTCTGACTTTTGGCTAACTGTTTAGATTAGCAGTTTTTGTTGTATACACTTGAGATATAGACTCATAGTTGTATTCTTTTGTATAGCACGTGTTGCTATTCTTTTGTATTATCGTGGATCTTACTGACCACTACTCTGATGTACACTTTCATGTGTTAGTTATATATTCATATCTTCTTCCGCCTTTGTGATATGGATATCTGTGACTGATTTGTGATATGATTATTTCTATGTTTGTTTCCGAAGATTATTTATAGCCACCGTGTGATAAGCAATTACATGGATGGTTGCTCCTCAATAGCCTTATTCTCCGTGCTAGTTGACAGCACTACTTCGGAGTGTTCTTGGCTAGCGTGGGTATAGAGGTGGGGCGTCACAAATGTAACTTGTTCCATCCTTATTCATTGATCCCCTTGTGGATTTATCCAAAGCAATAGAAGAATAGACAAGGAGATCAATCTTTCTCCATAGTTATTCACTATTGTAGTGGAATATTCCTTTTTGCAAATGAAATTGGAACAGTTGAATAAAAATCTAAAACCCATAAATAGAATTGTTCTTTATATTACTCATTTAATATATGATGATGACTTGTTGATTTTTTTGGATGTAGATATTCAAAGTGCTAAAATCATTGCAAAAATGTTTGAAAATCTTAAATTTTTTGCTGGACCACAAATCAATGAATGCAAAGTAACATGTACTTCAGTAAAACATGCAACAGAAAAGAGGAAATTCTAAAAATTCCAAAATTCCCAGAAAGCGAACTGCTAGTCAAATATTTAGGGCTTCCTTTTAGTATGAATCAAATGAATGACATGGACTGTACTAGATTGTATGATATTATATAGAGCAGATTAAATAGCTGGTTAACAAAATTACTATTAATAGTTGGTGGAATTGAACTTACACACACTGCCAGCAAAGATATAACCATGTATTTGGCTATAAACTCACAATATTCCAGTAAAGGAAATGAAAAAAATAGAAAGAATGTGTGCAAATTTTGTTTGAAGGGGAAAATATCATAACGGTTCGTGGAATAGTGTTACAATACCAAAGAAGGCAGGTGGATTGGGGCTAAGAAGCTTTAAAGATTTAAGTGGGGCATGCAATTTCTAATTATTTTGGAAATTTTTGGAAGGCAAATCATTATGGATAAATGGACGAAAGAAAAATGTGTTAAAAATAAAAACTTATGGACTATGCTAATTGAAAATTACTACTCCCACACTTGGAAAACATCTTAAAATGAAGAGAAATATGGATTAAACTAACTGAAAGAAAATTCAAGGAAAACAAGCTAGCCTTTGGTTTGACCCTTGGATTTGGAAAATCCCTGATCAATCTTTTAAGGTGGAATAATTTATATTAATTTAGAGGAGAAAATGCTAAACTAGAAAGCATAATTCAAAATTTATCTTGGAATACAAATATGCAATCAAATGCTTCTATTTTTAAATCAGTAATAGATAAAATAGAAATTGATCCAAGCCTTCATGAAGCCATCTGGTGTTGGAAATTAGCAATTAAAGAAAAATTCTCTTTCAAAAATACCGAGGAATACATTAAAGGAGATGCAGCGAAAGTAGACTTGTATAAATCTATTTGGAATAAATAAAATTGTTAAAAAATGTCTCATTGTGCATATTTTGCTATACTAAATCGATTGCCAAGTAGGGAGAGGGGTATCGAATTGAATAAAAATGGAGAAATCAACGGTCCTTTACACAAAAATGAATCAGAAAGTAAAGAGCATATATATTTTGAATATATATACACAAGGCATATATAGCCTATTTCTTAGAGCAAATTAATGCATTATAAGTGTTGCAAAACTTCAAGGAAAATAAGTAACACATACAACAAAAGTTTAAAATCAAGAAAAGAGAATTTGATAAAGCTTGTATTGTTTTAACAATAGTAATATATTTCATATGAATGGAAAGAAAATACAGATTATATAAAGGAATAAAAATAGAAAGCTTGCAGCTAAGGAAAATTATAGAAGCTGAATACCAAACTCTATTTCTAAAAGCTTACAAAGAACCAAATCATAAAGACAATCATACTCAAAACATCTATGATTACGACAACTACGAGGAGAGAGTAGAAGCATACTTACAAAGCAGAAAATGTTCATATTTTCTATGGAAGAGACCCTTAGTTTGGAATTGATTTCTCTAGAAGAAAGCATGGAAATGGCCATTTGTCAATCCAAACAAGAAGTCTCTCCTGCAATATAGATAAAATTGTCGGCAAAACTAGACTAGAATTTTGATTTGTTATGAATGATAGAGGTAAAGGCAAGTCACCTAATTTGAATGAGAATTACTACACAATAGAAACCCTAACATAAAATAATCAACTTCTGCAAACAATTGGAAATTCGCAGCTTGAAATTAATACTTAGAGAGTAAGTGAAAATCATTACAAAAGCAAACTCAACAATCAAGTTTATCACTTAGCTGATTGAAACAAAGGAGAAAGCAGCAAAGCACAAGACTTAAAGCTTCGAGACTCAACTAAGCAAGAGCATTCAGCTAAAAGTAGGAACTTCTACTCAGAGCTAAAGATGGAAGAGGATACAGTGGTAGGTTGGAAGCATTGGAAGCCTCCATGAAAGAAGAAAGCATCATCAGGAATGGAAATTTAAGGATCGCCCCCAATTCGCCATGAAATAAGGTTACCCTAATTTGAGAACGAGATATGAAGAGTTGCGGCTAGAATTTAATTGAGTATTTTATGCAATAGCCTTAGGTATATACCCGATTTTGTTTCACAGATTTATGGGCCTTGGGCCAGTTTACTATCTCCAAAAAAATATGTACTTAGTACAAGCGAGATCATACAACCAAACTACTTATTAAATTTTTCTCCTGTACAGGATATCTCTGATAAAATGTTTCTAGATATTTACTACAATCCGCATCGGCATATTTATATCTCATTTAATCAACAAATTTAACTATTGTATACTTCATCAACTAAAATCATGTGAATCGTATATTAAGGCAATATTCTCCTTATTATTACATTCTCTGGCAGACTTATGCTAATTATGCGATGGTAGTTAAGGTAGTGAAATGTACGTAGTAGACTGACTTCTGATGTTGCCAAAGAGGTTTGAATTAACTAACAACATTCATTTTCTTATCATCTATAGTTACAACTTGCATGTAGAAAATAAAATCAATGGTCCGATTTTCCATACTATACGAATAAAATTTAATTTAACCAATATAATTACATAATCATTTGTAAATATGAAATGTTCAATATTTCTTTACCCTGAAAATAAATTTTGATCAAGCTAATTTCAACATAAAGTACATGATGCTTACTGATGAAAATTGTTAATTTTGTAATAGTTTGTTATAATTTTAATTGATTTCCAATTTACGTTTTCAAATACATTTTGTGGAGGATGATGATAATGTTGGAAGTTTTCTTCAATAGCAAATTTTGAAAAAAGATAGATAAGAGGTTGGAGAAGGAAAAAATGATTTATTTTAGTAAGGAGAAAAACTTTATTATTGCTAGGACCTCTACATTAAATGTCCAAAATTTTCACAATTGTAGCATTTAACTCTTGACTTGTCGTGCCTTGGCTTTGAATTTCCTCTCTCATGACCTTTTGTTGATCTTTTCCTCTTTGGTTGTTATTGCCATTGTTGGGTTTCCAACCTCATACGTGTCCATATCCACGACTTCGTCCTCGTTATTGACCATAATCTCATTTTGGTGTTGGCATTGTAACCAATAAGATGTACTTCACACTTTTGTCATCTAACTTGCTTCCTTTCTCGTTCGGCACATATACGTGAGCTATGCTTCAAAACATTCTTAAATGGGAAATGTCGGACTTCCTTCCACTCCATGTCTCTTGTGGTGCTTTTTCCCCACACACTTTTTGTTGGAGATCATTTTGATAGCTAAAACACACATGCAATTGCTTCCACCTAAAACTCCTTTGGTAGCCTCTTACTTTTGAGTTTGTAGCTACTACTTCGTGTGTTTTCCATGTAATTTGGTTACAAAACCTTTTAAAAGAGTTGAATTTCCACAAGAGGAGCCGACCAAGATTTTTGTAGACAGCAAGTCGGCAGTTGATTTAGCTAAGAACCCAGTCTTCCATGATCGAAGCAAGCACATTGATGCACGCTATCACTACATTAGAGAGAGTGTCATCAAAAAGGATGTACAACTGGAGTACGTATAGGCACACGATGAAGTAGTTGATATCTTCATCAAGCCTCTCAAGCATGAGATTTTGTTAAGTTGAGGACTCTGCTTGGAGTAGAAAAATCAAGTTTAAGGGGAGGTGTTGGAAATAAACTTAATTTTGCAATCTAGATTCTTCATATAATAAATATCTAAAATTTAGAATATTTAGGAGATATTTATGGACTAATATATTTGAAATTGTATGAGAGAATATTTAGAAGATATGTATGAAGAACTTTTAGATTAAGATAATCTGCACCGTTTATTTGAGATGTGAATTCCTATAATTAGGGATGGATTCACTCATTTTGGAGGATATAAGAAAGAAGAGAAAAGAAATTTAGTAAAAAAACATTTGTTTATCACTCTTTCCACATGCGAAGCAGAGTATGTAGCTGCTACTTCATGTGTTTGCCATGCAATTTGGTTATGAAACCTGTTAGAAGAGTTGAATTTGCCATAAGCGGAGCCGACCTAGATTTTTGTGGACAATAAGTAAGCAATTGCTTTGGCCAAGAACCCAATCTTCCATGATCGAAGCAAGCACATTGATACATGCTATCACTACATTTGAGAGTGTGTTTCCAAAAAGAATGTACAACTAGAGTACGTGAAGACACATGATCAATAGCTGATATCTTCACCAAGCCTCTTAAGCACGAAGATTTTGTTAAGTTGAGGACTCTGCTTGAAGTAGAAAAATCAAGTTTAAAGGGCGTGTTGGAAATAAATTTAATTTTGCAATCTAGATTTTTCATATAAGAAATATCTATGATCTAGAATTTTTAGAAGATATTTATGGATTAGTATATTTAAAATAGTATGAGAGAATATTTAGGAGATATGTATGGAGAACCATTAGATTAAGTTAATCTGCACTAGTTATTTGAGATGTGAACTCCTATAAATAGAGATGGATTCACTCATTTTGGATGTAAAAGAAAAAAAATGAACTTTTGTAATAAAGTCCTCCTCCTCATAAGAAAAAATTGTTTTTTCTTCCCAATCTTATCTATCTTCTTCTAAAATCAAATCACTTTGCTATTGAAGAAAACTTCTGACAGATAATGCTTGAAGCTTAGCAGTAAACGACCTTCATAATGTAAGTGTTTGTTTATTTAATTTTAATGTTGCTCATCACTATTACTTTGTGACAAGTACTACGAACCACATTGGGTAATAGTGAGCTGTAGGACATATATGTTTCCGGTAATAAAGCTTTGACGAGGATGCATGTTTATGTTTTTCAGAGTTTATAAGCTTATTCATAGTTTACCTTCTTTCTATTTTACTTCCATTACAAGTTAACTATACCTTTTTGACCTTATATTACCAGATCCAGTCATTTACCTAATTGCACCCTAAGGCAAGGCCAAAGCAAATATCTCAATAGTTTCTTTTATGAAAAATTTCAACTTTTACAAGTCATGCTTACAATTGAATAAAAGAATTAATGTCAAATACATATATAGTTAAAGAATTAACATATTTTTTTAGGTAATTGTCCATAGTCTATGTGGTAAGTCAATAATACATAATTAAAAAGTATAGTACTTTGTAAAACACAACTTCAATAATCTGTTTTTGTAGGAAACATGATTGCATTGAGCGTATGAAACAAGCAGTTAAACCTCTAGTTGTCACTAGTAGGACGAGTGTTATCTCATGAGGATTTTCAGCGGATACTACCCACAAAATCCAAATGCAATATGAAAATATTTACAAAATGCAAGAGTTATTTACAATGATATGGATGAAAGTTTTTTGAAAATATTTGCAAATGAAGGATTTACTTTCAAATTTAAACGAATAAGTTAAATATAGATTTTGGTTATTATTAAGAAATTTTAATCATTTTACTCGTCAAAATTTCCAACAAAAATAACATAATGTAACTTGTTCTTTCAGTCAATAACATAATGTAACTATGAAATGGATCCTTAGTGTATTATCAATGTTTTTTAAAGTGGTTTTTTCGTTTCTTTTCAATATCAAGTTAAATCAGATAAGTAAAAATAGTGCTTGGATTTCAATTGCTTACTCTCTCTTATTTTACTTTATTTTTTGAATTTTTTTTAATATTAACAATATTTACATATGCGTAACTCAGAAAACTGAGGCTAGATATATTATCCATGCACGCCTTTTAGGCTTACGTGAAGGGAATATAGAGCGTGACAGTTGAACACACAAGTGTAAATACTAATCGATTATAGGCGTTGTTAATAAAATAATTTTTATATACATACACCTAACTCAGATAAACTGGGGCCAGATATACCGTTTGTGCATTGTCTTTCGGGCATATGTGAGAAGCGTACAAAGCATGACGAGTGAACACATAAGTGTGAACACATGACTCTAGGTGTTAATAAAAAAATACATATATACATTTTTTTATTTTTTAAGAGAGAGTTTTGCAAAATCATCTTAGCACTATTTAACTTAGAAGATAAAAATGTTATAACTTTATTTTAAATCAACCAGTTTTTTAAACAAATATTCCAATTAGGATATACTTTATAATTAACACATACGAAACTTCCTATATGCTAGTTAAACCATTATTATTTATAATCAAACTTCATTTTTATTTTTGTTAATACAAATAAATTTTCAAAAATTTCAATTCACTAACCAAAACTTATACTTATATCCTATAGTGTTTCTTCAAAAATAAATCAAAATGCAAAAAAGAAAATGTTTTTGAGATTTTTTTTTTCTTTTCCTTTTTTTTGAAATTTTGAGTTTAGAGAAAATGGAAGTTCAAAAAGATGTCATGAAAATTAAAAAATGAAGATGAAACTCCCCTCCCCACACTTAATTTTGACTGTATCCACATAGTCAATGCATGATATAATGAGTGTAAGGGGGGAAAATATGTACATATTTACAAAAGAGGGTTAACATTTTTACTAGACGTAGCTTGGCCTATGAAGAATCATTAGTTCCTCCTCTTGCTTACTTGGCAATTCCAAGAACGGTTTCAAATGATGACCGTTGACTTTCAAAATCGATCCATCCCTAGGGTTATCTATTTCTACGGCACCATGTGGAAAACCAGTTCGTACCACAAATGGTCTGGTCCATCTTGATTTTAGTTTCCCAAGGAATAAATGAAGTCTAGAGTCATATAAAAGAACTTCCTGGTTTGATGAAAACGTTTTTCTTTGGATTGATTTGTCATGAAAAACTTTTGTTCTTTCCTTATAAAAATTTTCGTTTTCATAACGCATTGTTCCTAAGTTCTCCTAGTTCGTTGAGTTGCAATTTTCTATTTTCACCAGCTTTATCGAGATCAAAGTTTAAGTTCTTTATTGTCCCCGGCACTTTATGTTCGATTTCAACAAGTAAATGGAAAGCATTTCCATAAACTAGACGAAATAGAGACATCCCAAGGTTAGTTTTAAAAGTAGTACGGTAAGCCCAAAGCACGTCGGTCAATTTCTGATACCAATCTTTACGATTTTTGTTAATAGTTTTCTTCATGATTTGTTTTATTTGACGATTTGAAACTTCAACTTGGCCACAAGTTTGAGGATGATACGAGTGGATAACTTGTGGGTTATCGAGTATTTTTTCATCAATGTTTCAAAAGAGCGATTGTAAAAATGGGTTTCGTTATCACTAATTATTGTGCGAGGTGTGCTGACCTCAAAAAGATATTTTCATTAAGGAATTTCACAATAATTCTATGGTCATTGGTTTTGCATGCAACGGCTTCGACCTATTTTGAGACGTAATCGAAAACGAGAAGAATATACAAATTTCCAAAAGAATTGGGAAAAGGTCTCATAAAGTCGATACCCTAAACATCAATGATTTTGATCGTAAGAATGAGTTTTTGAGGCATCATATTTCGTCGAGAAATTTTTTCAAGCATTTGAAATCAAGCACAAGTTTTGAAAAATTCGAATGAATCTTTGAAAAGAGAAGGCCAATACAAACCACACTGAAGCACCTTATCTACGGTTTTTCGAGGACCAAAATGTCCACCGCACGCTTGATCGTGGTAAAATAAGAGAACACTCTTTATTTCATTATTCGAGATGCAATGTCGAATTATTTGGTCGAGACAATACTTGAACAAGTAAGGATCGTCCCAATAGAAGTATTTCACTTGGGAAAGAAATTAGTATTTATCTTGTTTGGACCAAAAAGAAGGAATTTCCTTAGTGACTAAGTAGTTCACTATATCGGCAAACCAAGGATCGATAGAACTTAGAAGGGGTTTTTCATTGGGAAAGTTCTCGTTAATTGGTAAAGAAGATGGTGCGTTTGGCAGACGAGACAAGTGATTAGCTATGACATTTTCGGATCTTTTTTTGTCTTTGATTGTGAGGTCAAATTCTTGAAGTAAAAGGATCCAACGAATCAAACAAGATTTAGCATCCTCTTTGGCAGAAAGGAATCGAAGAGCAATATGGTCAGTGTAAACTGTGATGTGTGAACCTATCAAGTAAGGTCGAAATTTTTCGAGCACAAAAACGACGGCTAGAAGCTCTTTTTCGGTTGTTGTGTAGTTGAGTTGAGCGTCGTTCAAAGTCATACTCGCGTAGTAAATGACATGAAGGATTTTGTTGATGTGTTGTCCTAAGGCAGCACCACCCACAGCGTTAGAAGCATCACACATTATTTCGAAAGGAAGATCCTAATTAGGTGCGCAAATAATTGGAGCAGAAATGAGTTCGTTTTTAAGACGTTCAAAAGAAGTGACACAATCAGAATTGAAATCAAAAGGGACATCTTTTCTTATCATAGTAATCAAAGGATGAGCAATTTTTCTAAATTCTTTTACAAAGCGTCGATAAAAACCGGCGTGGCCTAGGAAAGAGCGAACGTCCTTAATAGATTTGCAAATGGATAGATTTTCAATGACAACGATTTTCTCTTTATTTACCTCAATGCCTTTATTTGAAATGACGTGTCCAAGGACTATGCCTTGAGTGACCATGAAGTGGAATTTTTCCCAATGTAGCGTTAAGTGTTTATCCTTACATCGTTTAAGAACAAGTTCAAGAAGGTGTAAACGCTCGGAAAAGGAGTTTCCAAAGATAGAAAAATCATCCATAAACACTTCAAGAAAACGTTCGATTATATCAGAAAATATGCTTACCATGCATCTTTGAAACATAGCAGGAGCATTACAAAGGCCAAAGGGCATACGTCGATAAGCGAACATGCCAAAGGAACATGTGAAAGTTGTCTTCTCTTGATCTTCAAGAGCGATTGGAATTTGGTTGTAGCCGGAATAACCATCATGAAAGCAATAGAATCCGTGGCCGGCTAGACATTTGAGCATTTGGTCAATAAAGAGAAGAGAAAAGTTATCTTTATGTGTTGCGGCATTTAGTTTTCGATAGTCAATGCAAACACGCCAACCCATTTGAGTACGAGTGGAAATAAGTTCATTAGAATTATCCTTGACAATGGTAAGTCTAGACTTTTTCGGTACAACATGAATTGGGCTAACTCATGAACTATCAGAGATTGGATAAATGTTTCTGTTGTCGAGAAGTTTAAGAATTTCATCATGCACCACATCTTTCATTTTTGGGTTAAGCCTTCGTTGCGTGTCATGAACAGGCTTGGCATCGTCAATTAAATGAATGCAGTGTCGAAATAGAGCGGGACTAATTCCCTTTATATTGATGATTGACCATCTAAGATCTTCCTTCTTTTTCGAAAGGATTGATAGTAAGGACGTTTCTTGATCAAAAGAAAGAGTTGTAGAAATTACGACGGGAAGCATTTCGTTATCACCTAAGTATGCATACTTAAGGTGATCCGGAAGGGGTTTAACGTACAACCTCGAGGGTTGCTCGATCAAAGAATTAAGTTGAGATTCGAACTCAACTGGAAGCGATTCAAAGGGAAGCGTGTATTCAATCTCATTGTGGACTTCATGAAACAATGTTTCGTACTCGACCTCGCATTTATCATTAAGGTCAATCATCTCGTTTTCGAAATTTTCATGAATGGCACTAATTTTGGTCGTGAGATTCATTCAATTGGTGTTCAAGATTGAAAATATTAAGATCCAAAGTCATGTTTCCAAAAGAGATTTTCATCGAACTGTTGCGACAATTGATTAAGGCATTTGAGGTGGCTAAGAATGTTCGGCCTAAAACCAAAGGGACTTGACTTGTAGAATTGGTCACAGGTTGTGCTTCGAGAATAATAAAATCAACGGGGAATATGACTTGCCCTACTCTAATGTGTACGTCCTCAATTTCTCCTATGGGCTTCATAAGGAACGATCAGCGAATTGATGCATGACCTTTGTTGATTTGAGCTCATCTAAACCTAATTGTTTGTACGCAGAGTATGGAATCAAATTGACACTCGCACTTAAATCTATTATGCATTTATTAATTGTCCTATCTCCAGTTGCATATAAAATTGTAGGGCAGCCTAAATCTTTGTATTTACCGGGCATGGATTGGGACAAGTCTTCACTTAAACTGGCCGCTAAGAAAACTTTTTTGGGAACTTGAGTGTGTCGTTTTTGGGTAAACAAGCACTTAAGAAATTTTATGCATGTGAGGACTTACTGAACGATGTCAAGAAGTGGGATGTTAACTTCACTTGTTTAAAAATTTCCAACATCTTCTCCATTTGGTCCGAGTATTTCTTTGGTCGAAGACGATGTGGAAATGAAACACGATACTCAGTAGGCAGGTCTACTCGAGTAGAAGAAGGATTTTGATTGGCATTCGATTCGACATTTGGCTCCATGTTCTGTTCAAATCCGTTTGTTGTTTTAGAAGTGTCGAAAGAGATTTCCATTAAATCATTTGGATTAACGACTTGATTATTGATTTGTTTACCGGAACGCAAAGTTGTCATAACATTCAATTGTGTGATGTTGCTATCTTAAACAACATGGGCTTGATGCGACTTTGCCTTTTGATTTCTTGGATTTGGAATGGGCTGGCATGGGAATGTGCCTTATTCACATTCACTTACAGACGTGGCTAATTGACTCATTTGCATTCCAAGTTCTGCAATCGATTGGTTTGTGTTTTGCATATATAAGGTCAATAAATTTTGCAAATTGCCGTCTGATTGAAGATTTTGAGTAGTTTCTTTAGCAAAAGTTTCAAGAGTTTTCTCAAGTGAACTTAAACATTTATCTTCTTGGGGAGGGGGAGGAAGATTTGGTTGAAAATTTGATTGTTGTGGTTGATTATGAGACATATCCGCAAAATTTGGTTGAAAATGATTGGACTGAAATGGAGGATTCGAAGCATTATTTGGGAATGCTTGAAAATTGGGATGAATTCATGATGGGATTGTTTTGGTCTCAAGCAAAATTCAGATGATTTCTCCAACTAGGATTGTACATTGGAGAAAATGGGTCGTTTTTGGCTTTATTGAAAGCATTGATTTGTTCACAGAATTAGGGCACTAATCGGCTGTATGATTAGGGTCGTTGCATTTATAACACATAGGTTGGGAAACTTGATTTATTTGGTTTGATGAGAAAACATTGTTTAATTTGTTAATTACCGCATCGATTTTAGCTTCCAAAGCCGAAGAAAATCCTATTGAGTGTGCGCTCGATCATGAGTAAATTGATTTTTCGTTTGAGCGTTCCCATTGGGATGACATTTCGGTTAGATTTTCAAGAAATTGCTAAGCATCATCGTGATGTCGGGAAAGAAAGTTACCTTGGCACATTGATTCAAGCATGGTTCGTGAGATGTTTTTGAGTCCATCGTATAAGATTTGGCAAAGCTCCATTTTTCAAAGTTATGGTGTAGATATTTTATCAAAAACTTTTTGAATCTTTCCAAATAGTTTCCAAATGGTTCTCCCCTAAATTGATTAAAATTGACGATTTCGTTTCAGATTTTACTCGTTTTTTCTAAGGGGTGGAACTTTTTTAAAAATCTCTTACGAATTCTTCCCATGTTTTAATCGAGTAGGATGATAAGTTGTACAACCATTTTTTTGCGTAATCCATAAGGGCGAATGAGATTAATCAAAGTTTGGTCCCATCATCAGAAATTTGTTGGAGTTTCATGGTTGCGCACACTTGTTCGAATTTCGTCAAAAAGATGCATGGATCTTCGTATTCAAAATTGCCAAATTTGAAACCATGGCAATATGGTTCGAGTGAATTTCGAAATGGTTCCCCGTAGGGACGGGTAACGTGATGCAAGATGGAATAGAAACTCTATCGGGAAAGATACTATCCATAAGAGTTCGAGTTGCATTCTCGTTTGCCATTTCGAGAAGATCCTTTGTTCGAGTTAAATGGTTAGTTGTTGAGTCGCGAGTCCAACGATTTATTGTTGTGTCATAAGTCCAATTACTCATGCATAAGTGAAAGTCTAGAAGGCAAAGAAGTTAGAATCGATTTTTAGAGAATGAAAAAAGATTTGGAATATGAATTGAAAAATTGTTTTTTGTTTTGTTTAAAGGAAGAAAAAATATTTACCAAGAGAAATTTATTTTTGAAAAGAGAAGTTTGATTTTTTTGGCTTTTCAAACTTTTATATGTTTTTGTTTTTGTAATTTTCAAAAAATTTTGTTTTGATTTTAGAAAATGGGAATTTTATTTTTGTTTTTGTTTTTGAATATTCAATTTTTTTTTGTTCGAAATTTTCAACGTAAAGATTTAAAAGGATTTTTTGGATAAAAAAACTAAGTTAAATAAAATTTACAGTTTTCTTTTCAGTTTTTGGATTTTTGATTCTTTTTTTAAAATATACATAAAATAATGCAACTAAATTAATGTAAAGAACTTAATTACAAATTTTCTATGCTTAGTAGCTCCTAACCTAAAATTGTATAATCACGCTTTGTCTTAAATCAACAAAAAAAATTCTTAGCCAGGTAACGGCCATGGGTTAACGGTGCACCACGAATCATCATAGCAATGCAACGCAATGTTTAAATGCCTATAGAGGAATAACTAGTATAATGTTTATGAATCACCGTAATTTTTATGACTGGTTTTTGCTCTGCCGTAGCCTAGACACCAAGAAATAAACTTGATCAAAGAAGACAATTGTCAAGATATAATTAATCCCCATGTGAGCTCGTGACACTCTTAAGTCGAATGTCTAAAATTTATTATTAATCAAATTTTACGATGAAATGCAATTTGTGGGCCAATGAAAGGATGATGAAATCGTCCACCTTATGTGGATTTGAGTATTGACCTTCGAAAAGAAAAATAAGATGAGATGAATGCAAAGCAAAAATTAAACGTGATTTACAATGCAACTAAAATGAAGTTTGTTTTTGTTTTTGGATTTTGAATTTTTTTCAAATATAAATGCAAATGCAAGCAACCAACTAGGCAATTCAAATAAAAAAATAGAGATGAAAACACGATATAAGTGCTTGCAGATTAATAGCAAATTTTTTTAAAAGCTGCGATTTTTTTATGCAAACAAGCAAAGCAAGGCGATTCCTCTTGATTTTCTACTTTGACAAGCTGAAATGAAAAATAAGATATATACAATTATTTTATATATTGTTTTTTTGTTTTTTTAAAAAACTAATTAACATAAACCAAAACAAATTAAAAAAAATTCAAAGAAGAATTTATTTAAGGCAAATGATATTTTTTAAATTAAATGAAAACTAAAACAACTAAAACAAGAAGAAAACAAAGTAATTTTTTTTACTCAAGCTTAAATCCCGGCCCAAACAAGACAACGAAAACCGCTTGTATACAAATTTACTTCTTCTCAATTTAAAATAAATTTCGAAATCGAATTACAACAGAGATGAAAAAATAATGGAGATTGTCTCGTTTGAGTTTGGAAAATAAAATTTCAATATGGCCTCTTTTGTCTCGTATAGGCAAGAGGTGATTTTAGGTCGAAGTTGGTTTGAGTTAGGGGATTCGGGTGCGAGGATGGGTTGCGGCAACTCGATTGCAAGTGTTTGACTTGCGATGGTTAGCAGCGACTAGACTGAAGTGGGTAAAGTTGGAGGAATATTGATAGTGGAGTGTTCTATGAAGTCGATTGTTGTTGCTGGGTTGCTGAAATAGCACAGTGATGTCGATGTTCGAATTGTACAGTGATTGAATTGCAGTGATGTTGTTGAGTGCAAACAGTGGTGAGGAGTGGATTGTTCTGTTGAATATTTTTTGAGAAAGAGGGAGAGGATATAAGAAAGAGAAGTTTTTATTTTATTTTCTTATAGAAGACTTTTCTTTATTGGTGATTTATTTCTTGCTTGATTAATTGATGCAAAATGAGGGAAGAGCTCCTCTATTTATATGACTCAATATAACATTCTAGATATAGAATATTCTATAACATGACTCATTTGACAACTCTAGAACTTTCCCTTTAGACAACTCTAGAAACATAACTATTATATAATTCTTATTTCTAGCAACTAATATAAAATTCTAGAGCTCTCTCCAAATTCTATTAAATACAAGGAGATTCTAGAAATTTTAATAATAAGAAACTTGTAGAAATTAACAAATCAAGTTTAATATTTCAACACCCCCTTTTAAACTTGATTTGTGACTCTAAGCAGTACTTGTAATCTTTGTATTTCACATGCTTCGGTAGGAGTAGAGATATTATCCAAACTTTCTTCATCGAGTTGACCTTGTTACCAAACATCGAGATCTTCAATGCAATTTCATGGATTCTTGTTTTACTTCTTTCATTTCGTCCTTTTTCGTCACAATAGGAATTTCCATAAAGTAAGCATTCTAACATCTGCCTTATTTCAGCACCATAAATTTTAATCGAGTCGTATATTTTATCTTTTAATTCTTTCATAACTTCGCTCTGGCAATTTTTGGCCAATCCAATTTCTATTTCTTTAACATTCTCTGTTTTCACCTCTTCAGATTTTTGCTCATATTTCAAATTTCTTCCAAAGTCTTGAATTTTATCTCCTTGATTTATGCCTTCTGTATTTTTATCTCTTTTATTTTCGTACTCTTCATCATTGACATTAGTTTCGCTTACTTTATTTTCTTCATCTTCTTCTTCATTCTCTACATGTTTTTCTTCTTCTTTCAAATTTTCCTCCTCAAATTTTAGCAATTTGTCATCTTTCTCCTCTCTATTTGGCTTTTCCTCTTTTTCATCAATCAAATTGTCTTCTTCTATTATTTTTGCATCATTCTTTCTGTATGCTTCTTTCAACAAATTCCATGAATCCTCTGTAGAACTTTCTCCAAGTATATGATCATAAGCTACTTCATCACCGTTCTCACTTTTTACAATATGAGCACGATGATCATTCCATCGTAATTTTGCAAAAGCTTTCTTGTCCATTTTCGATATGTTCTCCAAATCAATCGGCCATTCATAACCATTTTCGACAGTCTCACATAATCCTTTGGAGATTAACTCCTCTTTCTTTTCCACATAAGCTAGCAGCAAAGTACCATCTTTTTGGCTTTTTTCTTCAACGTAATTGGTCTTCCCTTCTACTATATTTGCTTTGAAGCTCTACATTTCGAAGCATAATGTCCAAATTTCTCACAATTGTAGCATTTAACACATGACTTGTCATACCTTCTATTTCCTCTCCCACAGCCTCTTGTTGAGTTTTCTCCTCTTTTACTGTTGTTGTTGTTGCTGTTTTTATAGTTGGGCTTCCAACCTCGTCCATGTCCATATGCACGACCTCTTCCTCTTTCTTGGCCACCACCCCATCTTTATTGGCTTCGATTACTTTCTTCCTTTTTTGAATCAATCCGTGTCTTAAGGACTTTCTCCACGGTCTCTTCCTTCTTCCTTTTCTTTCCATCATAAGCTTGAAATGAGCCTAGAAGTTCCTCTATTGACATGGTCTCCAAGTTTTTTGTTTCTTCAATGATGGCGACAATATGTTCGAACTTTGGATCTAATGATCTAAGAATCTTCTCCATAATTCTTACATTGTCTAACTTCTCACCATTTCTTTTAAGATTATTACTAACCACTAAAACTCTTGATAAGTAATCAGAAACAAGTTCACCTTCTTTCATATGCAAAGCTTCAAACTCTCCTCTTAAAGTTTGAAGACGTACCTTATTGACTTGATCAGCTCCCTTGTAAGACGTTCAAAGCTTCTCCCATGCTTCTTTGGCCGACTTTGATCCAGAAATTTTTTCAAATGTATCATCATCCAATGCTTGATAAATTAGACAAAAAGCCTTCTTGTCCCTTGTCCTTGATTTTCTCAAACCATCTTTTTGAATTTGAGATAAACCATCTTCATTTTCATGTTCAGCATAGCCATTTTCAACTATCTCCCACACGCTCCAAGGAGATCCATCATCCTTAAACTCCAATTATCATAATTATTCTTGGCAAGCATTGGAACTTGTAGGGGAACGCTATTATTTTCCATCTATATCTCTCTTTTTTAAAAATCCTCGCTCTGATACCACTTTGTTGAATATTTTTTGAGAAAGTGGATATAAGAAAGAGGAGTTTTTATTTTATTTTCTTATAGAAGACTTTTCTTTATTGATGATTTATTTCTTGCTTGATTGATTGATACAAGATGAGGGGAGAGCTTCTCTATTTATATGACTCAATATAACATTCTAGATATAGAATATTATAGAAACATGACTCATTTAACAACTCTAGAACTTTCCCTTTAGACAACTCTAGAAACATAACTATTATATAATTCTTATTTCTAGCAACTAATATAAAATTCTAGAGCTCTCTCTAAATTCTATTAAATACAAGAAGATTCTAGAAACTTTAATAATAAGAAACTTCTAGAAATTAACAAATCGAGTTTAATATTTCAACATGGTCAGGCTTATGGTGTGTTGTGTTTGGGTAGGCTTGAAAACTGTGGTGAGTATGCTGTAAGGTCAGGTAATGGCGTAGAAATGTTGCAGAGGCAAGAGGAGGTGTAATGGTCTCGACTGTAAAGAGTGGAGATGAGCTGCAGTTATGTGGTGGATAGTAGAACAGTGGAAAGGCTGGGTGATGATGGTTGAATGGTCGAGAACAGTGGTGGAAGTTGCCAAAAAATTTGAGTGGCGAATTTTCTTCTTCTTTTTGAGTGGTTGTATGTAGTTGATCGATAGTGCGACAAAGTGAGAGGAACGTTTTCGGCAGTGAGAGGTTGAAGAACTACAACAAGATTTTAGGTGGTTGAGTAGTTATTATATAGGAGGTGTGAAGTGAAGAGGCAAATTGCAGTTATGAGGTTATGGATGATATGGTGATGGAGGGCAGTGCATAGTAGTTTGAAGCAGGAAGACAATGGTCAGAGGGGAAGAAATGATTGGAAGAGAGAGAATATGCAGTAATAGTTGTGAATAACAGAGGTGGTTGTGTTATGTCAGTGATGGTGGAGAATGGAGTATAAGGCAGCGACAAGTTTTCAGAGTTGAAATGTAGTTGGTTTTCAGGTTGGAGATGGTCAGTATGTTATCTGGTTGGGTATTTGATGTTGTGTGCAGATATGTGGTGGTTCGAGTATGGTTTTGTTGTGTGGCAGTTTGTAGTGGTGACGGGAATGCGTGGAGATGAACTGATGGTTGATGGACCTTGCTGATCAAGGATTGTGGTCTGTAGCAGCGATGTATGTTACAGTAAGGTATGCGGTTGTAAAGTGGTAGTTTGTGGTATGTAGAGGTTGTGAAGCTGGCAAATTAGTTTGTTACTGTAGGAGTTTGGGTGATCGTGGCGAATGAGGAATGTCTTGTCTGGAGACAGTGTTTGATGTAGCAATTGTTTGTGATAGGAGATGCACAGTTTGTTGGAGGTGAATGAATGGTGCACATGCACAGCGAAGTGTGCAACGGTAGAGGTGTGCAGGAAGGTATGTAGTATGAGAAAAAAAATGGATTGCAATATGCACAGAGAATGTTCACTGGAGTTTGGTATGCATAGAGGGGGACAAGAGTTTGGTGATAATGGCACTGTTAAATGGAAGTGACAGATGTAGCAAATCAGAAAGGGGTAGATTGCACTATGTATAATTTTCTTTTTCTTTTTTTAATGCAAAAATTGTAAATGCACAAAAAAAAATTGTAATTGTAAAAATGAAACATAATTGCAAAATTGAAAATTTGAATAATTTTTTTTTCTTTTTTTTTTCAAAATGGACTTCTGTGTTTTTTCTTAAATATGCAATTAGAAATCAAGCACACAAATCACACAACAAACATACACACAATAAAATATTCTTTTTTTAATGCAAATAAACACACAAAACAAACACATAATAAAAATCAAACGACAAATAATTCAAGAATAGAAAATCAAAATCAGATTAATTCCCCAAAAAGACGCCCAAAACTTGTTCGATAATGGGAATTCTATCGAGTTAGAAATCTGTTGAATGAATTTAAATTTAAATTTGCCGCAAGTGCACGGCGTATAATGATAGTATGTGGCAACTGAGGGTCAATCCACAGGAATTTTTTTTTTAAATTTAAAATTTTATTCAATCAAATTAAACCAAACATGAGATTGTGATTAGCTAATATTGCAAAACAAAAGGCTAGAATAAAAGTGATGTAAATATGAGATTAGAGAACAATTTAGAGGCAAATCCACTCTCATATTTTTGTATATCAACAACAAATAATCTATGATTTCTATTTTTTATATTAAGTGAAATTAGTGTTGTATTTATCACAAGTATGGTTTATTTATGTTATTAATTAACATGACTTAAACCATCAAACTATAATACAATAAGTAAAACCACTTATCAGTTCTCATGAAAATGAAGTCAAAGAAAAAGCTATTTTAAGCATGATCTGTTTACTATTGTAATTAGTAATATAGATCATCAAATTGTTTTTACTTTATTTTCAAAATAAAAAATCAATTAGCAAATGATGATGTAAATTGTGTTTATGTTGAATAAGAATATCTCATTTGCAAATGCAACATAAGCTATCAAACTCATTTATATAAACTTACACCAACAATTACTTTCATGAAGCACAATGAGAGCATAAATCAAAGTAAATGTTGAACTACATAATATTAGAGAGCTTCATTACCACTAAATTTAAGGGATTTAGCTATTCATTTGTGTTATCAAATTAACACATATAAATTTCAACATTGAAAAGCAAAATGAAGTAGAAACTAATTAAAGGAAGAAGATTAACTACTTGCATGAAAAACAAAATTAAATTAATTGCATAAATGTAAATCTAAGCTACTAACATAAAATGAAAGGGCATGTAAATAAAAATGAACAAGAAAATAAAATAAGAACAAGAAAGAAGTAAGAGAACAAGAGGCTTAGGAAGTCATTTTATTTCATATAACTTTGAAACTATAACTTGTATTTGTTGAATACGTTAGTATATGATTTTTGTTTGATGATAATAAATATATATATATATATATATATTCATTTAAATGTATTAGTTAGTGTACTATTTTATTTTCACATAATTAAATAAATATTTGCTGAATAAATAAATAACACATAATTTAAATTTAAATAGATATTTTATTCAAATAAATATTTTATTACAATTTTGAATAGTAGCAATTTGAGCTCTCACTATATATATATACACAATTTTTTATTACAATACAATTTCGATTACATCATAATTTTCAATTTATATTTACACCTCACCACATATCACTCATTCACTCGTATTTATCTTCAACTCCAGTCCAGATTGAATCTAGCATCTGAGTTATCTGCAAAAATACACACTAACGCAGTCAAATAGAAAAAGAAATATTTTTGTAGTATAAAATTAAATATGCATTTTGAAAATATTATTTGCCTCAGTTATTTGGGTTATTCGTCATCATATCTATTTTGAATTCATCATACACGAATAGTTTGTGACATGCACAGTGTATCACTGTACATGCCACAAGGCCGTGCACACCGATATACACTTGACAAATCTACAGGGATAGGTGAGCACATGGTCAAACCCAATAAAAAGCCGGGTTCAACTCAAGTGAAATACAAATAAAGTCACGATATTTGCACAAGGTCAAACTCAAGCTATAAGCTGGATTCAACAAAGGTGCAATAAATATACAAGTTCAATAAAATGGTCAAGACAATTAAAACAACTCGACCAGTCCAAAATACAAAATGAACAAGTACAAAAAGTAGTGAGCAATAAAAAACTGCAGAAACCACACTTCAATGATGATATACAAATGACAGCATTTAAGTTCATCGCAAAATCAACAATGAATCAATATACAAATGGTGAACAACACCTAAAGAAGGCCACAAAAGCTCAGACTCAAGTGAAATCAAGGCCACAAAATTCAACCAGATTAATGAGTAAGGCCAAATGAAGATAATCAGTGTAGTAAAGACTAGATTCATGTGGAACAAATAAAGACATGGAAGTGTCATATGCAAATCAGAAGCTACAGACTTCAAGTGCAAAGCTACAACCAACCTGGCATGATAACTCAACCAAATTGTCGAGCGAAAGGCAAGTATGAGTCAAAGAAATGCAATGACCAAAATACAGCAATACAGGATTTAGTTCAATATGCAAGTGGAGCCAGCAGACTACATGAATAACACATCTCATAAAGGCACTCAAACGCAACCAAACATAAATGAAGACTGCAATATGTTCATGAACCCAGCGTAAACAGTTTCAAACACACAAACATATATGAACACACATGTATGCAGTGCACAGCAAAGATCCAAAGCAAGCTCGAATCAGCAAGTGCACCAGGGCAGTACACAAAAAGACAGTGCATATTGAAGCATATAGCAGTCCAAATGTCGTAGGAAATTTCAAAATAACCATCACAAGTATAAAACATAGTCAAGTTCGAATACAAGCATATGTAATCAAGTACAAACAAGCTATATGAAGATCAACGAATAAGTGAAACAGCATGTATACATATATGTAGCTATGAATAAGACTACATCAAGTCACAGTTCAAACCAGTAAACACTGTGAAGCCGTGAAGATATAAGGTTCCAAACGACCAAAGTCAGATGATATGAGAAACACGAATTATGTAACGACCCACTATTTTGGACCATTCAAATCGGCAATAAAACCACACACGTCCGACTTGAATAATTCTAAACAATAGATTGTTAATATAATTTGGAGCAAATAAAACAATCACAGAATCACAGACATAGAGTATCAGAATAACTCGCAGCGTAAATAAAATAACCATAGCAGTTCATGAAGCTACTACATACGTAGTCTCAAAACAAAATACAGAATACTAGAGTCTGAAAGCAAATACAATAGAAGTCCACTAATACATAAGCTGAATAGAAATAACTAGAGTAGAAATTGATAGACAACTAGAAAGATAGATAATCTCTAGCTCCAGAAAATGAAATCCAAAGCTGTGATACTCAGACTGACCCGAGCGTAAAGCAAAACACAAAACAATCGAGTCAAGACATACATACTTATATAATGTGAATCAACTCAAGTGAAATGTAATAGAAATGCACAAGTAACTTAAAGAATGCTTGAAATCGCCCATCCTTTAAGGATCCGTTAAACTATCTACTATGTAGTAATATACGCTATTATAATAATGTCTAAAGTAAAGTAAACTTACTTAAAAACAACATTAAGGCTTTACATTTTCCACCTTAACACATTTATTGTGCTAATAGTCTATACAGTACCATCGTACCTCCAAATCGGGAGGCTACCATAAATACTCCATGGGTACGACACAAATCAAACTCTTAGAAAGCACGATAGGGTAGGTGACACGGCACAACTAGGCAATGCCAGGGTAGATATAGCAATTGCATTTTCAGACTGGTGGTAACGCATAGCAGCCACTACCCCCCACCTCGATCCACACTCCAAAAAAAAATAAAAGGGTGAACCCAATCAATCACAAAGTTATAGAATAGTATCGAAGGAGTGTCCGATTAGAGGAGCTACCTCATTGGCCCGTCGATTGCTCCTGCTTTAGCCACCTTATGCAAACTCACGGGAGTCAGGTCCATGTATATACCTCATAGGATCGTCGCCACCATCCTACTTCATTCTTTAATCTCCACCGCGTACATGGTTGTTAAAGTGGTTTTCGGAGTTGGCAGAGAGTATGACAACTTTCGATCCCGGTTTCTTACCAACAATCGTTATTATAACCTATGGTTATTTGTTTCAAATGGTTTATCTTTTCAAATCAAGTATATTCATTTCAAACCCATTTAAATCCTATGTCATTATACTTACAAAATAATATCCATTTTCCAAAGTTGCAACACTTTCAAACTATACATCTAGTTATAACATTTTAAAAATGCAATAAGTTAGAAACCATAATACTTTGAAATGTGACCCTTATATAATAGCACTTTGAAAATGTTACATTTAGGAAATAGTAGCACTTTTAAAACATAACCTAAAGTAGCATAACATTTTAGAAGCATAACTTAAAATAACATAGCATTTTGAAAATGCTACAAATTTTCAAAAAAAAACATAATATATTCAATTTTATCATAGTTTTATAAAATCTATTTTATTATAAAAAACATATCTATTTCATAAATAAAATCTATCACTATTTCAAGGTTAGAATTAAATTCCATATTAAATTAAATTATTAAGATAGATTTATATTATAGATAAAATCTCTGAATTTTAGTTTTAAACCATTTATTTACTTATAAAATTTCAACTTATTAGAAAAACCACATATATTTTATTTAAATAATTTAAATCAAAATTTAAGTTAAAATTTCATATATTAAAATTCTAAATATTTAATAATTTTTAGAAAATTATTATTTTAAAAATATTAACCATGAGTCTGTATAATATTTTCGAACCTAGGTCAAATGATATGGATATGTATCATTTCAATCCGTAAACTATAAAATTCTGGGTTTTATCATTTCAAACCCGCAATCCCAAGTGAAATAAAATAAAAATCGCTTGAGCCTATCATTTCATCTTATAACGATTTTTCCCTATTCTAAAGTCTGTTCGGGTATGTATCATTTCAACCCATAGTGATTCTATACTAACAGGGAACTTGTAGTGTGAGAAGCAGAATATAAATAAACATAACATCATATATAATCATAACATGTCATGTGATAATCAGGTATAAGGTGATAACATCATATAATATCATATCATAGGTATATATGAAACTACTATCAACATAGCATATCACTACTACAATTTTACAAGTCATCAATTTACTATAATATAAGTACGTAGTCGAGAGTCATAAACTCACCTTCGTAAGCTAGAGATGATAATTCAAGACACAAGAACAAACTTCGAAAAGCACGACAAAGCACGAATTAGACTTGAGTGGATGTAGAGCCAAGATCCAAATCTTGTACACAACAAAAATACAACATCATAAATATATGTACACAACACATAAAAATATGAATTAAAACAAAGAAAAATGGGCTAATATGACCTAGTGGGCTCGGTCACTTTGCAAGAAGTAGCCAACATGATAACAAAGCTCGGCCATGTTGTTTTGAAGCATGCTAGGCTCGGCTATGGTGTGCATAAGGTACGGCTATGGGGTAAATGAAGTGGTGGCAAGCCAAAGGTCACTAGGAAGGCAAGAGGACAAGGCATATGCCTTTTGGGTTCGGCCATGGTCTATTGGGTACGACCACTTTGGTTTTGTGGTTTGGCCCTAGGTGAGTTTGGTCAAGGCACATATGGCACGACAAGGAGATGGTAAAAGTCACGGATAGGCAATAGGAGAAGGTGGTGGACGAGGCAATAGAGAAGAGAGGAGGGGAATACATGGGGTCGGCTACAGTTTTTGGCAAGGAGATGTGGTGGTTTGTCCTAAGGAAGTCACGGCTATGGTGGGAAGATGTTGGAGATGGCTGATGGCGAAGCATAAGGTGGTGATTGGGGTGGAGATGAAGTCGGCTAGGGGAGAATTGGTGAGGCCAATCTATGCTTAGGAGAGAACAAAAAGAAAAAGAATAAAAGGAAGAAGAAAGAAATAGGAAAACTTACTGTAAATTTTCACAGTAGAATGAAAATGAGAAAGAAGGAGACAGGAAAGAAGTTTTGTACGTGACTTGCTTTTGGAAAGACATCTTTTCATGTTAAAAGGCAAAGATGTGTCTCTTAGGAAATTCCTAAGCCCATTAGCAAAGCCCAATGTCAAAACAAACCAAAACCCAAACAAAATCAAGCCCAAAGCCAAAATAGAAAATAGAAAATAAAATACTGAAAAATATTCGTGTGTAAAACACTGAAACTTTGTAGATTTATAAAGTATAAAACAGAATTTGATGAAACAAAAAGCGTAAAGATTGTTAGAATCAAGTTCAGCTTCAAAGAAAAAGAATAGAAATTAAAAATTCAAATTAAAAATATCAACTGAAAGTCAAAATTTGACCAAATTTGACCAAAATTTTAAATTTCAAAAAAATCTTTATTTTATTATAATTGGCGAAATAATTCTCAACAAACCCCGAAATTTCATTGTAAAATACCAAATTTAGAAGATTTAAAATCAAAGTTTCAAATAAATTGTATTTAAAAATATTTACAAAGTTATGTGTGATGACCCGGAATTTTAAGCAATATCAATTTAATAATCTAAATAAAAATTAAATTGATTTGATAATCTTTGATAATAAGATTGGAATTTATTTAATAATCCAATTAAAATAAATATTTAATTGATAGATTTTATCTTTTTAAATCTAATAATTGTTTTCTATTTATAATGTATATATATATATATATATATATATATATATATTTGTATATATTGAAATAAATAGATCTTGTTTTAAATTAATAAATAAATCCTGTTTTCTATAAATATATATATCTTTGGTAAAATTGGGTATAATTTTAAGGTTAAACTTTTAAAGGATTATTTAATAAATAAAATATGGTTTTAAATAGTTAGGATAAACATTTAATTTGTTTAAATTGATTTATTTGATATAAACTTTTTAAAAGTATATAATAAATAACTAAATGATTTTAAATACATAAGGTAAATATTGAAATGGTTTAAAATATGTTTTAAATCAAGTTTAAATTTAAATAAGATTAACAATAAGGTTTATTTGGATATAATTGGATAAAATAAATAATTTGTTAATAAAGAAGACAATTTCTTTTATAAATTATTTATAGTTATCAATTTTGTTATTTTTAAAAATATAATAATACATTGTTTTTAACAATTAGATTTCTAATAAAAATAATTGTTTTTCAAAATTGAATTTTAGAATTTGATTTGGATTTGAATTCAAAGCTTTAAAATTTGAAGTATAAATATTTTTAATTTGTTTTGATTTTAAAATATTTGCATAAACTTTATTTTAAAAATTAAATTGGATTTATTCATTTTAAAATTATCTACATATAAATAAATACATATTAAATAATTAATTAAACATGGATTTACATCTATCTTATATTAACATCTAATTAAATACAAATTAACCAAATTATGACTAATTAACAATTAAAGACAAGTGTAACATCCTAAGGCTTTATATAATATGTGTGAGGTAATAAAACATTTAAGGTGACAAATGTTAGTACTTTTTACAAGTGTCATTTTAAATAATTTTTCTTTATTTTTTTTAAAAAAAAATCACATGTTCATTTATATAAAACTCTTTATTTCCTTAACCCCTTCTCTTTTCTATTTCTCAAAATCTATAGCCAAGAAGAATAATTAAATCCAATTCCCTCAAAAACTAAACTCTGAAAGCATCTTCAAAATCCAGCAAATCAGAAACATGCAAATCATTTTTCAAAATTGAATCAAAGCATGCAAGCAAAACTGTTTTAAATCTGCACATTTTGAAGTATGAAAGCAAGTCTGTTTTGAAAGCATTTGCATTTCTTTTTCTCTGGAAGCAAGCAAATCTGTTGCATACATGCAAATGTAATCAAGGAACAACAACAAATAGGATTTAAAGTTTACAAAACTAAAGAAGCAAGCAACCCAAAGTTTTGGAAATCAAGGCGCATTCAAGTTCCAGCTTTTCAAAAACTAGGTGCTCTGTTCTTTAATTTCTGGTGAGTAACATCACATTTTCAATATCTTAAATTGGTTATGGTTGCATGCTTAGATCTGGTATGGTTGTGTGTTGAATAAATATTTATATGTGATAAATTTACATACATATATGGATGTGAAGATATGTGTATATGTCCCATTTTCATCTCTGCTACCATTTTGCACTTCAAGACTTGATTCAAAATTTACATTCTCTTAAACCCATTGATATTAGTACTTAACATTTAAATAAAATTGTTGTTATGTCATAGAAAAGTTTTAAAGTTTTGTTTAAGTTAAATTTAATTGGAAAGCTCACTGGAACTATAAAACATTAGTGGATGTTAAAAATATGTGAAAATTCAAACTGAATAATTTATAAATTCAGTTTATGAATTAAATACTAAGATCAAAACATGATTTTTAGAAAAAAAAATTAGGATTTTTAGTTAAAGGGTTAGAGGGCAGTTCTGTGATGAACATAAAAGGGGAATTTGGTGATTTCTGATGATCTATCGATTATGGGGTATCGGGTTTCATCCAGTGGGTAGAGGAGAGATCGGTGATGCTTGGAAAAATAAGTGATGGTGATGCAGATCACCATGGAAGTGGCGGTGATGTTTTCTTACCTGTAGCTCTAGTTTTAACTAGGCATCTTGTTTGGGTCAGTACGGCCTGTTGGGAGGATCGAGTTCAATGGGGTTTTAGGTGTTGATAGTTTGGTCGTAGGCGAGGCCGTGGCCGGTGGTGGGAGTTCTCTGGTGGACGGAGCACTGTGGGGGAAGCGATGACAGGTTTTGATGGGGTTTTGGTCTTTCTATTCCAGGATTTGGAATTAAACTCGAATTCGATTTTGTGTTGTGGAAAGATGTTCTGATGGTTGTGGTTGGTCGTGGGGTTGGTTATCGATGTGGTGAGACCACCGGAGATGGATGGAGAAGGCCGGAGGTACGGTGCACGTGCACCGTGCACTTTTGGGTTCTGAGGAACTCTGGTGGAAGCAGAGAAATTCACTCGAGTTTTTACTTGAGATTTTGGTAGGTTTGCTCATAGTAGAGGGCTTGTTGACTCGGAGCAGGGAATAGGGTAGCTTGGGTAAAAGTGTAATACAGGTTTTAGTACAGAAACCTGTTGATCTGGTTTTAAAATTTAAAATAAAATTTAAACCCTAGATTTAAATGAAAGTAAGGTTTTAAATCTTGTTTTCAAATCTGAATTTAAGTTTAAGTTTAAAAATAGATTCAAGATTTAATTTGAATCTAGTTTGGGAAATATGAGTTTTTAAATTCAAATTGAATTAATAATATTAAAGTGTTTCAGAAAGTTTAAAGTAATTAAAGAATTTGTGTTTAAATAGAGTTTGAAAGGTAGTAGAGGATTTAAACAGAGTTAAATCGGAATTTTAAATTTGAATTCAAAATTATTTGAATCTTAAAGTTTGGAAATAAAGTTTATAAATTTAATATTGTATATAAGTTTAAAAGTTAAAATATACTTTAAATGATTAGAGATTAAAGAGGAATTTAGATTTAAATCTTTAAAATTCTTTTATATAAGTATTCTTCAACATGTGGATTTCAAAGTTTTTAATTTGGTTAAAGATAAATTGAACTTTATTTTAAAAACTTGAATTTTAAAATGAAATTTGAATTTGAAATTAATATTTTCAAATGTATTTAAGAATGAAAATTTAACTATAGATAAGAAAGGTTTTTTCTTAAAGTAAAACTAGAATTTAGTGATTTATAATTTCATTAAATTATTAAGGTAATTAAATGAATAATTTATTTATTAATGGAATGGATCATTAATTGAGGTAATTAAGGGTTTTAAATTATTAATTTAAAGTTTAAGTTAATTAATTAATTAAGGGCGATTAATCCATAATTAAGGATCATTAATTAGATTTAGTTAATGATTAATAATTAATTAATCAAGAAATTATGAAATAATTAAGTTATAGTTAACACTTAATTAACTAAATAGTTAAAGGTTAATTAATTTGATATTAAAGATTAATTAATTTGAAATTAATAATGATTAATGAAAGTTCATTACTTATGAGAAGTAACTAAAGTATGGTTGATGGTTAATAATGGTCATTAACTTAAAGATTATTTAACAATTAATTAATGTGATTAATTTTTAATAATTAATTAGATTAATTAATTTAATAATAATCAATTGTGAAAATTATTTAAGTTTAATTACTTAATGGAAGCAATTAAGGAATTAATTACTTAGTGTAATTAATGGAGTTTATTGTGATTAGTTTGAATTAATTAATTAATTTTAATCACTTGTTGGTTGATAATAATAACTTAATGTAATTTATGGAATGTAATTACTCGGTGAAGTAATTAATGATAATTACTGGATGTAATTAGTGGATGATGAGGGAATTATAGAAGTAATTTGGATTTAATTATTTTGTATAATTAATCAAGGGATTAATTAAATAAATTAATTAAGGAGTAATTAATTTGATAAGTAATTAAGGGTAGTTAATTACTGAATGTGATTAACCAAAGATGATTAATAATTATGGTTTAATTGAGATTAATTACTGAATGTAATTAATTTAAATAAGATAATTAATTAAATATAATTAAGGATCATTAATTAATATAACTAATGATGTAATTAAGATTGATTAATTAATCAATAATAAGTGATTTAGGGTAATTAATTGATTGTAATTAATTAAGGGTTAATTGTAATTAATTATAGTTAATTAATTGATCAAGTAATTAAAAGTTAATTACTATATTTGGTTTAGAGTAATTAATTTTGTGAAAATGATTAAAGTATAATTAATTAGGTGTGATTAATTAAGTTGATTAACTAGAGGTTAATTAATTAATTAATTTATAATTAATTAATGATTATGTAAGCATGATTTATATTGATGTAAGTAATTAATTTAATTCACTTTAAATTAATTATAAATAATGTAATTAATTTAATTCATTTTAAATTAATTATAGATGGTATGATTATAGATCATTGCCTAGGAATGGATGATATTGGTTGCCTTGAATGGTTTGAAATCTCAACTATGAGATTAGTAATGTTGTGTGATATGGATGCATTGGTTGCATTATGATATGGATTATCTTTGTTAATGATAATATGGATTATCTGTTGTGATAATAATGTTGATCGTCTATTGAGATATGTGAATTATCTATCTGTGTGTACATAGATAATTGCATTGAATTGTTTTAAACTCTAAACAGCTTGGACCTAAAAGACACGTTTTGGATTTCGATGAGACCGGGATCGGGTTTCCATATTTGGACATCCGAAAACCACATCGATCCAAATTAACGATAGGTCGTGAATCTTATGTGAGAGTGAAGACTCAAGGCGTAAGGACAATTCGTCAATATAACTCTGAGGGTGATTCCGAGATGAGTTTGACGGAGATAATACTTTCAGGTTCGAGATAAAGATTCAGAGTGCAAGGATTATCGTCGTTAACTCTGAGGGTGATTCCAAAATGAGTGTAACGAGATAATGCCTTCGGTTTCGTTCGAACCTGAAACGAACTTGTATGGACTGAATGCTTTCAGAAATCGTTAGGTGGACAATGAGCATTCTAAGTGATGTGTCCTATAAAGGTAATCGTAGCCTCAAGCCTCATCAACCGGGAATGGCTGAAACAGGGGAGGTGCAGCAAGGCTAAGTTGGTCATGCCCAAGTAGGACGAGATTTTCCCCTGTCTAGAGGTCCCTTTTTATTTCGGCTTAATGGGCGGTTGGAATCGCGCACCAACTGCGGGGTTGTCTTGTTTGGGACTGTCCAGTAAGGGATGGTTCCGGCTTTGTGTTGCAGGGGATTGGGAGTGATCCTCGGTACGGTGATCTAGGCCACGTAATGTGACGGACGGTACCCTGGTAGCCCTGCCATTGTATGGAACCGAAAATCCAATAAGTGCCAACGGTTTTGATTGTATTACTCACTTTTGTGGCTAGTAGCTGGAATTTAATACATGTAACAATTTCGGCTATTTCATATTTACTTGAAAAACCTAGACCTATTATAATATCACTGGATTTCCTATCAAATGTTTTGGTTAGCGTAAGGTAAAAACTTTTCCATGTTTATGTGTGGGAAGTCTTACCTGATACTTTTTTTTCAAAAGGTTTTTGAAAGTTAAGCAACTTTAACATGTTACTCACACCAGACCCATGTCTGACCCGGAGTTTATTTCTGTTTTCTTAAACTCTTGGGTACTCAAATTTTTACGAGTAGCCAAGGGATTCAGGTTAGCTTTGACGAATTATGGAGGAGCAATGGAGCAGGAGGCTTCGACGTTAGATATATAGTTTCCACTGAGTGTTTTCTGTATTAGTATCTCTTTGTTGAGTTGTATTAAGTTGTAAATACTAGACAGGTGTTTATAACTGTCTAGTATGTGTTGTATATGCTCTGTATCTCTGATTGGTGTTGTATACTATGTAATATTTTATGTTATTAATATAATTTATTCATTCCGTTGTTTAGATTCTGATGTGTTGTTTCTTCTTTCTTCTCTTTCTTTCTCTTTTCTATCCCTTTCTTTCTTATTGATGATGCGTCATTCTGTGGAGATGAACGGCGGGTCATTCCAGTGGTATCAGAGAATTAGGTTGAGTGAATACCTAGGCTCTGGAGTGGTGTCTATCTTGAGAGAGCGTATTTGTAATTTTAAATATTTATATATATTTATCTATTTCTACCTACCTGTTGGGTTACCCGTTTAGGTTTTCCAATATAGGTTATAAAGGTAGATAAGGTAGTGGTGTTTGTAACATGATTACTACCATTGGTTGGAGTTTGATGTTGGAAGTGTATCTGTCGAGAGTGTAGACCTAACACCGTCTCAAGTAAGCTTTGTATGATGAAGTATTTCATTGATCTCTGAAGGAAACCTGTTGAAGTTCGAAGTTCATCTTTGAAGTGCAGATTTTGGATGAGTAGAGTTTGAATCTGTTAGTTGGTAGAAGTGAGTAATGGTATCTTGATACCTCAAGAAGTATAGCTGCGTGGTGAGATGCAGTGACTATGGATTGTGTCCGAAGATGTTTCTTTGGACAAGTTTTGGGAAGTGTGTCTGCTTCGGTGTTCTGGCTGGGTTCAGCAGGATGTTGTGGTTGGCTTTGAAGTCCAAGTTTCTCGAAGAATTTTGGATTAGGAAGTCTTTGGCTTTGGTATCAGCGATGCAGCTCGGAGTGTTCTGTGTTGGCAGGAAGTTTGCTGGCTGAGTAGTTTTTATGGAGGTGGAGTTCAGAAGCAGCCGAGTGAATCCGTTTCTTCAATGGATTGACTAAACCAGTGTAAGCTGTTCTGTTGGGTAAAAAGAGGACATTTTTTCTTTGGAAATTGATCTGGGTTGATCGCAAAAGTGACTTGCGATAGTTGAATGTTCTCTTGGATTATCAGAAATTTTTTCGGATGTCTTCAGGGTAGTCAGAGGTTTGTCGACATCTAGAGATTGAGTTTTCTTATCGACTAGAATTCCAGGAGTGGAACCGGTGGTTCTGTTTAGTTGAAGAATGATTCCTAGAGATAGAGTTTGATGAAACAGCTCAGATTTTTGGAGGAACTTCTGAGATTTCTTTATGGATATGTTGAACTATATTTCTGGGAAGTGGTGTCAAGTCTGTGCTGTCTTCTGCTGTTTATGGAGTAGAGTTGTGTTTTGGTTTTGGTTGATCTTGAGGAGATCATTATGGTGGGTTGTTTTTGGTTCTATTTGTTCTGGAGGCATCAGCAAGGGTTGAGCTGATCAGTTTGGATGTTGGCAGCCCAGGATCGTCCGAAGACATTTTGTGGATAAGAGATGGAGGAATTTGGAATTCGAAGTTGGAAACTTCGTTGTCGTTGGAGTCTTCTTCAATCCAAGGAGCTATAAGATGGGGTAAGGCGGAAAAGCTAACTCCGAGATGTTTGGATCTTTTCATTGTTCTTGTAAGGATAAATGTTTGGATTCCAGGATTGAATTGCCAATTTGGATAACTGGGATTCGATATGTTTCACGTATCTCTGAGGGAGTACGTGTATGGTTTATCTCCAGTTTTGAAACCAGCTGTTCGGGAGGTTTGGTTGTTGAGTCTAACTCGTCTGTAGTCTGATATCTTGTTTAGTCCTGTAGATCTAGATGAGATAAGAGCTCTGTAGTTTAGTAGTATTGATTGTTTGGAATTTATAGAGCGAGTATCCCGATATTTTTACCGGGGAAACTCGAGGAAACTCTATCCAGAATTTTATCTGGATAGTTAGATTTATTTGATTGGGTGAATTGATTGCTATGGTTGTTAGCATATCATTGATATATGCTTGTGTTTTGAAATTAAATTTTTAAATATATTATTAAATTACCTTTGTTTTAAATTTCGGGGGCGAAATTCTTTTAAGGGGGGGGGGGGGGAATGTGATGACCCGGAATTTTAAGCAATATCAATTTAATAATCTAAATAAAAATTAAATTGATTTGATAATCTTTGATAATAAGATTGGAATTTATTTAATAATCCTATTAAAATAAATATTTAATTGATAGATTTTATCCTTTTAAATCTAATAATTGTTTTCTATTTATAATGTGTATATATATATTTGTATATATTGCAAATAAATAAATCTGGTTTTAAATTGATAAATAAATCATGTTTTCTATAAATATATATATATATCTTTGGTAAAATTGGGTATAATTTTAAGGTTAAACTTTTAAAGGATTATTTAATTAATAAAATACGGTTTTAAATAGTAAGGATAAACATTTAATTTGTTTAAATTGATTTATTTGATATAAACTTTTTAAAAGTATATAATAAATAACTAAATGATTTTAAATACATAAGGTAAATATTGAAATGGTTTAAAATATGTTTTAACTCAAGTTTAAATTTAAATAAGATTAACAATAAGGTTTATTTGGATATAATTGGATAAAATAAATAATTTGTTAACAAAGAAGACAATTTCTTTTATAAATTATTTGTAGTTATCAATTTTGTTATTTTAAAAAATATAATAATACATTGTTTTAAAAAAAAGATTTCTAATAAAAATAATTATTTTTCAAAATTGAATTTTGGAATTTGATTTGGATTTTGAATTCAAAGCTTTGAAATTTGAAGTACAAATATTTTTAATTTGTTTTGATTTTAAAATATTTGCATAAACTTTATTTTAAAAATTAAATTGGATTTATTCATTTTAAAATTATCTACATATAAATAAATACATATTAAATAATTAATTAAACATGGATTTACATCTATCTTATATTAACATCTAATTAAATACAAATTAACCTAATTATGACTAATTAACAATTAAAGACATGTGTAACATCCTAAGGCTTTATATAACATATGTTAGGTAATAAAACATTTAAGGTGACAAATGTTAGTACTTTTTACAAGTGTCATTTTAAATAATTTTTCTTTATTTTTAACAAAAAATCACATGTTCATTTATATAAAACTCTTTATTTCCTTAACCCCTTCTCCTTTCTACTTCTCAAAATCTATAGCCAAGAAGAAGAATTAAATCCAATTCCCTTAAAAACTAAACTCTGAAAGCATCTTCAAAATCCTGCAAATCAGAAACATGCAAATCATTTTTCAAAATTGAATCAAAGCATGCAAGCAAAACTGTTTTAAATCTACACATTTTGAAGTATGAAAGCAAGTCTGTTTTGAAAGCATCTGCATTTCTTTTTCTCTGGAAGCAAGCAAATCTGTTGCATACATGCAAATGTAATCAGGGAACAACAACAAATAGGATTGAAAGTTTACAAAATTAAAGAAGCAAGCAACCCAAAGTTTTGGAAATCAAGGCACATTCAAGTTCCAACTTTTCAAAAACTAGGTGCTCTGTTCTTTAATTTCTGGTGAGTAACATCACATTTTCAATATCTTAAATTGGTTATGGTTGCATGCTTAGATCTGGTATGGTTGTGTGTTGAATAAATATTTATATGTGATAAATTTATATACATATATGGATGTGAAGATATGTGTATATGTCCCATTTTCATCTCTGTTACCAGTTTCACGTTCAAGACTTGATTCAATATTTACATTCTCTTAAACCCATGATGATAGTCTTAGCATTTAAATAAAATTGTTGTTATATCATAGAAAAGGTTTTAAAGTTTTGTTTTAGTTAAATTTAGTTAGAAAGCTCACCGGAGATGGATGGAGAAGGCCGGAGGTACGGTGCACGTGCACCGTGCACTTTTGGGCTCTGAGGAACTCTAGTGGAAGCAGAGTAATTCACTCGAGATTTTGGTAGGTTTTCTCGTAGTATAGGGATTGTTGACTCGGAGCAAGGAATATGGTAGCTTGGGTAAAAGTGTAATAACAGGTTTTAGTACAGAAACCTGTTGATCTGGTTTTAAAATTTAAAATAAAATTTAAACCCTGGATTTAAATGAAAGTAAGGTTTTAAATCTTGTTTTCAAATCTGAATTTAAGTTTAAGTTTAAAAATAGATTCAAGATTTAATTTGAATCTAGTTTGGGAAAAATGAGTTTTTAAATTCAAATTGAATTAATAATATTAAAGTGTTTAAGAAAGTTTAAAGTAATTAAAGAATTTGTGTTTAAATAGAGTTTGAAATGTAGTAGAGGATTTAAACAGAGTTAAATCGGAATTTTAAATTTGAATTCAAAATTTATTTGAATCTTAAAGTTTGGAAATAAAGTTTATACATTTAATATTGTAAATAAGTTTAAAAGTTAAAATATACTTTAAATGATTAGAGATTAAAGAGGAATTTAGATTTAAATCTTTAAATTTTTTTTCTATAAGTATTCTTCAACATGTGGATTTCAAAGTCTTTAATTTGGTTAAAGATAAATTGAATTTCATTTTAGAAACTTGAATTTTAAAATGAAATTTGAATTTGAAATTAATATTTTCAAATGTATTTAAGAATGAAAATTTAACTATAGATAAGAAAGGTTTTATCTTAAAGTAAAACTAGAATTTAATGATTTATAATTTCATTAAATTATTAAGGTAATTAAATGAATAATTTATTTATTAATGGAATGGATCGTTAATTAAGGTAATTAAGGGTTTTAAATTATTAATTTAAAGTTTAAGTTAATTAATTAATTAAGGGTGATTAATCCATAATTAAGGATCATTAATTAGATTTAATTAATGATTAATAATTAATTAATCAAGAAATTATGAAATAATTAAGTTACAGTTAACACTTAATTAACTAAATAATTAGGTTAATTAATTTGATATTAAAGATTAATTAGTTTGAAATTAATAATGATTAATGAAAGTTAATTACTTATGAGAAGTAATTAAAGTATGGTTGATGGTTAATAATGGTCATTAACTTAAAGATTATTTAACAATTTATTAATGTGATTAATTTTTAATAATTAATTAATTTAATAATAATCAATTGTGAAAATTATTTAAGTTTAATTACTTAATGGAAGTAATTAAGGAATTAATTACTTAATATAACTAATCGAGTTTATTGTGATTAGTTTAAATTAATTAATTAAGTTAATTAATTTTTGTCACTTGTTGGTTGATAATAATTACTTAATGTAATTATAGAATGTAATTACTCGGTGAAGTAATTAATGATAATTACTGGATGTAATTAGTGGATAATGAGGGAATTATGGAAGTAATTTGGATTTAATTATTTTGTATAATTAATCAAGGGATTAATTAAAGAAATTAATTAAGGAGTAATTAAGTTGATAAGTAATTAAGGGCAGTTAATTACTGAATGTGATTAATCAAAGATGATTAATAATTATGGTTTAACTGAGATTAATTACTGAATGTAATTAATTTAAATAAGATAATTGATTAAATATAATTAAGGATCATTAATTAATATAACTAATGATGTAATTAAGATTGATTAATTAAGATTAACTAATCAATAATTAGTTATTAGGGGTAATTAATTAATTGTAATTAATTAAGGGTTAATTGTAATTAATTATAGTTAATTAATTAATGAAGTAATTAAAAGTTAATTACTGTATTTGGTTTAGAGTAATTAATTTTGTGAAAATAATTAAAGTATAATTAATCAGGGGTGATTAATTAAGTTGATTAACTAGAGGTTAATTAATTAATTAATTTATAATTAATTAATGATTATGTAAGCAGGATTTATATTGATGTAAGTAATTAATTTAATTCACTTTAAATTAATTAGAGATAATGTAATTAATTTAATTCATTTTAAATTAACTATAGATGGTATGATTATAGATCATTGCCTAGGAATGGATGATATTGGTTGCCTTGAATGGTTTGAAATCTCAACTATGAGATTAGTAATGTTGTGTGATATGGATGCATTGGTTGCATTATGATATGGATTATCTTTGATAATGATAATATGGATTATCTGTTGTGATAGTAATGTTGATCATCTATTGAGATATGTGAATTATCTATCTGTGTGCACATAGATAATTGCATTGAATTGTTTTAAACTCTAAACAACTTGGACCTAAAAGACACGTTTTGAATTTCGATGAGACCGGGATCGGGTTTTCATATTTGGATATCCGAAAACCACATCGATCCAAATTAACGATAGGTCGTGAATCTTATGTGAGAGTGAAGACTCAAGGTGTAAGGACTATTCGTTAATATAACTCTAAGGGTGATTCCGAGATGAGTTTGACGGAGATAGTACTTTCAGATTCGAGATAACGATTCGAATGCAAGGGTTATCGTCGTTAACTTTAAGGGTGATTCCAAAATGAGTGTAACGAGATAATGCCTTCGGTTTCGTTCGAACCCGGAACGAACTTGTATGGATTGAATGCTTTCAGAACATCGTCAGGTGGACGATGAGCATTCTAAGTGATGTGTCCTATAAAGGTAATCGTAGCCTAAAGGCTCATTAACTGGGAATGGCTAAAACAAGGGAGGTGCGGCAAGGCTAAGTGGGTCATGCCCAAGTAGGACGAGATTTTCCCCTGTCTAGAGGTCCCTTTTTATTTCAGCTTAGTGGGCAGTTGGAATCGCGCGCCAACTGCGGGGTTTTCTTGTTTGGGACTGTCCAGTAAGGGATGGTTCCGGGTTTGTGTTGCAGGGGATTGGGAGTGATCCTCGGTACGGTGATCTAGGCCACGTACTGTGACGGGCGGTACCCCGTTAGCTCTGCCATTGTATGGAATCCAAAATCCAATAAGTGGCAACGGTTTTGATTGTATTATCCACTTTTTTGGCTGGTAGCTGGAATTTAATAAATGTAACAATTTCGGCTATTTCATATTTACTTGAAAACCCTTGACCTATTATAATATCACTGGATTTCCCATCAAATGTTTTTGTTAGCGTAAGGTAAAAACTTTTTCATGTTTATGTGTGGGAAGTCTTACGTGATACCTTTCTTTTCAAAAGGTTTTTGAAAGTAAGCAACTCTAACCTGTTACTCACACCAGACCCATGTCTGACCCGGAGTTTATTTCTATTTTCTTAAAATCTTGGGTAGTCAAATTTTTATGAGTAGCCAAGGGATTCAGGTTAGCTTTGACGAATTATGGAGGAGCAATGGAGAAAAAGGCTTCGACGTTAGATATATAGTTTCCGCTTCTGTATTGGTATCTCTTTGTTGAGTTGTATTAAGTTGTAAATACTAGACAGGAGTTTATAACTGTCTAGTATGTGTTGTATATGCTGTGTATCACTGATTGGTGTTGTGTACTATGTAATATTTTATGTTATTAATATAATTTATCCGTTCGCTGTTTAGATTCTGATGTGTTGTTTCTTCTTTCTTCTCTTTCTTTCTCTTTTTTATCCCTTTCTTTCTTATTAACGATGCGTCATTCTGTGGAGATGAATGGGGGGTCGTTTCATTATGGGTTGTTACACTCTCCCCAATTCAAAACTTTTCGTCCTCGAAAAGGAACGAGATACGGAAACAAAAAAAGATAGGATAGAATAATAAATAGTACCTGAAATAAACAATTTCAGATTCGAAGCGCGCATGCTCTCCTTCGTCTCCCGGGTACAATTCCGATCTTTAGTACTCCATTGCACTTTAACCAGTTTGACTGATTTCCTTCTCGGCTACTTCATACCTCTATCGATAATACGAAGTGGATTCCTCTCGACGGTAAGATTTGTCTCAATATCCATACCCTCAAGAGCAGAAGGTTGAACAACCAAACATGGATTATGAAGATATCAGCGAAGATGCGTAACATGGAATACATTATATACTCCAGACAGCTTCTCAGGCAAATCCAGGCGATAAGCTAAAGAACCAACCCTCTCTAAGATACGGAAAGGACATATAAATCTCAGAGCAAGCTTCCCCCTCCGACCAAACTGAATCACATTCCTTAAGGGAGAGACCGTAAGGAAAACCTAATCACCAACAACAAACTCCAAAATCCTCCTACGCCGATCAACATACTTCTTTTGCCTATCTTCAGCACTCCTCCTCTTCCTTTTAATTTCCTCAATTCCCTCAGAAGTTTCCAGAATCATATCCGGACCAAGAACCAAACGATTACTGGATTCAATCCAGCAAGATGGAGATCTACAAGGTCGTTCGTAAAGAGCAGTTAACGAAGACATTGCAATACAAGCCTGGATTCAAGGATGAAATGAGACAGATAAAAGATTAAGACAAGATTAAGATAGAACATTTGATATTATACCTGATAATTGTTATTATAGGTGAATTCAACAAGATGGAGATGATCTTCCCAAGATCCTCCATAATCAAGAACACAAGCATGAAGAAGATCCTCTAGAATCTAATTCACTCTTTCCATTTGACCGTCGGTCTGTGGTGGTAAGTAGTGCTCAGATTCAGGTGAGTACCCAAAGATTCCTGAAAAGCTTTCCAAAACTGACTGGTAAAGATGGGATCTCTATCGCAAACAATACTGACAGGAACACCATATCTTGCATAATTGGCTTCATGGGTCTTCAACTAACGACTGGCATATGAAATAACCTTCCCATCTTGCATCAGAACAGCTCCCAAACCCTTACGACGAGCATCAGTGTATACCGTTAATCCCTCATTTCCATTTGGAACGGTAAGAACTGGTGCAGAAGTAAGCTTACTCTTTAACTCATTGAATGCAGCTTCATACTTATCATTCTATATAAGCTTAGCATTCGTATGAGTCAAAGCAGTGAGAGGTGCAGCATTTAGGGCAAAATTCTCAATGAATCTCCGATAATAACCGGCAAGGCAAAGAAAACTACGAATATCAAATGGATTCCTAGGAGTTTTCTAATCTTGCAACAGAAGAGGGAGAATTAAGGACCACAGAAAAGATAGAGTGATTTATTACAAAGAGAAAAGAGAAGAAAGACTTATATTGATGGCATCGATCTTAACTGGATCAACAGAAACTCCATTACTAAAAACTATATGCCTGAGAAATCGGACTCCATCTTTTCAGAAATGGCATTTTGAGAAATTAGCCTTCAATTGATGATTCTTAAGAGTCCTTAGGACAAAATTCAAATGTGACTCTTGCTCTTCCCTTGACTTGGAGAAGACAAGTATATCATCGACAAAGACTAGAACAAATTTGTTAAGAACATTACCAAAAACACGATTCATCAAATCAACAAAGAAAGCTGGGGCATTAGTCAAACCAAAAGGCATAACTAACCATTCATAAAAACCATTCTCAGTATGGAAAGCAGTCTTGGGAATTCTCACCTCGACAACCCTGAGCTGGTGGAAACCTGTGGCAAGATCAAGCCGAGAGAAACAATAGCTCTATAGAGCCGATCAAACATATCATTGATATGAGGCATAAGATATCTATTTCTCATAGTGAGCTTATTCAGCTTCCTATAATTAACACACATCCTCAAAGAACCATTGGACTTAGTGTCGAAAACCATAGCTGCTCCCCTTTCAGAATGGCTAGGTCTGATCAGACCCCTGGAGAACAAGTTCTCAATTTGCTTCCTCAACTTAACCTTCTCACGGGGTGCCATTCTTCTGGGAGGAAGAACTATAGGTCGAGCTCCAGGAATAAGATCAATACGGAAATCGATTTCCCGCTTAGGAGGTAAAGCAGTGACTTCACCAAATACATCAAGATAAAGTTTTAGTATATGAGTTGAGTCAAGATCATCAGGAGAAGAGTCAAGAGAAAAAATAAAACTGCCAGCATAATCTTGAGGCAAATGGCACTGAATCACCAAAGAATCACCCTTATCACCAACAAAAGAAATAGTTCGGGTTTTACAAGAGATAACGGCTCCATGATTCTTCATCCAATCACCTCCAAGCAATAGATCAAAAACATCAAAACCCAAAACACAGAAATCACAGAAAAACGATAACCAGCGTAGAAAAGTTTCACCCTTTTACAAATCCTACTAAGGTTCGTAGGACCACCAATAGGATTTTTAACACATAAAGGTTCAGAAACATACTCAGGAGAAAGGAGATGCTCGAACTTATCACAAAGATCCACAGAAATAAAGCTATGGGAAGCTTCAGTATCAAATAAAACACGAACAAGAAAATCAAACAGAGAAAAGGTGCCCTGAAGAGTACCTTGAGTATCACTAGAAGCTGGTAGAGCAGGTGGAGTAGCGAAGTAATAGAAAAGATACCAGATGACTTTCCCTTCTACTGAGTGGGACAATCCTTCCTGAAGTGGCCAAGATGCAAGCTAATATGACGAAGATCACGCCTGTTCAACTGAGCGAGAGGAGGAACAACAGCACCAACTGAAGAAGGGAAACTATTGGCACAGTGTCCCTTCTGATCACACTTGAAATAAGGTATCGATATGCTGCCTCTGAGAAGAAGAAGATCCCAAACCAAGAGTCTTATTCCAATTCTTCTTCTATGTTAGGCTTTCTCTTCTTAGGGTTACAGAGAAAGGCTGAGATGAAGGTGCACGAGCAACAAAAGGATCCTTAGAAGTAGGATTCTCTTATCTAATGGCCGTATCCATCAAACCAGTAAAGGGGCTATGCACATGGGAAATGAGACGATCATTAAACTTTGGGCGAGCTCTAGCTATAAACTTCTCATTCTTCTTAAGAGGAGTGTCAATCAAAATAGGACCAAACTTGGAAAGTTCATTAAACTTTTGCTCATACTCAGAAAATGACATGTCTCCCTGCTTAAGATCCATAAACTTTCTGTATAGATGAGACTTCCCTGCTTCGGGCATCCACTTCACCACAAAAGCATCCCCAAAGCACGATGTCGAAACATACGAAAGATTCAATAAGGAGAAAAAAACTGAACTAAATTCAAAACTAACACAAGAGGATACCTAAACCGCTGGAAAGAAATATCATCCTCAATAGTCTAAGCAGTAACAGACTCCCACCAATCCAAGGCTGCTCCATTCAACTGCCAAGCTGTCAATTGATACTTCTGAGCATCTGTGATCTCAAGACCAGAGAAAGTCCTCTCTAAACCCTTCAACCATCATCGAGCCTCGATAATTCTCTCTGATCTAGTAAACTTGGTACCACCAAGCTTAGTGAATTCCCTACAGAGTGTAGTGAGCCTAATGGGTGCAACAGGCTTAGGAACTGGGGCAACACCATGACCCCTACCTTTGGAATTCCTATGATCCATCCTGAAAAATCAAGAATGAATTTTAGGACAAAGGTAACTGAGAAATAAAAGACAAAAATTCAACAAGAATTGAGATACTATCAAATAATTTAATTAACAAGGTGGATATGAAAAGGAAGGAAGTTTAGGAGAAATTGGATTTTAAAACAAGAAAGGTTTATATTCAAAATAACCTTTAAATATCCTTTAAAAATCAATTTATACTTTAAAATACGTTCTCTCACAAGGAAATGATTCTAAGATTGATTTCACTCATTCTAGATTATTTCTACCCTATCTCTAAAAAAATTTTGCTCCGTAGGCTAAGGTTTGCCTAAAACCAATGCTCTAATACCAAATGTAACGACCCACTATTTTGGACCATTCAAATCAAAAATAAAACCACACACGTCGGACTAAAATAATTCAAAACAATATTGTGTAATATAATTTGGAGCAAATAAAACCAATCACATAATCACAATACAGAATATCAGAATAAATCACAACGGAAATAAAATAACCATAGTAGTTCATGAAGCTACTACATACATAGTCTCAAAACAAAATACATAATACTAGAGTCTGAAAGCAAATACAATAAAGTCCACTAATATATAAGCTGAATAGAAATAACTGGAATAGAAATAGATAGACAACTAAATAGATAGATAATCTCCAGCAAATTCTCTAGCTCCAGAAGATGAAATCCAAAGCTATGATAATCAAGCCGACCCGAGCGTAAAGCAAAACACAAACATTCGAGTCAGGACATACATACTTATATAATGTAAATCAACTCAAGTGAACTGTACTAGAAATGCACAAGTAATTTAAAGGATGATTGGGATCACCCATCCTTTAAGGATCCGTTAAACTATCTACTACGTTGTAATATATGCTATTATAATAATGTCTAAAGTAAAGTAAACTTACTTAAAAATAGCGTTAAGGCTTTACATTTTCCGCCTTAACACAATTATAGTGCCAATAGTCTATACAGTACCATTGTACCTCCAGATCAGGAGGCTGCCATAAATACTTTATAGGTATGACACAAATCAAACTCGTAGAAAGCACGATAGGGTAGGTGACACGGCACAACTAAGCAATGCTAGGGTAGATATACCAATTGCACTTTCGGAATGGTGGTAACGTGTAGCAGACACTACCGCCCACCTCGATTCATACTGCAATGAAAAAATCAAAGGGTGCACCCAATCAATCACAAAGTAATAGAATGGTATCGAAGGAGTGTGTCTGATTAGAGGAGCTACCTCATTGGCCCGTCGATTTCTCCTATTTTAGCCACCTCAGGCCAACTCACGGAAGTCGGGTCCATGTATATACCTCATAGGATCGTCGCCACCATCCTACTTTATTCTGGAATCTCCACCACATAAATGGTTATTAAAGTGGTTTTCGATGTTGGATGAGAGTATGACAACTTCCGATCCCAGTCTCTTTAACAACCAATCTTTATTATAACCCATGGTTATTTATTCCAAATGGTTTATCTTTTCAAATCAAGTATATTCATTTCAAAACCACTTAAATCCAATGTTATTTTACTTTCAAAATAATATCCATTTTCCAAAGTTGCAACACTTTCAAACTATACACCTAGTTATAACACTTCAAAAATGTAATAAGTTAGAAACCATAACACTTTGAAAATATGACCCTTATGTAATAGCGCATTGAAAATGTTACATTTAGGAAATAGTAGCACTTTTAAAACATAACCTAAAGTAGCAAAACATTTTAAAAGCATAACTTAAAATAACATAGCATTTTAAAAATGCTACAATTTTCAAAAAAAGCATAGTATTTTCAATTTTTTCATAGTTATATAAAATCTATTTTATTATACAAAACATATATATTTCATAAATAAAATCTATCACTATTACTAGGTTAGATTTAAATTCCATAATAAATTAAATTAAATTATTAATTTAAGTTTATACCATAGATAAAATATCTGAATTTTAGTTTTAAACCATTTATTTACTTATAAAATTTCAACTTATTAGAAAACCCATATATATTTTATTTAAATCATTTAAATCAAAATTTAAGTTAAAATTTCATATATTAAAATTATAAATACTTAATAATTTTTAGAAAACTATTATTTTAAAAATATTAACCATGGGTCTGTATAATATTTTCTAATCTAGGTCAAATGATATGGACATGTATCATTTCAATCCTTAAAAAATATAAATTCTGGGTTTTATCATTTCAAACCCGTAATCCCAAGTGAAATAAAATAAAAATCCCTTGAGCCTATCATTCAACTCATAATGATTTTTTTCTATTTTAAAGTTTGTTCGGGTATGTATCATTTCAACCCATAGTGATTCTATACTAACACGGAATTTGCAGTGTGAGAAGTAGAATATAAATAAAACATAGCATCATATAATATCATAAAATGTCATGTGATAAACAGGTATAAGGTGATAACATCATATTATATAATATCAGAGGCATGTATGAAACTACTATCAACATTGCATATCACCACTAAAATTTCATAAGTCATCAATTTACTATAATATAAGTACGTAATCGAGAGTGATAAACTCAACTTCTTAAGCTAGAGATTATAATTCAAGACACAAGAAAAAACTTCGAAAAGCACGCAAAGCACGATTTAGACTTGAGTGGATGTAGAGCCAAGATCCAAATCTTATACACAACAAAAATACAACATATATATACACACACACAACACATAAAAATATGAATTAAAACAAAGAAAAATGAGCTAATATGACCTAGTGGGCTCAACCACTTTGCAAGAAGTTAGCCAACATAATACATATCTCGGCCATGTTGTTTTGAAGCATGCTAGGCTCGGCTATGGTGTGCATAAGGTACGACTATGGGGTAAAAGAAGTGGTGGCAAGCCAAAGGTCACTAGGAAGGCAAGAGGACAAAGCACATGTCTTTTGGATTCGGCCATGGTCTATTGGGTTCGGCTAATTTGGTTTTGTGGTTCGGCCCTAGGTGAATTTGGTCAAGGCATATATGGCACGACAAGGAGACGGTAAAAGTCACGGCTAGGCAATAGAAGAAGGTGGTGGCCGAGGCAATAGAGAAGAGAGGAGGGGAAAACATGGGGCCAGCTAGGGTTTTTGGCAAGGAGATGCGGTGGTTTGGCCTAGGTTAGTCACGGCTATGGTGGGAAGATGGTGGAGATGGGTGATGGCCAAGCATAAGGTGGTGATTGGGGTGGGGATGAAGTCGGCTAGGGGAGAATTGGTAAGGCCGAACTAAGCTTAGGAGAAAACCAAAAGAAAAAGAATAAAAGGAAGAAGAAAGATATAGGAAAACTTACTGTAAATTTTCACAGTAGAATGAAAATGAGAAAGAAGGAGATGGGAAAGAAGTTTTGTACGTGACTTGCTTTTGGAAAGACATCATTTCATGTGAAAAGGCAAAGATGTGTCTCTTAGGAAATTCCTAAGCCCATTAGCAAAGCCCACTATCAAAACAAACCAAAACCCAAAAAATCAAGCCCAAAGCCAAAATAGAAAATAGAAAATAAAATACTGAAAAATATTCGCGTGTAAAAAGCTGAAACTTTGCAGATTTATAAAGTATAAATCAGAATTTGACGAAACGAAAAGCGTAAAGAATGTTAGAATCAAGTTCAGCTTCAAAGAAAAAGAATAGAAATTTAAAATTCAAAATTAAAAATTTCAACTGAAAGTCAAACTTTGACCAAAGTTGACCAAAATTTCAAATTTCAGAAAAATCTTTATTTTATTATATTTGGAAAAATAATTCTCAACAAACCCCAATTTCATTGTAAAATACCAAATTTAAAACGATTTAAAATCAAAGTCAAATAAATTGTATTGAAAAATATTTACAAAACTACGGGTCGTTACAAATTAACAAAGTCAAATTTTCATATATCAAGTTAGTGCCGAAATCAAAATATCATCACTAGCCTAAGTCAAATGTAACAGCAGTTTCAAATTAACGGTTTCAAACAAAGACAATTTCTCATATCACAAATTCAGAAATGCCCGAATTCAACTTGCAGAGGAATAATTCGAATAAGTCAAAATGCTAGCAAAATCAAAGCATGGTGACCAAGGAAAAAAGAACATAACCAAGTCAGAGACGAAAGCTGTGTTCAACAAGCAATTAAAAATACAAATTGAAAAGGTTAAAAATCATCACAAGCATCCATACGAAGATCAGTGGCCATGCACAAATTCAAATGAATATATACGAACGATAATTAAGGGAATCGAACCCTATAAAACCCAAAGTCATCATTGGTCCAAAATTCATTGGAGTTCAACAATATCACAGAGCAAAGCATCAATACAAAACTCGAATCAGGTCGAGCATAATCGAAATCGAAAAAGAATATCACATACCAATTTTTAACCAAGCATACGCGCTCGAAAAATTGGAGCAGCCACAAGCAACGATCAGCAAGCTAAATCAAAAGAGTATCCATCACTACAATCAAATGATTTCAAGAGGCGCCTCGATTTATCAAAGCCTTGAAATTTCTGAAAGAGAAACGAAGTACGGAACGCAAGCAAGAAGACATACTGAAGAAATAATGAAGAAAAAGGGAAATAGTTTTATCACTTTGACTACTTTGGGCCGACTATAGTATTTGTTAATTGGGATTTATTTAAAACTAGGTTTTTGTTTTTTAATTATTTTTTAAATTTTTATTTCTTTTATACTTTTGTAATTTCTAGTCGTGTGACTAGGGGACGAACTACGGTGGTGTAGTCCGAGAATTCGCAACTCAGTGGCTGAATTGTGGCGGGGTTTTAAGCGTAGAGTTAGGTTAGTCGATAGCTGGTGTCGTGAGTTTATGTGTGTAAGCGTTTGACTACTTACTTTCTAGTACAAACGTTGAGGGCAGCACGTAGGCAGGGTTTTGCTGAAGCTGGGTAAATCTGTAAGTTCTATTTTCTTCTTTTTATATTCTGCTATTATTTGTGTTGCTATTATTCTCCTGTTATTAGTGCTTCAATTATTTTGTATACTTCCATAATCAATTTTTATAATTAATAGTATCACCCTATTCACCCCTCCTCTATGGTGAAATCGATCATACAAGTGGTATCAAAGCTTAGAATAGAAATCAATTTTTGTTTTTTCAAAATCCAATTTTTGTTTTATAAAAAAGAATTTTTAAAATGGCTTCTTTTAATAATGTTTTGCTGAGGGTCAGTCCATAGTTAGACCACCAATGTTCAATGGTGAATATTCTTACTGGAAAAATAGAATGAATTTTTTTTGAAAACCATTGATACTTGGAATATTGTTGATACAGGTTATATAGAACCAACTATAATTGTAAATAATCAGGAAATAGATAAACCGATGGATCAATAGATCTTGAAAATGACTACAGGATGCTAATACTAAAGCTATGAATTCTATTTTTTGTTCATTAGATCAAATCTAATTTAATCGAGTCTCGCATTGTCTAACTGCGTAAGAAACATGACACACATTCGAAGTTACTCACGAAGGAATATCTCAGGTCAAGGAATCTCGCCTTGCCATGCTTAGTAGCAAATATGAGAATTTCACAATGGCCAAGGAAGAAAATGTGAAAGAGATGTACAGACGACTTTCCAATATCGTATACAAATCAGAAGCTCTCGGAAAATCATACATAGAGTTGGAGATAGTCTGAATAATCTTCAGAGTCCTTCCATGGAATTTTGAAAAGGAAGTTATAACCATTCAAGAATCAAAAGATTTGAAACAAATCAAAGTTGAAGAACTCATCAAAAATCTCACTAGTTATGAGCTAGAAATGAAATTCAACGAAGAGTGTGAAGGAGGAGATGCTCGAAATAAACCAATAGCTCTCAAAGGAACAACAGAAAGTGATGATGATGAAGACGATGGTGGAGCAGCTGAGCTGGCACAATTAATAAAGAAATTCAAAAGTGGGAATCGCAAATACGGAAATCCAGCTCTAAATCAAAAATTGAAAAGAAGAATCGTCAAAGAACTAGACAGCTCAGAAGAACACAAGATCATTTGTCGCAAGTGCAACAAACCCGGTCATATCAAGCCCCACAGAATCGATTCCGCCACGGAAAGAAACAGAAAAGGGGAAGTTTTGTAGGCACTTGGGATCAAATGGATGAAGATGATAAAAGCAATGCCAGTGAGTGCGAAAAAGCAGATATGTGCCTTCGAGGTGATATAATTGAAAGTGATGATGAGCCAAGCGAGGTAGCAAAACTTACTCATTCAGAGCTGCTTATATATTTTCATGAAGTAAATGGCTGTTTCGAACGACTTAGGGAGAAATGCACTAAAATCGAATCACAAAGAGATACTTTGATAGATTTAAATAAATAGCTTGATCAATTAGTTAAATACCAGCAAAGCAAGAGCCCTAAGTGTGATAAGTGTCCAACGTTCGAAGAAGAAAATAAAAAATCAGAAAAAATTAAATTGCTTGAAAATGAAATTATAATTTGAAAAGAAAGTGAAAATACGGGGAGAGAGAATTCTATTAAAAAGTGCACACAATTATTAAATGAAAATGAATCTCTCAAAATACAAGTCCAACAGCTGTCTACGACTTTAGAAAAAATTTCAAAAAGTGAAAGATCATTAAATATGCTGTTAGGGATACAAACTGTTAATACGGTTAGACGAGGACTTGGGTATAATCAATCAGAACTTGATAGAAATAAAATTAATCAAGTCAATTCAAAGTGCACAATATGTGGAAAAACTGGACACAATCAGAATATTTTTCAGTATAGACCCAAACATGTAAAAACGTTCCAATATTGTAACGACCCCAATTTTGAACTAATATTAAATTGATAGTTAATGTAGATTTTGAACAAATTTTGGAATAAAATTTGAATTTGACTTTGGATTCTTGAAATTTAAATACGAAATGCAAATTAAAACAATTAGCATTAAAGTCGAAATAAATATTTAAGCTAGAAAATAAATTTGACAAATCAAATAGATATATAATAAGATAAATTATAAAATATAAAATAACATATAGCTAAATTCAAACAATATAATTAGAATAGAAGTTTATTTACAACATAAAGTAACAAGACAAAGACAAAACAAAAGAAAGAAAATGTATACAAGAAGACAATATAATCAACCTGGCAAAGCAATGATATAAACATGAAGCAATGAAAACAAACTGTATAAACAAATATATATTCATGTGTATAAGCTTATAAAACAAAACAAATAAAGTATACATACATAAAGTAAGAACAGGAAAATAACAACATAAATAAATGCATATACAATAGAAATAGTATGAACTTATAAAACAAAGCACCAAAAACAAGAAATCATCTCAACATAAACAATCCCATCCCAGCCGAAATAACATCAATGAAGATAAGTATGAACACAAATAAGATAAAAGAAATAGGTAGGTAGCCTGTAGGGAGATATGCAGGCAAGAAAGAGTAAGTATAGAAATAGAATAAAATAAGTAAAAAAAAAAAATGAAACAAGTATGGAGACATGTACCTTGGCATTCAATGCTAGCTAATGCCATATCTTTAGCGCAGACAATAAAAATATCATCTCAGCATATATAGAATGTTATACATCAGCCACCATAACATATCTATCACCTGTACAAATAATATAAAATACCCTGTACAAAGTGATATCCCTGTAAACTTACTCTACATATAGCAATCTTCATCAGTTCGTTCATTTGAACTGGATACCTCAAGAAAATAATGTCAACTTAAACTTAAACAAAGATTACAAACAATCAACTAAAACCAGAAGAATCAAAGAAGGGGTTTCAGCTTATTTTGTTTTACAAGCCTGTTTCAAACAAATGAAGCTCTGTACATTCTGCAAGACAAAGGTGAGTAACTTCACCTTTAAATCTCTAAGTATAATTTGGGTTCATATCATTATTGTGTTCCATCTTGTAGTGTGGAGTATATTTGGATATTTATATTATAGAACTGCTGAAGTATGATGAATACATGTTTGCATAACCTGTAGAAGACCTCTGTTTAAAAAGGAAAAAAAATCCAAATCAGGTTATTATTCAAAAACAAAAAAAATCATTTCCCTCTGATCCAAGAAGAATCTGGATTCATAATTTAAGCAAAACTTGATTGTTTTACCTTAAGCTTTAATTTAAAATTATATTTAAGTTAAAGAAACTAGTTAATGTTTCTGGAAAACCAAGATACTGAGTAAAACATAAATTTGTCAAAAATTCAGATTTCTTAATTTACAAGTTCAGGTTGTAACTTGAATTCGCATCCTATAACATGATTTTTAAAGCGAAAATCAAAATTTTTAGATCAAAGATAAAAGAGCAATTTGGGTTTGTATGAATTTCATAGTTTTAGTGATCCACGGGGATTCACTGATTTGTAGAGGATGAAGTTTTGGTTGGTGACAGATGGACGTACGGGGATTGGGAAAAAAAATATGGTAACGAGGTACTGTCGGTCGTGGTGGAGGCGGCAAGCATATGAAGTACAGAACCCTAGTTTAACTAGGAAAGGTTAAATCGATCACTACGGCTTGTGGGATTGATCGAGTGCGATGAGGTTTGGGGAGATGGTAGAGGGGGTGACGTCGAATAGATGGCCGAAGTTTCGGGCTTTCTGACGATCGTGGTGGAGAGAACGACGCCGTGACAGGTTGATGAGGGGTTCAAACTTTTCCAGGTTTCACGTTTTTTTCCGATTCGAGATGGGTTTGGGTATTTGGGTCGTTTCGGTCGAAGGAGGGATCGATCCTTGATTTGTTGGTGGTCGTCGCAGGCGCCGAAGCATCGCCGGCGGCGTGTGCAAGTGCACGGAGATCTCGTGCACAACTTGGTGATTTGGGCAGACAGTTTATACTTAGTAGAAAAAAGGGAGGAGAAAAAGGTTGCGTGGATACCAGGTGAGAGTTATTTTCTCGAGTAATTCGTATTCCGGGCTCGAAGTAAAGGTGGTTTGGACTCGAAGCTTTTCAATGTCGCCTCGGGTTATTTTGTTTGTTACAGTTTTTTTTTTGAAACCTGCTGCCCTATTTTAAAAATTTAAATAAAATGTAAAAGCTAGTTCAAATGAAAAGCAAAGTTTTAAAAATAAGTTTAAATCAAAGTTTTTAAACAAAGATTAAAATCAAGTTTAAATCAAATATGGATTCAAGTTTTCTTGAATTAAAATCTGGAATTTAAAATCAGTTTTAATTCTGAAAGTGTTTTTAGCAAGTTCATATTAAATGGTTTTTAAAAAAAAGTAGATTTGTTTTCAAACAAATGTTTACACTTGAATTTTGATAAACTTCTTTTTATAAAAGGGTTTTTGAATGAAATTATATGATTTGTTTTTAACTTGAATTTGCAAGTTAAATAATTAATAGCTTAATTTTAAAAAAATAGATTAAGTAATCTAATTTAAAACTTTTGTTATATAAGCTTCATATATAAGTAAACAATATACCTTACAATGTTTAAGAGTTTTATAATTATATTTAAATTTGGTTAAAGTTTTAAATGATAAATCATTTTTAATCTTAAATTCAAAATGTAATTTTAATTTAAATTCAAAAGCGTAATGTTCTACACCTTAATATTTATTAAGTCATTAATAAAGAAATAAATTATCTTATAGATAATTAAGGTATTAAATGATTTAATCAATAAGGTAATTAAAGAATGATTTATTTTATTTATAAATTAATAAATTAAATTAATTAGAAATGATTAATAATGAACCAATCTAAGATAATTTCTTAAGAAAGTGATTAAGAAATGTTATTGGTAAATGAAGAAAATTAACTAAGGATCATTAAATATTGATTAAGGTGATTAATTTTAATAATTAATTGGACTAATTAATTTAGATAATCAATTATAAATTGTTTAAATGTAATTACTAAATGAAAGTAATTAAGGATTAATCGCTTATAGTAATAAATTTTGGATCTTTTGATTAATTAAAGATAATTAATTATGAAATTGGTTTAAAGGGTTGATTTAATTAATATGATTAATTAAATATAATTTAATTAATTAAAGTGTTTGATAAATTAATTTATATCAAATGATTGGAATTAATTAATCGGGATTGGATAATAAATTCATAAGTAATTAAATTTATTTACTTGGAAATAAATTGAATTGATTAGGATTAAACGATTAATTGATCCTGCTTATAAATGATTATTACATGCTTGACCTTACTTATGAATGATTGTATTGCATGAGATGCCTTGAATTGATTGTCCTATCTGAACTGTGATATTTTGTTTTGTAGATTGTGGTATATATGATTTATTCATTTATTGATGATACATCTGCATATTATATGTGAATCTGTGCTAATTGATGATGTGGCACTTTTATTGTGTTAAACCTCTGGACCACACTTATACACACACAAATATGGATTTCACGAGGAAATCGATTATGTCACAAATGTTTTTGAAAATAGTTTTGAAAGTTGAATATTTAAATTCAAATGTTTTGGAAATGGGTTGCGTTTAAAGTGATAAGTTTTTGAAATGGAATTTCAAAGACGAAAGTGATTTTGAATAACTTGATTAAGTTTTGGAATTTATATAATTTGATTTAAAATTTGAATTCAATATTTGAAATTGAATTCTATGATTTAGGAACTAGGGTTTAAAAAGGCTGTTCCACATATTTATGAGTTTATATGAATTAAACCATTTTTTAAATGTATTGATTTGAGAATTGTAATTTAAATTCAAGGGCTTTAACTCGAGCAAATATAATTGGATTTTTCTGAAACGAAAACTATTTGTTTTCAAATAATTAAAGCTTTCACATAAGAAATGAACTTCCAATTTATGTTGAAATGATTTCTAGTTTGAAATGTAGATAATTTCCAAGTTATGAAAACAGTTTGAAAGCTATAAGTTAAACCTTTAATTTTAAAAGATTGGATGAGTTAATCCTAATTGAAATAGAAATTGTTTTGAAATTCTATGAATGGATCTTTTTGAAACTGGGTGAACTTTGTGAAATGAATCTTTTTGTTTAAAGATTTAATATGGTAATTTGTTTAACCATTTAAAATAAAGGTTTTGGTAATAAGTTGTGACTTAATTGAAATCCCATATCCATATGTTTTAAATGTTGCGCTCACTATTCGGGTTAGCCGGGAAAGGACCTTTGGGTCGTATAACCCAATCCGAATATGTGATAAGTCGTTATGGATAGCATTTGAAGACCGGTGGTGAAGACCGGGTATTTTGAAAAACGAAGGGTTTCTTGTCGATTGTCTCTGCACTGGATGATCCCCGGTATATAGATCTCCATATGTGATGGGAAATCCGGACGTGACTAGGGATTATCCAGATTGCAAGGACTTCTTTTGAAGTGCCTTCGGTTCTGTTCAAACCCGGAACAGACTTGTGTGGTTACGTGTCTGACATTACATTTTGAGATATAAAGCAGATTTCTTTCAAATACATTTATGTTGGTGGCGGAGAATTTATTCTCTTAGCTTAACACCCTTCTCTGAGACGTACGAGCTCAGAGGTTATGTAGTAGATGGTTATCAACGATATATTCCCAACTTGGAAATGTGACATGCTGAGTGTTGCTGTGAAATGATCATTGTTTGATCATTTGTGATATGATCATTTATTTGATCATTTATCCTGGTGATCCTTACTTTGATCATTTGTTGACCCAAAGCACGGATTTGTACCAAAGCATGGCTTTGTGGACGAGACTTCGTCGGACCTCACACCCTGGAATGGTCAAAACAGGAAAGATGCAGCAAGGTTATTGGGGGTAGCACCCCTTAGGGTATGTGCATTTCCTTCTGGATAGAAGCGGTATCATGGTATGGAGCCCAGATACTTAACTTATGTTGATATCGCAGATATATATATATATGTGTGTGTGTATATATATATATATGTATATGTATATATTACTTTGTGATTTGTTGCTGGGGCCCCGGTTAAAGGTTGTTTACAACCAGGAGATGGCATACTCGTGTCAGTAGTTACCCAGTTAGGGGTAACCCGGCCTTGTGTTGGCAAACATCCGGTTTGGTTCTCGGGAACGTCCTTCCAGAGGCGTTCTCATGTGGCAATGGGAAGTTCCTTGGCCTGACCATTTGTTGGAAATCCAAAGAAACAATACGAGCCTTGTACGGTATTAGTTGTAGAACCTGCCATCTAATATGGTAGCTATAGTAAGCATAATATAATGGTACCTATGCTGGCTAAGATTTATATTCTACTTTTGAAATGTTTTCTACACTATGCACTAATAATAATAATCAAATGATTTGATTTTTCGTAGTAAGCATCTTTGACTAAAATAAGAAGAAATCTCCTCCAAGTCTGCGTTTGCATTGTGTGTGCGGTGGGAGGTCTTATGGTAGTTACATTTTCAAAAAGCATTGCGAATTGACTTTGAAATCTTTTGTTGATTGTTTTAAAAGATAAACTGTTTTTGTTGCTCACACCAGTCCCATGACTGATCCGGAGTTTATTGTTTCTTTCCTAAACTCTGGGTGCTCATTATTTTCGAGTTGGGTGGTTTTTAGATAGTCAGATGTAGCGGATTATCTGGAGATAGTTCAGTCTTTGGATCACACCAGTCTTTCTTATCTTAGTGCATCGTTATTGAGAGTTCGAGCTATTGTTGGATTGGTTCTTGGAAATGGAGTTGCAGTTTTTGGAGTTCTTCCTTAAAGACTATCTTAGAGTTATATTGTTCCGCTGCTAGATGTTATCTATTTTCCTTTTCCGCTGCTATTTTATTGTATCATATCTCTAATGTATATTGATATCTATTGTATCAGATATTGTATCAGTGTTGTATATCAATATATTATTCTTCTCTTCCGCTGTATCGTTATACTTAATGTTGTTATAAGCTCTGGCGAATCAGATTTGAACGGTCGAATCTACGGCATTAGAGTACGAATGAGGTATGGATGTCGATTTTCGAGCGCGAAAAAATCGTATCGTTACAAATGTGGGTTCCAAAAGGCACAAATATAAAATACCTTAAAGTCAAACAAATCTAGGTATCGGAAGGAACATATATAAATAGTTTTGGGTCTACTCAAACATATTTTTCAAAATTTGTTGCCGCTAACAACCATGGACCTATAAAGACAAATAGGTCAAAAAATCTTTTATCGTGTAGATGTGGTGGCAGGCTAAGGAACAACAATAGTGTTACCTGGTTTGGCTGTTCCAAGCACACAACGGGCGACAAATCAAAGCTTCTTAGCCTAGTATAATGGTAGTAGAATTACAATAGGCAACAAGGAAATATTATCGGTAAAGGTAAAACAGGTAACGGTATATTCATCTTGAATGATATATTGAATGTGATAATCTGCACCATAATCTGAATTTAATCTCGCCAGTTATGTTTTAAAATAAATATTGATTTTGATTTGTGCAAAAATGTTAACCAGTCATCGTTTCATTCTTGAACTAGTTCATATAGTTTTTTGGGATTAATGATGGTGTTTTATTAATTGATAATTACTCATGATACACGTGAATATATTTGTTTATCCTGCGGCTTCTAGATCTGACACTATGTTCACTTCTTCTTTATGTGCACATTTTCGATTAAATCCTTAATGAATCACATTTTTAAAAAGCTGTAAAATTATTAGTTGCACACACCATGGTCTGGTCTACGACATCCAACTAATGATAATCTTGAGTGAAAGGAAATTTCAGATGCAAATTACACTGGTAATCTAGTTGATAGAAAAAGTACTAGTGAAACGTGTTTTATGTTGAGACATTCGATAGTTGCATCATTTTCAAAGAAAATATCTGCGTACTTTCCATTTCAAATAATTTTCAATTAGCAGACATTTTTCTTCCAGAAAATCGTTTTTGTTGACCTTGTTTCAGATTAGTCATTTTTACAAAATTTGATAATTATTTTTTGGATTTGATCTTAGATGACTACATTTTTGATCTTAGATGACTACATTAACTAATCTGGCTCCCTACTGATTATCGAAAAATGAATAGTGTTTGAAAAAGTGATAAATGTTGATATTGATCATATATTCTAACTTTAGATAGTATACTTCGTAAATTTCTTTAGAAATTCAGACGGGAGTTATAAAATCTTTTTGTTGGTAAAAATTCCATGACCATTTCTATTTGTATCATATTTTATCAACCATCACTCATATAAATCCAAAATAGTACGTCAATATGTGGTATTTTAAAAGAGAAATCATTCATTTTTCATTTTATTATATTTTTAGTAATAAAAAAACATCCAAAGTATTCACTCTCATTTAAAAGTCCTCACGGTAATGTATGGGTGAATTACTTGGAATTTTTGATATGTGCTTTGATGCTCTTTTAAAAGTCCTCATGGTTATGCATGTATGGAACGCATATCAAAATTGATTGATTAAATAAGCAAGTTGATTCTAATCCCATTTAAAAGTCCTCACGGTTATGTGTGGTTAGAAGATACTTGAATTTATTTATTTTTATATAAATTTAGAATACCACCAACCTCATTTAAAAGTCCTAACGATTATGCATGGTTATTAAAAATTCAAATTCCTGATATAAATATACCACAAATAGACATAACTATATGGTTTTACATCATCTCTATCATTCTAAAGTGGAATATGGGCCTAACAGAGTATTTATGATTTTTGTTTTATTTTTTACTGAAATTTAATATTTGTACCCAATTGAATATTACTATTATATTAGTGTCTATCACTTTATCTCTATTTTTCTAACACTATTACTCTTTTGCTGATAACAAAAAGGGGAGAGAAAAGTTAAGATTTTGGCAAATAAAGGTCAAACATTTTATTCTGTATTCCCTATTTGCATCTAGGTTCATTTGCATATTTATGCATATATGAAGGGGAAGCATTGTTGTAGAGAGAGAGCATTCAGATAGAGGGAGCAAATTGAATGATCAAATACATTTAATAAAGTTCAAAATCTTAAATATATGTTTGTTATCATCAAAAGGGGGAGTGTAATATTCCGGAATTTTTAACAATATCAATTTGATAATCTGTATTAAAAATTAAATTGCTATTGATATTCTGTTAAGAATTATTCAAATAAATTTAATAATCTTCTTCAACAATTATTTAAATTGGTTATTTTATATTTTAAAAATAACAAATTGATTTCTATTTATAATATAAATATATGGTTTATATTTTAAATAGATTGGCATTGTTTTAATTTTAGTAAGCAAAGCATATTTTCTAGTTTTAATGTTTGTAGTAATTTGGAAAATTTGTTTTATTTAATATTTAAGCTTTTCAAAATTAAATAAATGATTTTGGTTTAAATTAATAATTGAACCATGTTTTAAAATTCTAATATATACATATATATACACATTATAATTTGGAAGATTGATTTTAAATTAGTATTGAGTTTTTAAAACTATTTCATAAATAAATATATGATTTTAAAATTTAAAAAGAGAAATATTAAATGTTTAAATTTAATTGGCTTGAGTTTTAAATTTGGAATAAATTCAACAAATGGTTTTATGACTTAATAAATGGATATTTTATTAATAAAAATATAATTTCTTGTAAAATGATTTTAATTTAATAATAAGAGATTTATTAAAACAATATTAATATTGTATTGTCTTTATAAATAGAGTTTGAATAAAATTTGTAATTTTTATTTCAAATTAAATTTATATTCATAACTTGATTTGGAATTATTTGATTTTGAATTTAGTTTGTATTAAAATTCAAAAGTATAAAATCTTAATTGTTTTAATTTTTAATATGTATAAGTTTATTTATGAACATTGTTTGTTTTTTTATTTCTTTTATAAATTTATATACATGTTTAAATATAAACTAACAACTAAAATTTAGGCTAACACATTAGTTTGTAAGTTAAATACTAATTAGCTTTAAAAGAAAACAAGTATTGCATTCTTTTAACAAGTGTTTCATTCATGTAACATGTGTTCAAAAACTAATATACAATTTGACAAGTGTAAGATTTAGTTTTTATTTTTCTTTTCTTTTAATTAAATCTGAAAATCACATTTATATAAACTTGCTTCTTCATTCTTATTTGTTTTTTTATCATTCCTTAATCAAAAGAAAAGATCAAACTCATCTTCAAAATTTATAAAATCAGTAACACTCTTCAAACTGCATATTCCACTCTTCTTCAAAATCAAACCCATCTGCCTTAAATTCAAACATTAATCTGCATTTCCTAAAAATCAAATGAAGCCTGGACACTGTTTTTTTTTTCTGCATTCTGTTTTTATTTTTCTGCATTCTGTTTTTAAAACCTGGAATGGATGAAGCCTGCACTCTAATTTAAACCTGGGTTGAATAAGCATCTGCATGCATTTGAGGAGTTAGAAATTGCATCTACATCTGCATGCAAGTAATTTGAATTTGGGATCATGGGCAACTCAGATTTTAAACATCAAAGGGTTAAGCCTGCACCATTTTCTGCAAATTTCAAATGATCAACAGAGGCTCTGCATTCAATAAAAGGTGAGTAACTTTTTAACTTTAAAATCTTTAAATAGGTTGCATGTTAATGTTAGATATAATTTAGTAATGTTTGTGTTTATAAAAGCCTGGTAAATATGTTTGTGAATGCATATTGTCTATGCTCTGCTGTGATTTTGAATTCATCTTCCTATTTAAAGGAATCCACCAAAATTTGTTTAAATTTGTGTTAGTATCTGTCTTAAAATAATTAAAATTTGTTTGCTTACTTTATATTAGAATCAAAATATTTATTTTGGTAAAGAGATTGTCTGCCTGAAGTTAATTAAACTTACGTAAAGATAGAAACAGTGTGGCCTCTGCATGTGAATCCAAACCAAAAATTAGATGAGTTAATTTTGTATTTGAGTATCAGTAGACAATAGTGTTGATTGAACCTTAATTTTTAAATCAAGAATTAGTATTTTTTGGTGTGAGATTTAGTTACAGATTGTTCTTGAACTAAAAAGGAAATTTAGGCAAATTCTTGTGATCTGATACTTGTGAAACTCTGGGATTCTTTTGAGTAATAGAGGAAGTACATGAGTTGCTCAGAAAAATCATGATTGAGTTTATAAATTGTTAAATTGGTTGAAGTTGGTAAATTTTTGTATGAACCCTAGTTTTGAATTGGGTTTGAGCATTGAGTCAGTGAGAGGTGTATGATTGATTGAGTGTTCTGGTTTTTGGTGAATGGGTAGATGGTGTGTAGAGGGACTGGAGGCCGGAGGGGTTGAACGCCAAGTGGTCGGGGTGGCGAACTATCGCCGTTGACAGGTTTTGACAGCGAAACCTGTTTTCTGTTTTACAGGTTTTGAATTAGGGGCAAATTTGATTCTTTGATTAATTGCTTGATCTGGGTTGATGTTAGAGTAGTGGTGGACTTCTGGAGTTGATTGGATCATCTAAGATGATCGACAGAGGTGGTGGTCGCCGTGCATATGCACGGCGATGTAATTCTGGAGAAGTATGTTGGGTTGGTTGGTGTTACAGGGGAAAGGTTAGGGTTGTCTCGAAGCAGATGGTTTGATGACTCGAAGTAGGCAGGCTTTAGACTCGAAGTAGTATTAGGTTTTCTCAGGTTACATTGTAATGTCCAGGCTTCAGGAGAAACTGTGTTTTTAAATCTGGGTTTTTTAAAAAATTTAAAATCTGTAGCTTAGTTTTAAAGTAAGTTTGAAATTTCTGATTTGAATTTAAATCCCAGTTTTTAAAAATAAAAGTTTCAGAAATTTAATTTAATTAACTATTTGTTTTGGTAAAATAGTTTGAACACTTTTAATAATGAGATTTTAAAAATATGAGTAGATTTGAAGTTCATTTAAAATCTGGAAATTCAAAAGTTAAATTTGAATTTCAGTTTTAAATTTTAAAGAAGGTTTAAATTGAAGTTTTAAATTAAATGAAAATTTAAATTATTAAAATTTTGAAATGAATTTAACTTTAAATTTTCATAGCACTTGTTTGATTTGCAAATTTTAAAGTTTTAAAATTTTCAAACTTTGATAAGTTTAAATTACCTTTAATTTAAATTTGTATTTAAAATGAGAATTTAAAAGTAGTTTAAAAAGTACTTTGTTTCAATTAAATTGTTTTACTATAATTAAGTTATGTTTTATCTTGAAAATTTAAATTAAGATTAATATTTCAGGATTAATTTAATTAATAAGGTAATTAAGATTAATTAATTAATTGAATTTGAAGTTTATAATTGATTAATGATTAATCAAACTATAATTAAGATCATTAATTAGATTAGTAATTAATGATTATGTAATTAAGTTTTAAAAATTAAGGTTAATTAATTTAATAATTAACTTTAATTAATAAATGATTAAAGATAATTTAAATGGTAATTAATTTAAGTTAACTACTTTATAAAATAATTAAAGAATGGTTAATGAAGGTCATTAACTAGGATTATTTAACAATTAATTAATATGGTTAATTTTTATGATTAATTAGATTAATTAATTTAATGATAATCAATTATTAATGGTTTGAGTATAATTACTTAGTAAAGTAATTAAGAAATTAATTACTTAATGTAATTAATTTAGTTTAATATGATTGTTTATTTTAATTAATTAAGTTTAATTAATTTTAAACATTTGGGTTTTATAAATAATTACTTTATGTAATTAATGATTTGAAAATTACTCAGTTAAGTAATTGTTTAATAATTACATGATTGTAATTAAGTGGAGATGTTTAAGTGTGAGGTAATTTGGTTTAATTATTTAGTAATTAATCAAGGGATTAATTATGTAATAAATTAAAGAATAATTAATTTGTTTAATATAGTAATTAAGATAGATAATTACTAAATGTAATTAATCTGTGATGATGATTAATAATTATAAGTTAATTACTTAATGTAATTAATAATTAGGGATCATTAATTATTATAATTAATGATGTAATTAAAGTTGATTAATTATGATTAATTTATCAATGATACGTAATTAAAGGTAATTAGTTAAGGATTAGGATAATTAATTATAGTTAATTAATTAATTGAAGTAATTAAAGGTTAATTACTGTTTGGTTGAAAATAATTAATTTTGCGAAATTAATTAAGAATAATTACATGAGTGTAATTAAGGGTAATTAATCAAGAGTAATTAATTTAGATGATTAATGATGGATTAATAACTTGATTGTAATCAATTAAATGATTACGTAAGCAAGGTTTATATGGGTGAAGTAATTAATTTAATTTATTTTAAATTAATTAAAGATGGGTAATTAATTTAATTCATTTTAAATTAATTAGAGATAGAGATAGTTAATTTAATTCATTTTAAATTAATTATATTGTGATGAGTAAATCATTGCTTATGTATGAATGGATGACATTGATTGTCTTAGATGCTTGTGATCTCAGTCATGAGATAAGTAATATTGTGTGGTATGAATGCTTGGTTGTATTATGATGATAACATAGGTTATCTATTGTGATGGTGATATATGGAATATCTATTTGATATTGATAATGTGGATTACCTGTTATTTGATAATGTTGATTATCAATTGTGATTTATGAGTTATCTATTTGTGTGTATATAGATACTGTATTGAATTGTTTAAAACCTTTAAAACAACTTAGACCTAAAAGACACGCTTTGGAGTTCGATGAGACCGGGATCGGGTTTCCATATTTGGATATCCGAAAACCACATCGATTCCAAATAACGTTAGGTCGTGAATCAAAGTGGAGCTTTGTGAAGACTCGAGGTGTAAGGACTATGAGTCCGTATAACTCTGTGGGTGATTCCGTAATGAGTTGACGGAATTAGTTCTTATAGATTCGAGATGGTGGTTCAGAGTGCAAGGGTTATTGTCGTTAACTATGAGGGTGATTCCAAAACGAGTGTAACGAGATAATGCCTTCAGTTTCGTTCGAACCCGGAACGAACTTGTATGGATTGAATGCTTTCAGAACATCGTCAGGTGGACGATGAGCATTCTAAGTGTTATGTCCTATAAAGATAATCTAACCTCAAGCCTCATCAACCGGGAATGGCTAAACAGGGGAGGTGCAGCAAGGCTTCGTGGGTCGCACCCACTGGAGAGCAAGATTTACCCCTGTCTAGAAGTCCCTTTATATTCGGCTGTGTGGGTGGTTGCTAGCTACAAACACGGGGTTGTCTTGTTTGGAACTATTCGGTAAGGAATGGGTCCGGCTTTGTGTTGCAGGGGAGCGGGCGTACTCCTCGGTACGTTGATCTAGGCCATATACTGTGACGGGCGGTACCCCAGTAGCCCAGCTGTGACGCCCCACTCCGAGAGCCTCGTTAACAAAGAGTATTACATAGATAATACTGTCGGCTAACGCGGACAATAGAGTATAATGGAAGCGACCATGTGCAATCTTACCTTAACTATTCACTAAATATGTCAAAAAGTAGAAACACATTAAAATTCGACCTATTCAATAAATATTTAAAGCAAAACTACAATGGCTATAGGATCTATCAGAAGAAAATATAACAACTCAAATGTAATATACATCACAGAACAGTCGATCATAATATACACATACACAGATACACCATAGAGTATACAAAATAATACATGTCAAGTGGTACAGGAGACCACCATATACTGACGAGACGAAAGAGTATAAATCAGAGTTATAACAGATAAGGACTACAAAAGACGCTATAACAAAATGAAGCTAGCGAATAGTCCATGCGGAAGCAAAATAGGATAAGTCCCCAAAAGCACCTAACCTGAAACATCTCGGTCTGACCCGAGTATAAAATACACGGGTCAGTCTAGATAACAAATCAGTTAGATAGACTGAACACTAATAAACCTGCAAGGTCATACAGTATAATAAATATCTCTAGGGGAGATAACACAATCATCAACAAGAGATGAATCATATAGAACAAGCCTCATATCATCGGCAACATATAGAAACAAAGGATACAAATATCCCAAAACAAGCCAATAGGCAAACAACAAATACCAATAAGGTATACAAGTTCCACAAGGTAAACGCTATACTCCATGCGGCTCAAAAAGACCAATACCGATCGGACGAGCATTGGCTCTAAGGGCTTATGCCAATCGACAACCCGGCCCTATATGTTCCTCGATGCATCACCAAAACATGATTAAAACATCAAAGTTAGGATTTCAAAGATTTGAACCCAAAACACTAAAAATTGGAATATTCCCCAATTCAACCCAAACCAATTGCAAGTGCATATGAACAAGGTGTTAGGAATTCATACCTAACATCAATGAAATCAAGAGAAGCAGATGTGAGTTCAAAACTCACCTTTTTACACAAAATAAAGAAGATGAAGAAGCACAATTGCAAGGGATCAACCAACTACACTCCACTTCAACACTACAAGCTTCAATCTAGAATCAAAAGCAAGTATTTCCTAAGTTAGGGTTAGGAAATTACTGAAATTGAAGAGGAGAAAAGATGGAGAAGGTGGAGATGAACTTACCAATGGATTCTCTTTGATTTTGGAGCAAGAATCAAGCTACAAAGGAGAAACTAGGGCTTGCTAATTTCTATTTCTCTTTCCTTTCCCCCATTTCAGTTTTTAGTTTGAGAAATAAAATGAAATGAAGATGAAATGAAGAGAAGGGTTGAGCTAGGGGTTAAGTGAGCTAGTGGGCTGAACCCAATCCCAAACCCAATAGGAAAAGTAGCCAAAATTTCACAAACTCCAAACATATCAAAGATTATACTCAAAAAGATCGCAAACGCCATTTTGGACTCAATGGAAATGGTTTCGAGCTCCAATTCGGCCATTTGCAGAAAGTAACATTTCGGACCCCAAAAATCCGAATAACGACGCTATATTTAAATCAAACATTTAAATATAAAATCGTTAAATATGCGGGTTGTTACAGATCTCCCCTCCTTACAAAATTGCGTCCCCGCAATTCCTAGAGACGATATTTGTAACAACTACATACATACAACATACAAAAGAAAGAATAAACTTTAGACACAGAAATAGACTTACCATTACGAAGCAAGGATAGAAAACCTGGATAAGATCGCTCGATATTCTCTCTGGTTTCCCAAGTACAGTCATTGGGATTAGCGGACCATTGAACTTTAACGAGCGGCACGTCCTTGTTCCGAAGGTGTCGCACCTCCGTGTCAAGCACGCGAATAGGTTGCTGTACAATAGATAAGTCCGGTGAGATCTCAAGCTCTTGCAAATCAGGAGAATCAATTACAGAATCCGATTCTCGAAGACACTTTCGAAGTTGCGAGACGTGAAACACGTCATGAATGCCAGATAAATGAGCTGGAAGTGAAACTCTATAAGCCACAGGGCCAATACGTTCAGTAATAGAAAACGGTCTTATATAACGAGGAGCCAATTTTCCAGTCGCACTGAAACGCATAACCCCTTTCAAAGGAGAAACACGAATAAAAACAAGATCGCCGATCGAGAACTCGAGAGGCTTCCTACGGTTGTCCGCGTAGGATTTCTGGCGACTCTGTGCCTCTTTCATCCTCAATCGAATAAGATCAATCATCTCAGAAGAATGACGAACAAAGTCCGGGCCAAGAATAAGCTTCTCCCCAGATTCCAACCAACAAGAAGGTGATCGACATGGCCTTCCATATAAGGCTTCGAAAGGAGCCATACCGATACTAGACTAAAAACTATTGTTGTAGGAGAACTCTACAAGAGGTAGGTGATCCTCCCAACAACCACCGAAATCAAAAATACAAATACGGAGAAGATCTTCCAAAATACGATTCACCCGTTCAGTCTGTCCATCAGACTTCGGATGATAAGCTGTAGAAAAATTAAGCTTTGTTCCCCAAGCTTGCTGAAGACTCTTCCAAAAATGACTCGTGAATAAAGGATCATGATCACTCACAATAGAACTAGGAACACCGTGAAGTCTCACGATTTCCTTGACATACAACTTGGCCAAATGCGAAGCTGTCCTATTAGACTTAATAGGGACAAAATGAGCAGACTTGGTGAGGCGATCAACAATAACCCAAATACTAGAATGACCTGATCTCGAACAAGGTAGGCCGTCAATAAAATCCATAGAAATTTGATCCCACTTCCACAATGGAATCTCAAGAGGTTGAAGAAGTCCAGAAGGACGCTGATGTTCGGCCTTCACACGTTGACATGTCATGCAGTTGCTCACATAACTCACCACATCGCGCTTCATGCCTTCCCAATAATAAAGACGACGCATATCGGCATACATCTTACTACTACCGGGATGAATGGTATACTTAGAACGATGGCAATCATCAAGAATGTCATGCCTAAGTGCAAAATCAGAAGGCACAAAAAGACGGTTCTTCTTACGAAGACACTTATGAGAATCAATGCTAAAATCTTGCAACGCCTCATCACAAGATCCAGACTCACAAAGCTGAATAAAATGCAACAAATCAGGATCACGTCGCTGAGCATCGGCAATACGATCCAATAAAATAGGTCGAGCTCCCAAACTAAATAATAGAATAGGAGAATCAGAAGATGAACCTTGATCACGAATTTCACAAAAAGATAGAGTCTCAAGAATATTCCATTCGGCAAGCATCATAGAAATAACAGCCGAATGTTTACGACTAAGCGCATCTGCAACACGATTACCCTTACCAGGGGTAAACTGGATATCAAAGTCATAGGAAGCAAGAAACTCGAGCCAACGCTGTTGTCTCATATTGAGTTCCTTCTGAGTAAACAAATACTTCAAAGATTTATGATCGGTATAGAGAATGAAGCGCTCGCCCAATAAATAATGTCGCCAAATCTTCAAGGCAAAGACAATGGCGGCTAACTCAAGATCATGAGTGGCATAGCGAACTTCATTCGGACGCAGTTGCCTAGAAGCATAAGCAAATACCCGATCTCTTTGCATAAGCACAGCACCGAGACCACTACCACACGCATCGGTGTAGACAACAAGATCATGATTCCCTTCGGGAACCACAAGAATAGGAGCATTAGTGAGAAGTTCTTTCAATGTCTGAAAGGAAGCTTCACACTTGTCGGACCAAATAAAACGAATGCCTTTCCGAGTAAGGCTTGTGAGAGGAAGCACAACACGGTAAAAGTTCTTAATGAACCGCCGGTAATAACCCGCCAATCCAAGGAAACTACGAATCTCATGCACATTCTCAGGCCTCTTCCAATACTAGATGGCTTCGATCTTTGAGGGATCGACAGAAATGCCATCGGAAGATACAACATGGCCTAAGAACTTAACCTTATTCTCCCAAAAGTAGCACTTGGAGAATTTGGCTTTAAGCAGATGACGACGAAGAGTACTCAAGACAATTCTCAAGTGATTAGCATGCTCAGCTTCAGACTTAGAATAAATAAGGATATCATCAATGAAGACAAGAACAAACTTATCGAGATATTCCCGGAATACCCGATTCATGAGGTCAACAAAGAAAGTAGGAGCGTTCGTCAAACCGAACGGCATAACGAGCCACTCAAAAGAACCATAATGAGTGCGGAAAGCGGTAAGAGGTATGCTATCCTCCGCGACTCGTAACTGATGAAAACCTGTGGCAAGGTCAAGCTGAGAAAAGACCTTGGCACCACTCAATAGATCGAACATATCATCGATCCTAGGCAATGGATACCTATTTCTAATGGTCAACTCGTTAAGCTTGCGATAGTCAATGCAAAGCCTAAGAGTTCCATCAGACTTCTTCACGAAAACGACCGCGGATCCCCACGGAGAAAAACTGGACTGAATCAACTGCTTGGACTCGAGTTCTAAAAGCTGCTTCTTGAGTTCCTCATTTTCCTTTGTAGACATCCTCGTGGGAGGACGACTAACTGGTTGCGCGCCTGGAATGAGATCAATGCGGAACTCAATTGCCCGTTTGGGTGGCAAACCCGAAACAGGTTCAAAAACATCAGAAAAGTCACAAGCAATAGGAATACGAGATACATCATCACCATCACGCGAATCAAGAGAATACAAAGCCATCTCGGAATTATCCACATCCCGAAGAACAAGAGATAACCGAGAAGGTGAATCAGGATGACAAAGATATAAAATTCTCTCGGAACAAATAATCCTGGCATCGTACCTCACTAGCCAGTCCATACCAAAAATCATATCAAAACCCAAATGAGAAACAACGTGCAGATTCGCACGGAAACAAAAGCCACATAAAACAATCTCAATATCATCACAAAGCAAACTAAGGGTCGCGGATCCTCCAATAGGATTCGCAATCCTTAAAGAAGTAACCATACAAGAAACATCCAAAGATAAATCATCTACAAGCTTCTTCGATACGAAAGAATGTGAAGCACCCGTATCGAAAAGAACTTGTATACTATGATCATGAAATAGAATTGAACCCTCCAAAATAGATGGAGTCGTACCTTTGGATTGAGAAGGACCTCCAGAAGCATTAGCCACATTGAGCTTGCCAGATTTTGCATTAGCAGGAGCAGTAGGACAAGCAGAAACATGATGACCTTCCTTCTTGCAATTACGGCAGAAGAGAGGCTTTGGACAAGCTCGAATAATATGATCCGGAGAACCACAATTAAAACACTTTCGAACGAAAGGTGTTCCGGAAGATTGAGGCTGAGTGCTAGGACCACCGGTCTTCTTTTTCTTATAAGAAAAAGGCTTCTTCTGAATTGGAAACTGCTTCTTGTTGGGGTTTCTGGAAACCTCAACATCAACATCACTATCACACTCCTTCTCGACGGTCTCGAGATGAAGCGCCGAATCAACCAATTCCTCAAAAGAAAGTTTAAGCTGGAGCAACAAGGACTTCTTAAGATATTTCTTAAGGCCAGAAACGAACTTCAAATTCTTCTTATAAGAAGTGCTGATGAATTCAAGACCATACTGAGATAAAGCCTCGAACGATGCGACATACTCAGAAACAGAAGATTTCCCTTGCTTCAACTCAAGGAAGCGACGGGTCAATAAAACTTTTTCAGATTCAGGAACGAACTTGAGTTCAAATCGTCCCCGAAACTGAGTCCAAGAAAGAGTAGACTCATCAATTTCAGCTACAAGAAGCTCATACCAGTCAAGAGCACGCTCTTGTAATAAGCTAGAAGTTACAAGAACTCTATCATGGTCAGAAAGATCCATGCGAGAGAAAATACGCTCGCACGTGCGAAGCCAAGCTTGGACTTCAAGAACAGACTCGGAGCTCTTAAACGGCTTTCCTCCAAGATGAGCAAAATCACTACACTGACGTGCAAAAGCAGACTTGCGAGGTGGAGACACTCGAGGAGGAACGGGAGGCTGAGTGCTCCTAAACAATTCCAAAAATTGATCGGCAGACATATATACGCCATCCGAATGCGAGCCACTAGATTGCCCAGCATCCGAACGTCGACCCCTGCCTCTTCCAGACATAAGCTGAAAGTAAGATAAGAACAAGATTATTCACAAGGTAGATATTACAATATGGGATACTACGGAATAAGTGCATTCCTAGACGTATTTCCAATATCTATCTAACCTTGATGGAATAAAGAGACACGATGATTCAAGGATCTGTATCACTTGTACACTTTGATGTACCATAACATGTGCATCTATTCCGTGTTTATCATATTTTGCTCTGAATCTCGCTCTGATACCACGCTGTGACGCCCCACTCCGAGAGCCTCGTTAACAAAGAGTATTACATAGATAATATTGTAGGGTAACGCGGACAATAGAGTATAATGGAAGCGACCATGTGCAATCTTACCTTAACTATTCACTAAATATGTCGAAAAGTAGAAACACATTAAAATTCGACCTATTCAACAAATATTTAAAGCAAAACTACAATGGCTATAGGATCTATCAGAAGAAAATATAACAACTCAAATGTAATATACATCACAGAACAGTCGATCATAATATACACACACACAGATACACCACAGAGTATACAAAATAATACATGTCAAGTGGTACAGGAGACCACCATATACAGACGAGACGAAAGAGTATAAATCAGAGTTATAACAGATAAGGACTATAAAAGACGCTATAACAAAATGAAGCTAGCGAATAGTCCATGCGGAAGCAAAATAGGCTAAGTCCTCAAAAGCACCTAACCTGAAACATCTCGGTCTGACCCGAGTATAAAATACACGGGTCAGTTTAGATAACAAATCAGTTAGATAGACTGAACACTAACAAACCTGCAAGGTCATACAGTATAATAAATATCTCTAGGGGAGATAACACAATCATCAACAAGAGATGAATCATATAGAACAAGCCTCATATCATCGGCAACATATAGAAACAAAGGATACAAATATCCCAAAACAAGCCAATAGGCAAACAACATATACCAATAAGGTATACAAGTTCCACAAGGTAAACGCTATACTCCATGCGGCTCAAAAAGACCAATACCGAAGGGCGATACCAAGGGAATATACATATCAAGGAAACATCATAAAATTTGCTCGAGCTCGGTACTGTACAAACAAGGATCCATGAGCCCGAAGACTCCAAACCCAAGTATCACCCATGTGGCACATAAGGCCAACATCAGAGCGAAACTATATAGGGCAACAAACCCGAAGGCACACACCCGAAGGCAACATACCCGAAGGCAATAAACCTAGGGAGACAGTCCGAAGACACTATCCCAGAGGCAACAAACCGTAGTGGTGAAGGTCAAAGACCCAGTACTGGACACCACTAACTGGCGGAATGTGTCACAACTCTCGAAAAAGAATCCGAAAAGTGTTAACGTATGTCCCATAACCACTCGTTCGCACTAAACGGTTTACTATCCGTCAGTCCCTTTCACACTCAAAGCAGTACAAAGTTTACCTCATATCATCGATAAACCAAACCCGAAGGTCAAAACAATCAATCGAATAGGTCGAGGATTAATCGGAAAGATAAACGCACAGATTCATGGTCCGTGTTTTGCCCAACCATTTAATCACCCTTCCACTTTGTTCGAAGTGCGAAAGTATGTGTGTTTTAAATAGAATTTATAAATTAGAGAAACGAACTTTTAAATGCGATTCGAGAGATTATTTTATAAAAACCCGTGGATTAAAATTAAAAGGAACCATCAAAGTCAAAACAATTGATAATCATACATAGGATTATCATGAATCGATTCAAATTGAAAATTCAATCCCAAAAGGCAAAGTGGGCTGAAACAGCAGGTTCAGTCGACTGAACATAGTTTTCAGTCGACTGCCCCTATACCTGGAAAATTTTCCAGGTTCAGGAAACTTTCTGTTTCCAGGTTCAGTCGACTGTGCAGAGTTTTTCAGTCGACTGAATCATGCCTGGAAACTCTCGGGTTTCAGGTTCAGTCGACTGTGCAGATTTTTCAGTCGACTGAATCATGCCTAGGCTGTTTTTCAGCCTTATTCAAAGGAAGAGCAAACTCTCCCAAAATGCAATCGGACGAGCATTGGCTCTAAGGGCTTATGCCAATCGACAACCCGGCCCTATATGTTCCTCGATGCATCACCAAAACATGATTAAAACATCAAAGTTAGGATTTCAAAGATTTGAACCCAAAACACTAAAAATTGGAATATTCCTCAATTCAACCCAAACCAATTGCAAGTGCATATGAACAAGGTGTTAGGAATTCATACCTAACATCAATGAAATCAAGAGAAGTAGATGTGAGTTCAAAACTCACCTTTTTACACAAAACAAAGAAGATGAAGAAGCACAATTGCAAGGGATCAACCAACTACACTCCACTTCAACACTACAAGCTTCAATCTAGAATCAAAAGCAAGTATTTCCTAAGTTAAGGTTAGGAAATTACTGAAATTGAAGAGGAGAAAAGATGGAGAAGGTGGAGATGAACTTACCAATGGATTCTCTTTGATTTTGGAGCAAGAATCAATTTACAAAGGAGAAACTAGGGCTTTCTAATTTCTATTTCTCTTTCCTTTCCCCCATTTCAGTTTTTAGTTTGAGAAATAAAATGAAATGAAGATGAAATGAAGAGAAGGGTTGAGCTAGGGGTTAAGTGAGCTAGCGGGCTGAACCCAACCCCAAACCCAATAGGAAAAGTAGCCAAAATTTCACAAACTCCAAACATATCAAAGATTATACTCAAAAAGATTGCAAACGCCATTTTGGACTCAATGGAAATGGTTTCGAGCTCCAATTCGGCCATTTGCAGAAAGTAACATTTCGGACCTCAAAAATCCGAATAACGACGCTATATTTAAATCAAACATTTAAATATAAAATCGTTAAATATGCGGGTTGTTACAAATCTCCCCTCCTTACAAAATTGCGTCCCCGCAATTCCTAGAGACGATATTTGTAACAACTACATACATACAACATACAAAAGAAAGAATAAACTTTAGACACAGAAATAGACTTACCATTACGAAGCAAGGATAGAAAACCTGGATAAGATCGCTCGATATTTTCTCTGGTTTCCCAAGTACAGTCATTGGGATTAGCGGACCATTGAACTTTAACGAGCGGCACGTCCTTGTTCCGAAGGTGTCGCACCTCCGTGTCAAGCACGCGAATAGGTTGCTGTACAATAGATAAGTCCGGTGAGATCTCAAGCTCTTGCAAATCAGGAGAATCAATTACAGAATCTGATTCTCGAAGACACTTCCGAAGTTACGAGACGTGAAACACGTCATGAATGCCAGATAAATGAGCTGGAAGTGAAACTCTATAAGCCACAGGGCCAATACGTTCAGTAATAGAAAACGGTCTTATATAACGAGGAGCCAATTTTCCAGTCGCACTGAAACGCATAACCCCTTTCAAAGGAGAAACACGAATAAAAACAAGATCGCCGATCGAGAACTCGAGAGGCTTCCTACGGTTGTCTGCGTAGGATTTCTGGCGACTCTGTGCCTCTTTCATCCTCAATCGAATAAGATCAATCTTCTCAGAAGAATGACGAACAAAGTCCGGGCCAAGAATAAGCTTCTCCCCAGATTCCAACCAACAAGAAGGTGATCGACATGGCCTTCCGTATAAGGCTTCGAAAGGAGCCATACCGATACTAGACTGAAAACTATTGTTGTAGGAGAACTCTACAAGAGGTAGGTGATCCTCCCAACAACCACCGAAATCAAAAATACAAATACGGAGAAGATCTTCCAAAATACGATTCACACGTTCAGTCTGTCCGTCAGACTGCGGATGATAAGCTGTAGAAAAATTAAGCTTTATTCCCAAAGCTTGCTGAAGACTCTTCCAAAAATGACTCGTGAATAAAGGATCACGATCACTCACAATAGAACTAGGAACACCGTGAAGTCTCACGATTTCCTTGACATACAACTTGGCCAAATGCGAAGCTATCCTATTAGACTTAATAGGGACAAAATGAGCAGACTTGGTGAGGCGATCAACAATAACCCAAATACTAGAATGACCTGATCTCGAACGAGGTAGGCCGTCAATAAAATCCATAGAAATTTGATCCCACTTCCACAATGGAATCTCAAGAGGTTGAAGAAGTCCAGAAGGACGCTGATGTTCGGCCTTCACACGTTGACATGTCATGCAGTTGCTCACATAACTCGCCACATCGTGCTTCATGCCTTCCCAATAATAAAGACGACGCATATCGGCATACATCTTACTACCACCGGGATGAATGGTGTACTTAGAACGATGGCAATCATCAAGAATGTCATGCCTAAGTGCAAAATCAGAAGGCACAAAAAGACGGTTCTTCTTACGAAGACACTTATGAGAATCAATGCTAAAATCTTGCAGCGCCTCATCACAAGATCCAGACTCACAAAGCTGAATAAAATGCAACAAATCAGGATCACGTCGCTGAGCATCGGCAATACGATCCAATAAAATAGGTCGAGCTCCCAAACTAAATAATAGAATAGGAGAATCAGAAGATGAACCTTGATCACGAATTTCACAAAAAGATAGAGTCTCAAGAATATTCCATTCGGCAAGCATCATAGAAATAACAGCCGAACGTTTACGACTAAACGCATCTGCAACACGATTACCCTTACCAGGGGTAAACTGGATATCAAAGTCATAGGAAGCAAGAAACTCGAGCCAACGCTGTTGTCTCATATTGAGTTCCTTCTGAGTAAACAAATACTTCAAAGATTTATGATCGGTATAGAGAATGAAGCGCTCACCCAATAAATAATGTCGCCAAATCTTCAAGGCAAAGACAATGGCGGCTAACTCAAGATCATGAGTGGCATAGCGAACTTCATTCGGACGCAGTTGCCTAGAAGCATAAGCAACTACCCGATCTCTCTGCATAAGCACAACACCGAGACCACTAACACACGCATCGGTGTAGACAACAAGATCATGATTCCCTTCGGGAACCACAAGAATAGGAGCATTAGTGAGAAGTTCTTTCAATGTCTGAAAGGAAGCTTCACACTTGTCGGACCAAATAAAACGAATGCCTTTCCGAGTAAGGCTTGTGAGAGGAAGCACAACACGGGAAAAGTTCTTAATGAACCGCCGGTAATAACCCGCCAATCCAAGGAAACTACGAATCTCATGCACATTCTCAGGCCTCTTCCAATACTGGATGGCTTCGATCTTGGAGGGATCGACAGAAATGCCATCGGAAGATACAACATGGCCTAAGAACTTAACCTTATTCTCCCAATAGTAGCACTTGGAGAATTTGGCTTTAAGCAGATGACGACGAAGAGTACTCAAGACAATTCTCAAGTGATTAGCATGCTCAGCTTCAGACTTAGAATAAATAAGGATATCATCAATGAAGACATGAACAAACTTATCGAGATATTCCCGGAATACCCGATTCATGAGGTCAACAAAGAAAGCAGGAGCGTTCGTCAAACCGAACGGCATAACGAGCCACTCAAAAGAACCATAACGAGTGCGGAAAGCGGTACGAGGTATGCTATCCTCCGCGACTCGTAACTGATGAAAACCTGTGGCAAGGTCAAGTTGAGAAAAGACCTTGGCACCACTCAATAGATCGAACATATCATCGATCCTAGAAAATGGATACCTATTTCTAATGGTCAACTCGTTAAGCTTGCGATAGTCAATGCAAAGCCTAAGAGTTCCATCAGACTTCTTCACGAAAACGACCGCGGATCCCCACGGAGACAAACTGGACAGAATCAACTGCTTGGACTCGAGCTCTAAAAGCTGCTTCTTGAGTTCCTCATTTTCCTTTGTAGACATCCTCGTGGGAGGACGACTAACTGGATGCGCGCCTGGAATGAGATCAATGCGGAACTCAATTGCCCGTTTGTGTGGCAAACCCGAAACAGGTTCAAAAACATCAGAAAAGTCACAAGCAATAGGAATAAGAGATACATCATCACCATCTCGCGAATCAAGAGAATACAAAGCCATCTCGGAATTATCCACATCCTGAAGAACAAGAGATAACTGAGAAGGTGAATCAGGATGACAAAGATATAAAATTCTCTCGGAACAAATAATCCTGGCATCGTACCTCACTAGCCAGTCCATACCAAAAATCATATCAAAACCCAAATGAGAAACAACATGCAGATTCGCACGGAAAGAAAAGCCACATAAAACAATCTCAATATCATCACAAAGCAAACTAAGGGTCGCGGATCCTCCAATAGGATTCGCAATCCTTAAAGAAGTAACCATACAAGAAACATCCAAAGATAAATCATCTACAAGCTTCTTCGATACGAAAGAATGTGAAGCACCCGTATCGAAAAGAAATCGTATACTATGATCATGAAATAGAATTGAACCCTCCAAAATAGATGGAGTCATACCTTTGGATTGAGAAGGACCTCCAGAAGCATTAGCCACATTCAGCTTGCCAGATTTTGCATTAGCAGGAGCAGTAGGACAAGCAGAAACATGATGACCTTCCTTCTTGCAATTACGGCAGAAGAGAGGCTTTGGACAAGCTCGAATAATATGATCCGGAGAACCACAATTAAAACACTTTCGAACGAAAGGTGTTCCGGAAGATTGAGGCTGAGTGCTAGGACCACCGGTCTTCTTCTTCTTATAAGGAAAAGGCTTCTTATGAATTGGAAACTGCTTCTTGTTGGGGTTTCTGGAAACCTCAACATCAACATCACTATCACACTCCTTCTCGACGGTCTCGAGATGAAGCGCCGAATCAACCAATTCCTCAAAAGAAAGTTTAAGCTGGAGCAACAAGGACTTCTTAAGATATTTCTTAAGGCCAGAAACGAACTTCAAATTCTTCTTATAAGAAGTGCTGATGAATTCAAGACCATACTGAGATAAAGCCTCGAACGATGCGACATACTCAGAAACAGAAGATTTCCCTTGCTTCAACTCAAGGAAGCGACGGGTCGATAAAACTTTTCCAGATTCAGGAACGAACTTGAGTTCAAATCGTCCCCGAAACTGAGTCCAAGAAAGAGTAGACTCATCAATTTCAGCTACAAGAAGCTCATACCAGTCAAGAGCACGCTCTTGTAATAAGGTAGAAGTTACAAGAACTCTATCATGGTCAGAAAGATCCATGCGAGAGAAAATACGCTCGCACGTGCGAAGCCAAGCTTGGACTTCAAGAACAGACTCGGAGCTCTTAAACGGCTTTCCTCCAAGATGAGCAAAATCACTGCACTGACGTGGAAAAGCAGACTTGCGAGGTGGAGACACTTGAGGAGGAATGGGAGGCTGAGTGCTCCTAAACAATTCCAAAAATTGATCGGCAGACATATATACGCCATCCGAATGCGAGCCACTAGATTTCCCAGCATCCGAACGTCGACCCCTGCCTCTTCCATACATAAGATGAAAGTAAGATAAGAACAAGATTATTCACAAGGTAGATATTACAATATGGGATACTACGGAATAAATGCATTCCTAGACGTATTTCCAATATCTATCTAACCTTGATGGAATAAAGAGACACGATGATTCAAGGATCTGTATCACTTGTACACTTTGATGTACCATAATATGTGCATCTATTCTGTGTTTATCATATTTTGTTCTGAATCTCGCTCTGATACCACGCTGTGACGCCCCACTCCGAGAGCCTCGTTAACAAAGAGTATTACATAGATAATACTGTCGGCTAACGCGGACAATAGAGTATAATGGAAGCGACCATGTGCAATCTTACCTTAACTATTCACTAAATATGTCGAAAAGTAGAAACACATTAAAATTCGACCTATTCAATAAATATTTAAAGCAAAACTACAATGGCTATAGGATCTATCAGAAGAAAATATACAACTCAAATGTAATATACATCACAGAACAGTCGATCATAATATACACATACACAGATACACCACAGAGTATACAAAATAATACATGTCAAGTGGTACAGGAGAACCATATACAGACGAGACGAAAGAGTATAAATCAGAGTTATAACAGATAAGGACTACAAAAGACGCTATAACAAAATGAAGCTAGCGAATAGTCCATGCGGAAGCAAAATAGGCTAAGTCCCCAAAAGCACCTAACCTGAAACATCTCGGTCTGACCCGAGTATAAAATACACGGGTCAGTCTAGATAACAAATCAGTTAGATAGACTGAACCCTAATAAACCTGCAAGGTCATACAGTATAATAAATATCTCTAGGGGAGATAACACAATCATCAACAAGAGATGAATCATATAGAACAAGCCTCATATCATCGGCAACATATAGAAACAAAGGATACAAATATCCCAAAACAAGCCAATAGGCAAACAACAAATACTAATAAGGTATACAAGTTCCACAAGGTAAACGCTATACTCCATGCGGCTCAAAAAGACCAATACCGAAGGGCGATACCAAGGGAATATACATATCAAGGAAACATCATAAAATTTGCTCGAGCTCAGTACTGTACAAACAAGGATCCATGAGCCCGAAGACTCCAAACCCAAGTATCACCCATGCGGCACATAAGGCCAACATCAGAGCGAAACTATATAGGGCAACAAACCCGTAGGCACACACCCGAAGGCAACATACCCGAAGGCAACAAACCTAGGGAGACAATCCGAAGACACTATCCCAGAGGCAACAAACCGTAGTGGTGAAGGTCAAAGACCCAGTACTGGACACCACTAACTGGCGGAATGTGTCACAACTCTCGAAAAGGAATCCGAAAAGTGTTAACGTATGTCCCATAACCACTCGTTCGCACTAAACGGTTTACTATCCGTCAGTCCCTTTCACACTCAAAGCAGTACAAAGTTTACCTCATATCATCGATAAACCAAACCCGAAGGTCAAAACAATCAATCGAATTGGTCGAGGATTAATCGGAAAGATAAACGCACAGATTCATGGTCCGTGTTTTGCCCAACCATTTAATCACCCTTCCACTTCGTTCGAAGTGCGAAAGTGTGTGTGTTTTAAATAGAATTTATAAATTAGAGAAACGAACTTTTAAATGCGATTCGAGAGATTATTTTATAAAAACCCGTGGATTAAAATTAAAAGGACCCATCAAAGTTAAAACAATTGATAATCATACATAGGATCGTCATGAATCGATTCAAATTGAAAATTCAATCCCAAAAGGCAAAGTGGGCTGAAACAGCAGGTTCAGTCGACTGAACAGAGTTTTCAGTCGACTGACCCTATACCTGGAAAATTTTCCAGGTTCAGGAAACTTTCTGTTTCCAGGTTCAGTCGACTGTGCAGAGTTTTTCAGTCGACTGAATCATGCCTGTAAACTCTCGGGTTTCAGGTTCAGTCGACTGTGCAGAGTTTTCAGTCGACTGAATCATGCCTGGGCTGTTTTTCAGCCTTATTCAAAGGAAGAGCAAACTCTCCCAAAATGCAATCGGACGAGCATTGGCTCTAAGGGCTTATGCCAATCGACAACCCGGCTCTATATGTTCCTCGATGCATCACCAAAACATGATTAAAACATCAAAGTGAGGATTTCAATGATTTGAACCCAAAACACTAAAAATTGGAATATTCCCCAATTCAACCCAAACCAATTGCAAGTGCATATGAACAAGGTGTTAGGAATTCATACCTAACATCAATGAAATCAAGAGAAGTAGATGTGAGTTCAAAACTCACCTTTTTACACAAAACAAAGAAGATGAAGAAGCACAATTGCAAGGGATCAACCAACTACACTCCACTTCAACACTACAAGCTTCAATCTAGAATCAAAAGCAAGTATTTCCTAAGTTAGGGTTAAGAAATTACTGAAATTGAAGAGGAGAAAAGATGGAGAAGGTGGAGATGAACTTACCAATGGATTCTCTTTGATTTTGGAGCAAGAATCAAGTTACAAAGGAGAAACTAGGGCTTGCTAATTTCTATTTCTCTTTCCTTTCCCCCATTTCAGTTTTTAGTTTGAGAAATAAAATGAAATGAAGATGAAATGAAGAGAAGGGTTGAGCTAGGGGTTAAGTGAGCTAGTGGGCTGAACCCAATCCCAAACCCAATAGGAAAAGTAGCCAAAATTTCACAAACTCCAAACATATCAAAGATTATACTCAAAAAGATCGCAAACGCTATTTTGGACTCAATGGAAATGGTTTCGAGCTCCAATTCGGCCATTTGCAGAAAGTAACATTTCGGACCCCAAAAATCCGAATAACGACGCTATATTTAAATCAAACATTTAAATATAAAATCGTTAAATATGCGGGTTGTTACACTAGCCATTGTATGGAATCCAAAGTCTAATAAGTGCCAACGGTTTTGATTGTATTACCCACTTTTGTGGCTTGTTGCTGGAATTTAATCATGTAACAATTTCGGCTATTTCTTATTTATTTGAAAACCCTAGACACTATTATAATATCATCGGATTTCCTATCAAATGTTTTAGTTAGCGTAAGGTAAAAACTTTTCCATGTTTATGTGTGGGAAGTCTTACGTGATACCTTTCTTTTCAAAAAGGTTTTTGAAAGTTAAGCAACTTTAACCTGTTACTCACACCAGACCCATGTCTGACCCGGAGTTTATTTTTGTTTTTCATAAACTCTTGGGTACTCAAATTTTTATGAGTAGTCAAGGGAATTCAGGTTAGGATTTAGGTTAGCTTTGACGAATTATGGAGGAGCAATGGAGCAGGAGGCTTCCGCGTGTAGATATTTATATAGTATTCCGCTGTGTGTTCTCTGAGTTGTTTATTATGTTGTAACTAGACAGTGTTTATAACTATCTAGTATGTGTTGTATATCTGTGTACTCTGATAATGGTTGTAAACTATGTAATATTTATGTTATTAATATAATTTATTCGTTCCGCTGTTAGATTCTGATGTGTTGTTTCTTTCTTCTCTTCTTTCTATTCTCTTTTCTATCCCTTTCTTTCTTCAAGATGATGCGATTTTCTGTGGTAAGAAAGTCGGGTCGTCTCAGGGAGATTGTTGAAAATGCTAGTATATGATTTTAATTTGATGATATATATATATATATATATATATATATTCATTTAAATGTATTTATTAATGTACTATTCTATTTTTCACATAATTAAATAAATATTTGTTGAATAAAATAAATAAAATAGAATTTAAATTCAAACAAGTATTTTATTCAAAAAAAAAAATTTATTACAATTTTGAATAGTAAAAAATTGAGATCTAACTATATATATATGATATTTGATTACAATGCAATTTCGATTACATCATAATTTCCAATTTACATTTGCACCTCACTACATATCACTCATTCACTCGTATTTATCTTCAACCCGGTCCAGATTGGATCCAGAATCTGAGTTATCTGTAAAATACATACTAATGCGGTAAAACAGAAAAAGAAATATTTGTGCAGTGTAAAATAAAATGTGTATTTTTAAAATATTACTTGCCTTAGTTATTTGGATTGTTCGCCATCATATTTATTTTGAATTCATCATACACGAACAGCTTGTAACATGCACAGTATATCACTATACATGCCACAAAGCCATGCACACCGATATACACTTGACAAATCTACAGGGGCGGGTGAGTACAAGGTCAAACCCAATCAAAAGCCGGGTTCAACTCAAGTGAAATAGAATTAAACTCATGATATTTGCACAAGGTCAAACCCAAGCTATAAGCTGGATTCAACACAGGTGAAATCCAAATGTACAAGTTTAATAAAATGGTCAAGATAATTAAAACAACTCGACCAGTCCAAAATAAAAAATGAACAAGTATAAATAGCGAGCAATACAAAACTGTAGAAACAAGACTTCAATGATGATATACAAATGACAACATTTAAGTTCATCACAAAATCAACAATGAATCAATACACAAAGTGGTGAACAACACCTAAAGAATGCCACACAAGCTCAGAGTCGAGTGAAATCAAGGCCACAAAATTCAACCAGATTAATAAGTAAAGCCAAATGAAGACAATCAATGCAGTAAAGACTAGACTCATGTGTGACAAGTGAAGACCTGGAAGTGTCATATGCAAACCAGAAGCTACAGACTTCAAGTGCAAAGCTACAACTAGACCTAGCATGATAACTCAACCAAATTGTCGAGTGAAAGGAAAGTATGAGTCAAAGCAATTTATTGAGCAAAATATAGCAACACATCGTCTAGTTTAATATGCAAGTGAAGCCGCAGACTACATGAATAACACATCTCACAAAGGCACTCAAACGCAACCAAACATGAATGAAGACATGTAACATCCCGCCTTTTTGTAAGCTTTAAATTGACGATAAACCACACATGTCAGACGCAAACCATACAGAAGGGCGGATTGTCATTGGGGTGAATAAAAAAGTAGAGGAAGAAAAAAAACAAAACAGAGTCTTGCAGCGGAACGACAAAATATAATAATCAAATAAACAGTTCATGAAGCTATTTTACAAAACATTTGATTATACTTATACAACACAAAATCAGAGCTACACATACCAAAGAATAATAACTAACAATGCAACGAACAATGTGATGCAGTGGAATACTATAGTAAATAATAGTAATACAATCTTTATCTCCGTCCCCCAGAATTAAGGTCTTCAAATCCTGAAATGCTCAAGCTGACCCAAGCGAATTGAAAAGACAAAACACTCAAGTCAGAACTAAAAGATCTTATTAAGTTAAACCAACGGTAAAATATGACTGGAATGGCATCGGAGTGTTTATGGGATTTGACATCTCCTATCCAGTGTCTGACGCGAGTGTAGTAATTTAAGAGACGCTCTGGATTCACATCTCCAAAGGATCCGTTAAACTATTTACTATGTAGTAATATTTCTCCGTTATAATAATGTCTATAGTAAAATATACTTACTTTAAAATAACGTTAAGGAGTGACCCAATATTCTCCGTAATAGTCCCAGTAGTCCATCTAGTATCATAGTCCCTCCTGATCAGGAAGCCACCAGAGGATACTCCACGGGCTACGGGAGAAAACCAAACTTGTACAAGGCGTGATAGGGTAGGTGACATGCCACAACTAGGCAATGCCAAGGTAGATATATCAATTACGCTTCCGGACCGGTGGTAACGTGTAGCAGCTACTACCTCCGACCTCGAGCCACACCCCTAAAATCAAAAGGACCTCGTCAATCATAAAGTAATATAATGGTATCGAAGGAGTGTGTCCGCTAAAAGATGCTACCTTCTTAGCCCGTTGATCGCTCCTGTTTTAGCTACCTTGTGCCAACTAACGGGAGTCGGGTCCACGTATATACCTCAATAGAACGTCGCCACCTTCCTACTTCATTCTGGAATCTCCACCACGTACACAGTTGTTAAAGTGGTTTTTGGAGCGGGCAAAGAGTATGACAACTTCCGATCCAGGTCTCTTCACCGCGGTCATTTTCAATATAGTTTATACTTTAAAACCAAATATCATTGCCTTTTCAAACCCAAATCAATACGATATGATTTCCATTTCAAATATATCCTTTTCTAAGATCATAACACTTTTAAAGTCATAACATTTTGAAATCAAAACACTTGAATATACGCCTTTCAAATTATAATACCTTTAAATTCATAACTTTGAAACATAACTTCCACACTTAAATGGTTTAAATATTTAAAATACATTATATAATAAAATAGCTTCTTCGATTTCACAAATCAATCCCAAAACAACTCGAATTTCTAAATTTTAAATTTAACCAAATCCCAAATCATTAAATTTCAATCCACTTCTGTTTCCAAATAAACTATTCCAATTTATATCGATTTCAAAACAGATTTTATCCACAGAATAAACCATTCGAAATTCAATATATTTCAAACATTAAGTATTCAACAATTTTAAAACTATGTTTGGTAATTATGATTCAACAATTCAATTTTCTATTATTTAATTTTGAAATATTTTACATAATAAATCCATTTTCATTTAAATAAAACTCAAATTACAAATAACTAAATATTTCCTTCAATTTGTTTATACTTGAAATATTCATTTAATTAACCTTAAACCAAAATCAAGTTATAAAAATCATACCTTCTAAAATTTCAAATATAATAAATTTCGCATCAATCTTATTACAATTTAATTCTTAAATAAATTCAATTTCAAGCAAATTTCAAATTTATCTTCCAACCTTAATTTATTTAAATCATTAGAAAGTCCATATTAAAATATAATTTAAATACTTAACCGTATTATCTTCAATAAAAATCAAACTTATTACTAAGCTTATTTTATATTAAAAACAAATTATACATGGCTCAAAATCAAGAATAAAATAATATTTATATAATATTTAAATCAATATTTATCTAAAACCATATATTTCTTTATGAAAACCATAGAAATCATTTCAAAATATTTTTATATATAGACCACGGTGTCTGTATATAATTTTCTATCTCATGGTCAAGTGATATGGATATTTATCATTTCAATCCGTAATTTAAAATATAAATACGGTTATATATCGTTTCAAACCGTAGTCCCGAATGAAATAAAAATCCATAACAACTTGCAGTTTATAACAATATAAAATACAACATCCATACATCCAATATCAATCATCAAACATTTATCACAATCATCATCTAATTCAATCCATAACATCAATATAGAACAGATAATAAAACAGGTATATACTGGTAGTTTATATTCAATAATAAATTAAATAGCTATTTTATCTAAATAAATTCAAATAAACTGAGATGCTGATTCAAAATATGCCAAACAGTCATGAATAAATTTGTAATCACATCATAAATCAATTTAACAAACATAAGAAAATTTAGAAGTTGTGAGTGGGTTAAAATGCTTACATTTGAATTTAAATCCAATTTAAATCCAAAACTTGAACAGTCTTCGAATTCGTCCAAACCAAAATCAAAATGTCAGAAATTCCAATACGATCCTAGCGGAGAACACCGCACGTGAATTAGACCTCATATGTGAGAGTTATTGTGATTAGAAAGATTGAAGATAAAACTTAAAAATAAATAAATAAAGAAAAACAGATCCACTCACGAGATGACACGTCACCATCTTCCTCGACACAGCAAAGATTGGAACGAAACCCTAACAGCCACCGTATCTCGGGCCTTCCCATATGAGCGCTGTCCTTGACCAATCGCAACCACGTGCCACCTGACCAGAAACGGCCTCGACTTCACCGAACCCACGAACCACCTCACCTCCGCTACGAATCATGCGCAGCAGGCCGGCCGCCACCAAGAAGCAAAACCCAAATTGAAATTTTGCACCAAATCTACCTATCAAAACGCCCAGCAGATCACGTCAATGGACTATGCCCGCTGCTCTCCTCACAACGATATCTTCGATTTGTCGATCCGACGAGGTCGATCAACACGATGATGAACGAACGAAAATGATTCCACAAATTCCAAACAATAGAACCCAGATAAAAAAACAGACAGTGGACCTGGATTGCGCTCTTCGAGAGCTTCAAATCGATATATAATTTTATATGGTTTGAAGAGATTTGATTCTAGAGTTGAATTTTGAATTGAAATTGCAATTAGGGATTGGGATTTGTCTACCATTGAGGAAGAGGAGCAACAGAAATGTTTGTACACACAGAAATGAGAAATAGAAAGGCTGCTAGGGTTTATAACGACACACACACACACACATATATATATATATATAGGAGAAGCTAAAATTAGAATGTACCAGATTGATTTGGATTGGAAGTTGAATGACAAATGGCCCGAAAAGCCCGTTCTAACTCCAGAACGAAAATGAGTCAACCCACATATCAAAATAGATATTTTTAAATATTTTAAATGCAGTGGGGCAGGTTTCAAGTGTAAATTCCATTGTATGGAGAAGTTATGCAAAAATCAAGTTATTTCAAATTGATTTCAATTGATTTCAATTAAGTTGATTTCTAGTCGTTTCAGCCCGTACGATCAAACGACAAGTTTGATCGTTGTGAAACTTGAAATCCTACAATAATTCACTGTTACGGATCCGATGAAATTAGATTCGTCGAAATCTGAGTCAATGACCAAAATGGCTATTTTCCAATTAATCAATAAATTAATATTAGATCAATTAAATCAAATTTTCAATTCCAGTTCTATAATTAGCAATCTTTATCATTTTTGATTTCATAGACAATTTCAATAATTTAAACAAGTTTGGATGTCATTTAAAGTTGATTAATCCATCAATTTCAGTGTTTAATTTCAATTTCATTAAATTAAGAAATTATAAATTAAAATTCCAAAATCCATTTATTAACCTTTAAACCTTGTTATTCAAGTCTTTCATTACAATATGGGTATAACTATCATTGGTTTATCTCTTATCACATTAATGTTTCCCAATTTCGTATTAATTTCCCATTTTCATAATATTTAAATATTTAATTTCATTTATTTTCAATAAATCCAATTACTATCTTTTAAATTCAAATAAATTAATAAATCTTGATTTCCATTCTTTTAATTTTACCGATTATCATATTATGAAGAGAATTAACATTACTTCCAAATATTAACTTAATTTACATTAACATAATATTTAATTATGTTTATTGAAATTTATTTCCAGTTTAAATTAACAGGTTAAATAGAGAGGTAGCATACAATAATTGTTACTGTTAGCTTTTAATTATACTTATAAGTTATTATTAACAAACCAATGTTACAATTGTTTACATAACACTATTTTTATCCAATTATCAATAATTATATATTAATCCACCTATTGATTCAATGTTACACTTGTGTTCTTATATTCATTTTATAACCAAGTTATAACTTTTTAATTATTTTGTTTAATTGGAATTTCATTCAAGTTCATTAATTGTTAACTTTAATTAACCCTGTTAAGTTTCATCTTAGTTATTCTTTCGTCGTTACCTTACAACTTTTTATTTCTTCAAAAATAAATAACAAGATTCATTAAATTAACAAATTTAATTATCGAAAACTTATGGGTTATTGCACTCTCCCCTACTCAAAACTTTTCGTCATCGAAAAGAAAAAAGAAGGGAAACTAGAGAATTAAGTAGTCAATACATCTTATTCAAAATATTAATTTTATAACAAATAAATTTACAAAATTTAATAATTAAAATAAAATATATCAATTTATAACTATTAAATCTTTTTATACTCAAATTAATAAAGTTTGGATAGCATTTTTCTAAATTTTCTAAGTCCAAAATTTATCGAAAATTTCGGCGGAATCTCCTTTGTACGGAGAGGCTCGAGAGAAAATATAATATCAAATATAATAATATATATCACATCTTAAAATAATATATCCCAATATTGGGAAAAACAATATAATAACGATATAAAACCGTAGTCCAAGAACGTACCTATTTGTCGGGCAAATAACGCTTATTCATGAAACCAAAAGCAATAGCAATTACTCTCATAACCTGTATTTCACTTATATAATCCTAAAGAGTTAATAATCATATAAAATGAAATATTAAGGTTGTTTCAGCCACTAACAAACAAATCAATAATAATCAACAATCACTTGCAACAAAGCATACAACCATCACATAAAATTAACACAAACCAATTATCCATTCACATTAAACAAAACAAATAGTTGTTAGGATTCAAAAACTTTAAATTGTACAGAGTGAAAAATAACTACCAAGTGCATCATTTACTCAACAGTCTTTGATGCAACTAAATAGATTATTCATACCTCCAAATAATTTTAAAGTATCGTTGCCCAAACAAACATAAGCCAAACAAACAATGACCCCAAGCATAAATTTATGTTCACTCTTATTATTTTCATTTCACAACATTTATTATTTCATTTCCTTTTCATTCATAAAATGATTCATCTTTTAATTTACATTTACTACTTTCAAATTTTTATTTCCATTCATTTCCATTTATTCATGTCATGTTAGTTTCCTTTTATGACATTATATTCATTCATTCATTATTACTTACTTTAAAAACATTTATTCACATTCATTTATCCATAGTATTCATGTTCCATTCAATTTCTTAGCATCCCAATTCATTCACTTAAGCTTATAACCATGTACTCTTAATACTTACCTTTATATCTCACTTTATTATAGTAACATTTCAATTATAACTTAGGTTTATAAAAACTACAACATCAAATTCTTATTTATTAAAGAATTTCATTGAATATCTTCATTACTTCAAGTTTTACTTGTATAAGGTTCCATTACATTTTCTTATTAAACATTTAAACTTCCAATATTCGGTAAGTTACATATGCTTTTAAGGATGTAATTGGATGTTACACAAGTTTATCTTATTTCTTTTAATTAACTTAAGGTTCAATAATAATATCCTTTGTTTATAGGTTACAAATTTCAACTTTCTGGTGATTTCAGTTATAACCTAGCATTTAATCTCTTATTTCATTTAGAAGTTTCAATTATTAAATAGTTAAGATTTTCATTTCAATTTCAATAATTAAAACCTCTAATTTATGGAAATTTAAGAACTAAATGCCGCGTTCCATTTCAAATCATTTTGAAAATAATAGATAGATATATACACTTACACTTTATATATCCAATTATATCAAAAAAATTTAAAATTTATATTTGTTTATCAAAATAAATCTGCAGTAAAACTACTACAGTGGCCTTCCCACTTCGAAATTCGAAAATGAATGTAGATGATGCATGCACTCGTCACTGAAATTATTTTCCAGCGACAAAGAGGGGAGTACAGAACTTATTTCTTTCCAAAATTTTCTTTAAAACAATTCTTTCAAATCATATTGAAATATTTATATCAGAAAATACTTCTAAATAATATTATTATTATATTCCAAAATCATTTGAATGAAATTTTCAAATACGTCGGAACTTGAGTTCTAAATTCCAAATTATTCTCATTTATTTTATTTTAAATCTTATTTTTAACCAATATTTATAAACATCACTACCTAACAATCAATATATTACAACCAAACATAACTTTTATAAAATTTATTACTTTATATACAGAAAATATAATAGGCAAATTATTTCATTTACCTATATTCCAAAACCAATATTGTGTCAGTCTGTTTTATTAATTGTTTAGAAATCCCTATTGATGTCATAGCGTCCTATGCACCAACCAGAATTTATAAATAAAAAACGGAACAAATTAATACAATATCAAAACCGTTTTATAACACTAACAAATACGCTCTCTCATATATATACACTCAACGAATCATCATAGGGTATTACTACCCTATTAATAAAGAGTCAGACCTCACAAAGCTAAGGTTTATTGGTAAACCAAAGCTCTGATACTAAGTGTAACATCCCGCATTTTTGTACGCTTTAAATCGATGATAAACCACACACGTTAGACTCAAACCATACAGAAGGGTGGATTGTCATTGGGGTGAATAAGAAAAGTAGAGAAAGAAAAAAATAGAATCTTGCAGCGGAATGATAAAACATAATAATCAAATAAACAGTTCATGAAGCTATTTTACAAAACATTTGATTATACTTATACAACATAAAATCAGAGTAACACATACCAAAGAATAATAAATAATAATGCAGTGGAACACTATAGTAAATACTAATAATACAATCTTCATCTTCGTCCTCCAGAATTAAGGTCTTCCAATCCTGAAATGCCCAGGCTGACCCGAGTGAATTGAAAAGACAAAACACTCGAGTCAGAACTAAAAGATCTTATATAAGTTAAATCAATGGTAAAATATGAGTGGAATGACGTCGAAGATGATTATGGAATTTGACATCTCCTGTCCAGTGTCTAACGTGAGTGCAATAACTTAAGAGATGCTTGGGATTCACATCTCCTAAGGATCCGTTAAACTATTTACTATATAGTAATATTTCTCTATTATAATAATGTTTATAGTAAAATAAACATATTTTAAAATAGCGTTAAGGAGTGACCTAATATTCCCATTAACACGTAATAGTCCCAGTAGTCCATCCAGTATCATAGTCCTTCTTGATCGGTAAGCCACCAAAGAATACTCCATGGGCTACGGGAGAAAACCAAACTCGTACAAGGTGTGATAGGGTATGTGACACGCATAACTAGCCAATGCCAGGTAGTTGTACCAATTACGATTCCGGACCAGTGATAACGCGTAGCAGCTACTACCGCCTACCACGAGCCACACCCACAAAATCAAAAGGGCCCCAATAAATCACAAAGCAGTAGAATGGCATCGAAAGAGTGTGTCCGATAAAACGTGCTACCTTCTTATCCCGTCGATCACTCCTGTTTTAGCCACCTTATGCCAACTCACGGGAGTCGGGCCGACGTATACACCTCAATAGAACGTCGCCACCATCCTACTTCATTTTGGAATCTCCACCGCATACACGGTTGTTAAAGTGGTTTTCAGAGTTGGCAGAGAGTATGACAACATCCGATCCCAGTCTTTTTAAGAACCAAACATTATTATAACATCGCGGTCATTTTCAAAATAGTTTGTACTTAAAAACCAAATATCATTACCTTTTCAAACCCAAATCAATATGATATCATTTTCATTTCCAATATATCCCTTTCTAAGATCATAACACTTTCAAAGTTATAACATTTCGAAATCAAAACACTTGAATACCCTTTTCAAATTATAATACCTTTAAGCTCATAACTTCGAAACATAACTTCCACCCTTAAATGGTTTAAATATTTAATATACTTTATATAATAAAATAGCTTCTTCAATTTCACAAATCAATCCCAAAATAACTCGAATTTCTAAATTTTAAATTTAACCAAATCCCAAATCATAAATTTCAATTCAATTCAGTTTCCAAATAAACTATTCCAATTTATATCGATCTCAAAACAAATTTGATCCATAGAATAAACCCTTCCAAATTCGATATATTTCAAACTTTAAGTATTCAATAATTTCAAAACTAAGTTTGGTAATTATGATTCAAAAATCCAATTTTCTATTATTTAGTTTTGAAATATTTTACATAATAAATCCATTTTCATTTAAATAAAACTCAAATTACAAATAACTAAATATTTCCTTCAATTTATTTGTACTTGAAATATTCATTTAATTCACCTTAAACCAAAATCAAGTTATAAAAAGCATACATTCTAAAATTTCAAATTTAATAAATTTCACATCAAACTTATTAGAGTTTAATTCTTAAATAAATTCAGTTTCAAATAAATTTCAAATTTATCTTCCAACCTTAGTTTATTTAAATCATTATAAACTCTATATTAAAATATAGTTTAAATACTTAACCATATTATCTTCAATAAAAATCAAACTTATTATTAAGCTTATTTTATATTAAAACAAATTATACATAGCTCAAAATCAAGAATAAAATAACATTTATATAATATCTAAAATCAATATTTATCTAAAACCATATATTTCTTTATGAAAACCATAGAAATCATTTCAAAATATTTTTATATATAGACCACGGTGTCTGTATATAATTTTCTATCTCATGGTCAAGTGATATGGATATTTATCATTTCAATCCGTAATTTAAAATATAAATACGGTTATATATCGTTTCAAACCGTAGTCCCGAATGAAATAAAAATCCATAACAACTTGCAGTTTATAACAATATAAAATACAACATCCATACATCCAATATCAATCATCAAACATTTATCACAATCATCATCCAATTGAATCCATAACATCAATATAGAACAGATAATAAAATAGGTATTTACCGGCAGTTTATATTCAATAATAAATTAAATAGCCATTTTATCCAAATAAATTCAAATAAACCGAGATGATGATTCAAAATTTGCCAAATAGTCATAAATAAATTTCTAATCACATCATAATCAATTTAACAAACATAAGAAATTTTAGAATTTGTGAGTGGGTTGAAACACTCACCTTTGAATTTAAATTGATTTTAAATCCAATTTAAACCCAAAATTTGAACAGTCTTCGAATTCGTCCATACCAGAGTCAAAATGCCAGAAATTCCAATATGATCCTAGCGGAGAAAACTGTACGTGAATTGGACCTCGTGCTTGAAAGTAATTGCGATTAGAACGATTGAAGGTAAAATTTAAAAATAAATGAATAAAGAAAAACAGAGCCACTCACGAGATGACGCGTCACCATCTTCCTCGACACAGCAAAGACTGGAACGAAACCCTAATAGTCGTCGTATCTTGCTCCTTCCCCTTGCGAGCGCTGTCCAGGACCAATAACAACCATGTGCCACCTAACCAGAAACGGCCTCGACTTCGCTGAACCCGCAAACCACCTCTCCTACACTACGAATCACGCACTGCAGGCCGACCACCACCAAGAAGCAAAACCAAAATTGAAAATTTGCACCAAATCTAGCCATCAAAACGCCTAGAAAGATCACGCCGATTGTAACAACCTGATATTTTCAGCCATTCGCATCCGCACATGTCGGACTTGAATTGCTCAAAATACCGTATTGTAATAAAATTTAGAGCAAATAAAATCATTCATAGAATCATAGACATAGAAATATCAGAATAACTCACAGCGAATTTAAAAATACCATAGTAGTTCATGAAGCTATTATAATAAAGTCTCAAAACAAAATACATAATATCAATCTGAAAATAAACACAATAGAAATCCCAAATACATATAAGTCCACTAATACAAGGGCTGAAACAGAACAACTGAAACCGAAATGGATAGATAACTAGATAAGCAGAATCTCCAGCGATTCCTAGCTCCAGAAATAGAAATCCAAAGCTGTGAATACTCAGGCTGACCCGAGCGTGAAGTAAAATACAAAACACTCGAGTCAGGACATACATACTTATATAATGCAAACCCACTCAAGTGAACTGTAGTAGTAATGCGTGATAACTTATAGGATGCTTGGGATCGCCCATCCTCTAAGGATCCGTTAAACCATCAATTAAACAGTAATAAAAGCTATCATAGAAATGCCTATAATAAAGGAAACCATTAAAAGGTGGAGTCATTACACCTTCAAATCAGATATTAAATTCCCAAAATTTTAGCCTTTCAGAGTTCATTTATTCGCTTAAATACACTAAAACAGTGAAATTTCAGCTTTCGCAGCACTTAGAAAATGCTACGGTAAGTTACATCTGTAAACAATTCAATTCGGCAAGGACAACATTTAAAAACTGCTGTAATAGTTCAATTTTAATTGGAAAATAGTTCAATTCGGCAAAGATAGCATTTACAAAACTGCTATAAAGTTCGGGTTTCAAATTAAAAGGTTTAATTTAATTCAGCAAAGACAGCGTTTACAAAACTACTTTAATAGTTCAATTTCAGTTCAAAAATTTAATTTCATCCAACTCCGGCACTTAACAAGTGCTACTATAGCTCTTTATTTAGTTTTTAGCTTTTTAATTTACTTCTGCAACTACAGCACCTACAAAGTGCTGCAGATTCATTTGTTTCATATTTTAGTTCATATTCAGAAATGATAGCATTTCTGAAGTGCTACTAAAAGAATTTTCAGATTTACAATAGAATTTCAGCAACAATTAAACTTCAATTTAAACCAATTTAACATATAAAATTTCATATTTTTCACTTTAAAAAAGGTCATTTAAATGCCCTTTAACTTATGATTTTTATAAAGTAAATTTCACAAATAAATATCAAATTTCTTAATAATTCACTTATAAAAAAAATCAATGCACAATTTTTCCAAAATTTTCATTTACTTTTACATTTTAATTTAATTTACCATTTCATAAATTAATTAAATTTCCATTTTTATTTTCTTAACTTAACATTTATTTTTAAACCACATTTCACATTTAGAAGTTAAGTTATATTTCAAATTTTACTTTTAAACATTCATTTATTTAACCATTTTAATTCATAGAAAAATCAATAACACTTTATAAAATCATTTTAATTCAAACTTAAATCAAAATATCATATTTTTACATTTTAAAATACTCTTAAAATTCCAGAAAAATGTATATAATAACCACGGGTCTGTATAAAATTTCGAACCTAAGTCAAGTGATACGGATAATATATCATTTCAATCCGTAATTTACAAAGAAAATCCGGGTATATCATTTCAAACCCGCAATCCCAAGTAAACTAAAATAAATAAAAATCGCTCAGGCCTATTATTTTAGCCCATAACAATTTTTTCTTATTCTAAAGTCCGTTTGGGTTGTATCATTTCAACCCATAGTGATTCTATTCTACAGGGAACTTGCGATGTGAGAACGGAATAAAATAAACAATATAGCAACACATAGCAGTATCAGATGATATGATAAGTTTATAAACAAGGTTAACATCATATGATTCATATGATAGGCAAGTATAACATGATATAATATTCTACACATTCACTTGTTGTCAATTCAATAATTATATAAGTATAAATGTCATGAGTGAATACTTACCTTTTTAAGCTGGAGTTATTAAAATAAAACAAACAAACGAATTCTAGAAAGCACGATAGCACGATTACAGATTCAAGTGGAGAGAGAGCCAAGACATAACTCTTGTATTCAATAACAAAAAAAGCCATATAAATATACAGATTCATACAAAAAAATTATATTGAAACAAAAGGAAATAGAAAAAGACTTAACCAAGCTTTTAAACCAAAATTGCTTGACCTTGATGGAATAAAGGATCCGCCTCCTCTACTTTTTTTGGCTCAGCCATATGCTTTATAGGTGGAAAAGGCTTTGGTTTGCATCATATATGCACGGCTAGGTCAAGAATGTGGAAGGGTTTGGGAGTTACAAGCGAAGGAAGGTCATCTCAGATGTGATAAGTGGTATGGTGGTCACGGCAGGTGCTGGTGGCGGTGGCTAGGGGTGATGGCCATGGGTAGACATGAAGGTGATGGTGGAAAATAGCTCAGCTATGCTTTGTTGCAAAGGGTTTCAATGTTTTGTGGTGTTTGCTTCATTGGACAGCCACAGCCAGCCATGGTCATAGGGTAGGGATGTCAGGCCATGTATGGTGAGGGAAAGAAGGTGGTGTGGTGGTCGGAGGAGGTGGTGAGTTGTTTAGGGTGAACAAAGCACAAGAGATCAAGAAAAACAATATGAAATTTCAATAGAAAAATGAATAGAAAAGTAGAAAAAAGAAAAGAAGCCATTACCTAATGTTTTTTTACGGCCATGAGAAATGCAAGGTGTGAAGTAAATTTTCACGTGAAAATGAGTTGGAGGCGGCTAGTGTTAAGGACGCAGGGCTAAAATTTTAGAGAAGTTATGGTAGGAAATCAAAAGGGTGTAAAATATAAAGGCAAGAAATCAAATGAAACGTATGCCTATAATTAAGACAAGTAACGTATCTTAATTGATTCGTTTCCTATAGATTAAAGAAAGATGTATACAAAAGAGGCCTTCACAAAACAAATAAATACAAGAACGTTTAATAAATAAATTTTAAAAGATATGCATTTAAGTCAATAACATATATCTATTTGAAATTTCTTTCCAAGAAATATATAAGGGATCTAAACACATAACCATTCAATTAATAAATGAATGTCTAAATAAATAAAATATAAAGATAAGGTAGAGATAGATATTATGGAAAATAAGTAAATAATTTTTAGGAAAAATAGAAAATAAACAAAGAAAATACTCTATTTAATTGAAAATAGAATTAAAATTTGTAAACAAAATACAACTAACATTGAAAAATTTCAACCACACTTATAAAATGTTTTAAAAATAAAATATATATATACATAACATGTCATATTACACATATATACATAAATTAGAACATGATCTGACAAACAAAATATTGTTTACATAAATTAATATAAACAATTTTTGTTCAATAAAACAATTTACACACATTGTGTAAAAAGCATAATTTTCACAATATTAATCGGATTTCAATGAAACGAAAAGAAGTATTCTTGAAATTTTATTTATTTTCATAATAAAAGATAAAATTAAAAAATTCAATTATTTAAATTTAAAATTTAAAAGTCAAAGTTTGACTACATTGACCAAAATTCATATTTTTGGAAAATATTCTATTTATTCATGTTTGGAATTATAGTTCACATACAAATCAAAATTTATATTTAAAGATAACAAAAATATCAATTTTAATAAATAAAATAAAGTTTTTAAATCAAGAAATTCGTTTGAAATAATTAAAATATACAATTAAAACAATCACAAAAATACTGGGTTGTTATACTCTCCCCCACTCAAAACTTTTCGTCCTCGAAAAGGAGAAAAAAATCGGAGAAACAACTAGAAAGAACAATAGGTTGAAAAACATCCCCCAAAAAAAAGAGAAGTTAGGAGAATAGGAATAGCTAGAAGGGAAAATAGGAGAATAGGAATATCTAGGAAAGAAAATAGGTTGAAAGACAAGGATGAACCATTATTTAAAACTATACAGATTTCAATTAGAATTTTAATATTTATAACATTTTAAACATTTTATAATATGATGAATAGTCATTTTCAAATTTGTTAGTTTGAAGTAGCCAATATAATACTTTATAAAAATACTTTTATGACTCGATGTCTTAGCAAGTTTATCCTTGTTCTTGTAGGTTCTGGCTATACGTTGATCAGGCGCAAAGCTAGAATTCTCCAGGTACTTAGAAGACTTGTTTCAACACCCAGTGAAAATACTGGAAAAACTTTTTAAAACAGATATGGAAAGTACAATCCAAACAAAACAACCAAACAAAAACATTGTCTAACCATTGATCGCAGATACACAATGGTTACGCCTGGATCCCTCAGGAAACATCCGTATCCGTAAGCTATCTCAGCCCTACGAATTACGCCGTGATGACTAGTAGACCGTAGATACACAATGGTTATGCCTGGATCCCCCAGGAAACATCCGTATCCGTAAGCTTTCTCAGCCCTATGGATTTCACTACTAAAAACGACCTACGTAGATTGCAGATACATAATGGTTACGCCTGGATCCACAAGGAAACATCCGTACTCATAGGCCATCTCAGCCAGGCGAATTACGCTATGCAGTCGCGCTCGTAAGAACATGGGTTACACCATGGTAGGACACTCCAGTATCATATCTGGAAAACCAAAATCAGAGAGAATAATATCGATAGAATGAATCAACAATGTGGCCACAGAGCGGATATCAAGCAGAAAGCACTTCCCATATCTTTACTTCGAAAATAGGTATCGTATAGTACCTTTCAAATCACTTTCAGTGTCATACTTATACAAAGTCCATCATATATAAGATTTCATTTTCAAATCGAGTACTTTCCAAAATCAATAGTATATCAAATCACTTCATACTTGTACAAATCACCTTGATATAAGTTCGATAACTTCCAAATCAAGTATTTAATAAAGCAAGGTTCTCAATTTCAATTCCTTTTAATATCAGTACAGTTTTCAAATGGAAAAACACATATGATTTCACCAAATCATTTCTTCCAAATCAATTATCTTTAGTTTCAAGTTTTCAAAATAATAAGTTCAAAAAATAATCCAAATCAACAAATTTATGTCAAATAAATCCGCTTCCCAAAAATCATTATAAATATACTTGGTTTTAGATTTCAATCTATTTCCGAAACCAAATCTTTTCCTCAAGAATCACTTATCCTCAAAACGATTACAATTCTATACATTTGAAAATTATTATTATTATATATAGTTTTATAAAAGATGTTACTAAGTTAAAACATTTAAACTAAATTTTATTCAAAATATTTTGAAAACTAAATTTTTCTTCAAAACGTTTCAAAACTAAATTTCATATTAGTATAATTCAAAATAGTTTTATTCATTAACTTAACAAAACAGTTTCAAACTTATTTAAATCATATTAAAACATACAAAACTAAACATATATAGTTTATCAAATACTTTATACTTTTCAAAATTACTTAGCTTTGAGAAGTTAACCTTGATTTGGAAGTGCTCAAACCTTCAAAATAGTTGAAGAAATCATATTTTCAATCTAAGAGTTGAAAATCACCAACAAATCAGTAAATCAATTCCAAAAGATAGGGTTATATCAATTAAATTCGAAACTCAAGAACTGAACACCGACTCATTTCAAAACTGTGTCATATATATATGTATATATGTATGTATATATGTATGTATATGTATATGTATATCTTTTCGAAAATCAAATTATACTTCGGTATTTGAAATCAAAAATGGTTTCACAAATCAATCGCATAGCAAAGCTACCGAAGTGGCCTCTCCCCCACTCCGAAACTCAAAAATCAATGTCAGTGATGCATGCATTCATCACCAAAATTATTTTCCAGTGACATAAGTGGGTTCTGGACTTCTATTTTCTCAAAGACATCTTTTGAAATTTCTTCGAAATCATTGGAACTTATTGAAATCTTTTGAAACATTTCTTATTCATAAAAATATTTTGAAATCGTATTATTATATATTTCCAAAACCTTAAACCATTTTAAAAATGCCGGAGTTCAATCACTCAAATTCAAACATTCAAAACCTTCGGTTATAAATCATTTTATATGAAACCATTTCCTATATAATTTTTCAAATTTCAAATCCTTTCGAAACTTCAAATTTTTGTTTTAAAATGGTAAATAATCCTTATCGAAAACATTTCACCATTATATAAAAATATGGTCATCCTTATCAAAATAATCGCTTTGATGTATACACAATTTCAAAGTACAACCGAACACAAATTTCCAAGGGATGATTCAAGGATGGATTTAAAAACAAACAAAGATTCAAATTTAAAGGAACTCTAATCAAATAGAATTCTGGTTCGAAGATAAGCTAGAACGAAGATGAGATAATTTAATTACCAAATAAAAGATGGATAAGCCTATGTAAACCGCGGGCGACCTTAACCGGTCAATCGTGACTACAGGAATATAATTAATGCGGAAATCTAAGGCAAATCGACATTTGATTGCCAGAGATGGAATCCAGATATAGCAGAAGATAGATAGCATCGTAAACCGAGGATGCAGAAATCTCCGGTGAATCAATGCCAATTGTGAAGGAGTTTCAACCCTTTACAAATCATTCAAATATTTACGGAATACTGATCTTTATAGAGGTTATTCAAAGTGGAGTTACGGAATGCCCCAAAAATCAAAAGGTTAAAATAGAGAAGACAAGACTGGATTTCAGAAAAAGTGGGAGCGTACCAAAGTTCAAATAATCCAAATCGATAAGAATCCTAACCAAGAGATTACTAACAAGGTGGATACCGAAGGGATGAAGTTTAGAAAATATTGATTTCAAAATAAGAAAATTTATACCAATACAATCTTTGAAAATCCTTTAAATTCATTCGAAAATCATTTTATACTTCGAAAATAAATTTTCTCACAAAGAAATGATTTTGAGATCGATTTCACTCATTCTACGGTATTTCTACCCTATCTCTAATGAGTTTTTGCTCCGTAGGCTAAGGTTTGCCTAAAACCAAAGCTTTGATACCAATTGTAATAACCCGATATTTTCAGCCATTCCCATCCTCAAATGTCGGACTTGAATTGCTCAAATAACCACATTGTAAAAAAATTGGAGCAAATAAAATCATTCACAGAATCATAGAAAAAGAAATATCAGAATAACTTGCAGCGGAATATAAAAATATCATAGTAGTTCATGAAGCTACTATAATAAGGTCTCAAAACAAACTACATAATATCAATCTGAAAACAAACACAATAGAAATCCCAAATACATATAAGTCCACTAATACAAGAGTTGAAATAGAACAACTAAAACTGAAATGGATAGATAACTAGACAAGCAGAATCTCCAGCGATTCCTAGCTCTGAAAAGAGAAATCCAAAGCTGTGAATACTCAGGCTGACCCGAGCGTAAAGTAAAACACAAAACATTCAAGTCAGGACATACATACTTATATAATGTAAACCAACTCAAGTGAACTGTAGCAGTAATGCATGATATCTTAAAGGATGCTTGGGATTGCCCATCCTCTAAGGATCCGTTAAACCATCAATTAAACAATAATAAACGCTATCGTAGAAATGCCTATATTAAAGTAAACTATGCAAATAACAGTACTAATGTGGCTAGGGTAGGGCAGAGCTGCAACAATCACTTACCTCTAGTCACACTCTCAAATTGAAGATGTACATCCAAAAATCACAAGGCATATAGAGAAGTGTACCCGTGGTTAAAATTTCAAAATGGTTTATAATTTCGAACTAAAATCATTCATTTAAACCATTAAAAAGTGGAGTCATTATACCTTCAAATCAAATATTAAATTCCAAAAATTTTAGCCTTTCAGAGTTCATTTATCCACTTAAATACATTAAAACAGTGAAATTTCAGCTTTCGCAACACTTAGAAAATGCTACGGTAAGTTACATTTGAAAACAATTCAATTCAGTAAGGACATCATTCAAAAACTGCTGTAATAGTTCAAGTTTAATGGGAAGATAGTTCAATTCAGCAAAGATAACATTTACAAAACTGCTGTAATAGTTCAGGTTTCAAATTAAAAGGTTTAATTCAATTCAGCAAAGACATCGCTTACAAAACTGCTGTAATAGTTCAATTTTAGTTCAAAAATCTAATTACAGCCAACTCCGGCACTTAACAAGTGCTACAATAGCTGTTTCATTATTTTTTAGCCTTTTAATTTACTTCTACAACTACAGCACTTAGAAAGTGCTGCAGATTCATTTACTTCAGATTTTAGTTCATTTTAAGCAACGATAGCATTTCTGAAGTGCTACTAAAAGAATTTTCAGATTTACATTAGAATTTCAGCAACAATTAAACTTCAATTTAAACCAATTTAACATATAAAATTTCATATTTTTCACTTTAAAAACGGTCATTTAAATTCCCTTTAACTTATGATTTTTATAAAGTAAATTTCACAAATAAATATTAAATTTCTTAATAATTTACTTATAAAAATCAGTGCATAATTTTTCCAAATTTTCATTTACTTTACATTTTATTTTAATCACCATTTCATAAATTAAATTAAATTTTCATTTTTATTTTCTTAACTTAACTTTTATTTGTAAACCACATTTCACATTTCCAAGTTAATTTATATTTCAAATTTTACTTTTAAACATTCATTTATTTAACCATTTTAATTCATAGAAAAATCAATAACACTTTATAAAATCATTTTAAATTCAAATTTAAATCAAAATATCATATTTTTGCATTATATTCTCTTAAAATTCCAAAAAATATATATAATAACCACGGGTCTGTATAAAATTTCTAACCTAAGTCAAGTGATACGGATAATATATCATTTCAATACGTAATTTACAAAGAAAATCTGGGTTCTATCACTTCAATCCCGCAATCCCAAGTAAATTAAAATAAATAAAAATTGCTCAGGCCTATCATTTCAGTCCATAATGATTTTTTTCTTATTCTAAAGTCCATTCGGGTATGTATCATTTCAATCCATAGTGATTCTATTCTACAGGAAACTTGTAGTGGGAGAACAGAATAAAATAAACAATACAGCAACATATAGAAGTATCAGATGATATGACAGGTTTATAAACAAGGTTAACTTCATATGATTCATATCACAGGTAGGTATAACAAGATATAATATTTTACACATTCACTTGTTATCAATTAACTATTTATATAAGTATAAATGTCATGAGTGAATACTCACCTTTTTAAGCTGGAGTTAGCAAAATAAAACACACGAACGAATTCCAGAAAGCACGACAGCACGACTATAGATTCAAGTGGAGAGAGCCAAGACATAAATCTTATATTTAACAACAACAAAAATCCATATAAATATATAGATTCAATACAAAAATTTGTATTAAAACAAAAGGAAATAGAATTAACAAAAGACTTAACCAAGCTTTTAAACCAAAATTGCTTGATCTATGTGGAAAAAAGGCTCGGCCTCTTCTAATTTTTTTTGCTCGACCATAATGCTTTATAGATGGAAAGGTTCTGGTTTGCATCATATATGCATGGCTAGGTCAAGAATGTGGAAGGGTTTGGGAGTTACAAGTGAAGGAAGGTCAAGAGGCAAGGCTAAAAAGGGGAGTTTTGTGTACATAGGCTCGGCCTATGGTCATAGTTTGGGCTCGGCCAAGTCATCTACAGGTTAGGTTAGAAGTGATAAGTGGTATGGTGGTCACGACAGGTGCTGGTGTTGGTGGCTAGTGGTGATGGCCGTGGGTAGACATGAAGGTGATGGTGGAAAATAGCTCGGCTATGCTTTGTTGCAAAGGGTTTCAATATCTTGTGGTGTTTGCTTCATTGGATGGCCACAGCCAGTCATGGTCAGAGAAGGGGGATGTTAGCCATGTATGGTGAGGGAAGAAGGTGGTGTGGTGGTCGGAGGAGGTGGTGAGGTGTTTAGGCCGAACAAAGCACAAGAGATCAAGCAAAACAATGTAAAATTTCAATAGAAAAATGAATAGAAAAGTAGAAAAAAGAGAAGAAGCTATTACCTAATATATTTTTTGTGACCATGAGAAATGGCAGATGAGAAGTAAATTTTCACGTGAAAATGAGTTAGAGGCGGCTAGGGTTAAGGATGCATGGCTAAAATTTTGGAGAAGTTGTGATAGGAAATCAAAAGGGTGGAAAATATAAAAAGCAAGAAATCAAGTGAAACGTATGCCTATAATTAAAACAAGTAACGTATCTCAATTGATTCGTTTCCTATAAATTAAAGAAAGATGTATATAAAAGAAGCCTTCACAAACCCAATAAATACAAGAAAATTTAATAAATAAATTTTAAAAGATATGCATTTAAGTTAATAACGTATATCTATTTGAAATTTCTTTCCAAGAAATAAATAAGGGATCTAAACACATAACCATTCAATTAATAAATGAATGTCTAAATAAATAAAATAGAAAGATAAGGTAGAGATATATATTATTAAAAAATAAGTAAATAATTTTAGGAAAAATAGAAAATAAATAAAGAAAGTACTTTATTTAATTGGAAATAGAATTAAAATTTGTAAATAAAATACAACCAACATTGGAAAGTTTTAAGTGCACTTATAAAATGTTTTAAAAATAAAATATATATGCATAACATGTCATGTTACACATATATACATAAATTAGAACATGATTTGACAAACAAAATATTGTTTACGTAAATTAAAATAAACAATTTTTGTTAAATAAAACAATTTACACACAATAGAGTAAAAAGCATAACTTTCACAATATTAATTGGATTTCAACGAAACGAAAAGCAGTATTCTTGAAATTTTATTTATTTTCATAATAAAAGATAAAATTAAATAATTCAATTATTTAAATTTAAAATTTAAAAGTCAAAGTTTGACCACATTGACCAAAATTCATATTTTTGGAAAATATTCAATTTATTCATGTTTGGAATTATAGTTCACATACAAATCAAAATTTATATTTAAAGATAACAAAAATATCCATTTTAATAAATAAAATAAAGTTTTTAAATCAGGAAATTCAGTTCAAAATAGTTAAAATATACAATTAAAGCAATCACAAAAATATCGAATTTTTACACCGATGGACTACGCTCGCTGTTCTCCTCACAACGGTATCTTTGATTTGTCGATCCGATGAGGTCGATCAACACAATGATGAACGGCTGTTATTCCATGAATTCCGGACGTACAGAACCCAGATCGAAAAACAGACAGTGGATCTGGATTGTGCTCTTCGAGAGCTTCAAATCGATATATAATTTTATATGGTTTGAAGTGATTTGATTTTGGAGTTGAACTTTGAATTGAAATTGTAATTAGGGATTAGGATTTGTCTGCCATTGAGGAAGAGGAGCAATAGAAATGTTTGTGCGTACAAAAATAAGAAATAGAAAGGCAACTAGGGTTTATAACGATATATATATACATAGGCAAAGCTGAAATTAGAATGGACCGGATTGATTTGGATTTGAAGTTGAACGACAAATGGCTCGAAAAGACCGTTCTGACTCCATAACAAAAATGAGTCAACCCATATATCAAAATAGACATTTTTAAATATTTTAAACGCAATTGGATAGGTTTCAAATCAAAATTCCATCGTATGAAGTTATGCAAAAATCAAGTTATTTCAGATTGATTTCAATTAATTTGCTTTCTACTCGTTTCGAGCTCGGACGATCAAACGACAAGTCTGATCGTTATGAAACTTGAAATTCTACAATAATTCACCGTTACGGATCGATGAAACTGGTTTCGTCGAAATCCGAGTCAGTGGCCAAAAAAGCTATTTTCTAATTGATCAATAAATTAATATTAAATTATTTAAATTAAATTTTCAATTCCAATTCTATAATTAGCAATGTTTATCTTTTTTGATTTCTTGGACAATTTAATTAATTTAAACAAATTTGGATGTCAATTTAAAGTTCATTAATTCATCAATTTCAGTGTTTAATTTCAATTTCATTAAATCTAGAAATTATAAATTAAAATTCCAAAATCCATTTATTAACCTTTAAACCTTGTTATTCAAGTCTTTCACTACAATAAGGGTATAACTAACATTGGTTTATCTCTTAGCACATTAGTGTTTCCCAATTTCGTCTTAATTTCCCATTTTCATATATTTAAGAAATCTAATTACTATCTTTTAAATTCAAATAAATTAATAAATCTCGATTTCAATTCTTTTTATTTTCCCAATTATCATATTGTGAATAAAATTAACATTACTTCCAAATATTAACTTAATTTACATTAACATAATATTTAATTACATTTATTGAAATTTATTTCTAGTTTAAGTTAATAGATTAAATAGTGGGGTAACATACAATAATTGTTACCGTTAGCTTTTAATTACACTTATAAATTATTATTAACAAACTAATGTTACAATTGTTTACATAACACTGTTTTAATCCAATTATCAACAATTATATACTAATCCACCTATTGATTCAATATTACACTTGTTTTCTTATATTCATTTTATAACCAAGTTATACCTTTTAAATTATGTTGTTTAATTGGAATTTCATTCAAGTTCATTAATTGTTAACTTTAATTAACCTTGTTATTTCCATCTTAGTTATTCTTTCATCGTTACCTTACAACTTTTTATTTCTTCCAATATTAAATAACAGGATTCATTAAATTAACAAATTTAATTATCGAAAACTTATGGGTTGTTACAAGACTGCAATATGTTCACGAACCCAGTGTTTCGAACACACATACATATATCAATACACATGTATGCATTGCACAGCAACGATCTAGAGCAAGCTCGAAAGGGCATGTGCACCAGGGCAGTACACAAAAAACTGCGCATATTGAAGCATACATCAGTTCGAATGTCGTAGGTAATTTTGAAATAACAATCTCAAGTACAAAGCACAGTTAAGTTCAAATACAAACATATGTAATCAAGTATATACAAGCTATATGAAGACCAGTAAGTGAACCAGCATGTGTGTGTGTATACAGCTACGAATACGACTACATCAAGTCACGGTTCAAACCAGTAAACACTGTGAAGCCGTGAAGATATAAGGTTCCAACTGACCGAAGTCATATAATATGAGAAATATGAATTAACAAATCAAATTTTCATAAATCAAGTCAGTGACGAAATCAAAATATTTTCACTGGTCGAAGTCAAATGTAACAGCAGTTTCAAACAAAGTCAAATTCTCGTATCATAAATTCAGAAATGGCCGAATTCAACTTGCAGAGGAATAATTCGAACAAGTCAAAATGCCAGCAAAATCAAAGCCGTGGTGACCAAGGCAAAAAGAACAGAACCAAGTCAGGGACGAAAGCTATGTTAAAAAAGCAACGAAATATACAAATTGAAAAGGTCAGAAATCATCAAAAGCATCCATACGAAGATCAGTGGCCAAGAATAAATTCAAATGAATTTATATGAACGATAATTAGGGGAATCGAACCCTATAAGACCCAATGTCATTATTGGCTTGAAATTCATTGGAGTTCAAACAATATCACAGAGCAAAGCATCAATACAGAACTCGAATCAGGTCGAGCATGATCGAAATTGAAAAAGAATATCATGTACCAATTTTAAACCAAGCATATGCGCTCGACAAATCGGAGCAGCCGCAAGCAACGATTAGCAAGCCAAATCAGAACAGTATTCATCACTACAATCGAATGATTTCAAGTGGTGCCTCGATTTAGCAAAGCCCTAAACTTTCTGAAAGAGGAAAGAAGTACAGAACGTAAGCAAGAAGATAGGCCGAAGAAATAAATGAAGAAAAGGGGTAAATAGTTTTATCACTTTAACTACTTTGGTCCGGCTATGATATTTGTTAATTGGGCTTTATTTAAAACTAGGGTTTTATTTTTTAATTATTTTTTAAATTTGTGTTTCTTTTAAACTTTTGTAATTTCCAGTCGTGTGACTAGAGGACGAACTACGGTGACGTAGTTAGAGAATTCGCAACTCAGTGGCCGAGTTGTGGAAAGATTTTGAGCGTAGAGTTAGGTTAGTCGATAGTGGATGTTGCGAGTTTACGTGTGTAAGCGTCTGACTACTTAATTTTTAATAGAAACTTTGGGGGCAGCACGTAGGAAGGGTTTTGCCGAAGTTGAGTAAATCTGTATGTTCTATTTTCTGCTTTTTATATTCTGCGATTATCTATGTTGCTATTATTCTGCTATTATGAGTGCTGCAATTATTTTATATACTTCTGCAGTAAAATTTTATAATTAATAGTATCACCCAACTCACCCCCTTTTTAGGGTGAAATCGATCCTACAGTATTTTTATTTCCTAAGTAATTAAAAGAGGAACAAGATCCTTTATATGTACATAAGGGGGTTATTTATACATGCAAAAAATCCTAATCTCATTTTTAGGGTGTTTCCCAAAATTCCCTTTTGAAAGTGTGGTCAACAAGTAATCACAAGTCTTTAATTAATCAATCATCAAGTATGCATGAAGCTTTAACCTCGACTAAATTGTCCTTTAGCTTCTAAATGTAGATTAAGCAAGTGCGTAGGTGGAGTCCTCCATGAGGCATGGTTTGAATTATTTCTATCCTCATTTCTTTGTATTCATCCTTATGCATGCATATCTTCATGAAAACATCTTCAAATTTCCCTTTAAAAATTCCTATAACAAAAAAAGACAATGTGCAATAAATATTCTCAAATCAAATTATGCATAAAATTATTATTTTACCCCCACATTGATGTATGAATGATGACTTGAAAGCATATTTTAAATTTGGTTTTGACCATATAAAAATACCCAATTATGACATTTATTTAAATGAAAATAGATTAAATATGGATGTAAATACATGCACATTTACGTGCACATCAAATACAAACAAAAATACCTCTCACAATCCAACATTAACTATCTGCAAGGAAGCCAAAATACATATCATATAATCATTAATCAAATTTTCAATCTGAATATATGATTTTATATAGTAGTGAATATATGAAGTAAAATTAGGACATAAATTGGATAAGGTGAATTTGAATGAACCTACCGGATTAGATGATTTACTAATATATATGGCTTAAACCTATTGAAATATATTGGCTTTTAATAATAAAGTGGTAATTTATCAATGCATCTTAATTTAATTAAAAAAAATTACTTTTTAATTCTATCATGGTAGTATTTCCAACATATACATATACATGTTGTGATGATTCAAGTGTTTTTTGGACTTACCCACAAGCCTATATGTAGGCTATGTTGGCAATTAACTAGCCCAAGTGAAGGGTACTAAATTGGGTTTAATAAAATAAAGAAAACGATTCCTATTGGTGGATAAAAATGTAATTTTCTGCTAACACCTTGATGGTAGGTCTATATAAAGAATATAAAACCTTAATAGGATAGGCTCTCTCTACCCACTCATCTAGTTTTCCTCACTATCGGTCAAGAGGGAGAAATACAATATTGGAAAATTATTCACTAGAAATTAATTAATTTTACTATGAATCAATGTATGCTCTACTAATTTACTATGTGATTGTGGAAATCATTTTGTTCAAAAATCTAGCCTATTATGATTTAGCTCTAACATAATATGATTTAGATCTAGCCTATTACGATTTATGCGAAAAAATTAGTTTTTCCCTTTTATTAATCTAAAGATTAAGAATTTATATGTGATATCAGAATTTAGGTTGAGTACTCAATGATTATCCATGAATGATTAATTTTGTTCTCTTTGCTACGGTACATTTTAAATTTATCAAAATATGGTAAATTATTGTATTTTCCTATTGATGTTTTTTCTTTATCATTGTTCATTTTAATTTTTTCAATATTAATATATGATATATATATATATATATACATGAATCAAGCTTTGAAAATTTCCATCGCTCTAATTAATGAATTAATTGTAATGTTTTGAATTATGTTATATACGGTTTCTTGTATGTTTGCTTCCATCTCACATAAAGAAAGTGTACACTGTTTTACTGCTATAACAATTTCGACTTGTACATAATGTTTGGGATTACGGTGTAGTGTTGTAAATTATATATATACATATACATATATATATATATATCTGTGTTTGTGTCTTATGATTATGTTTGTAATACGCATATATATATAGTGTTGTAATGATTTGTCGTAGGACTTTGCTTGTTTAACCATAAAGTGACGTTTTTTTCAATTTAAAGCTAAGTGTTTCTATTTACTTCGATTAAGAACTCAGGATGGTGTAAGTATTCGGAATAAGAATCTTGAAAAATAATAAAATTGACGACAAAATCTTTTAAAGGAATTCGATTATGTTAGAAAGATGCCGATCATGTATCTTTGGAAAGCCACAAGGGCAATACAAAGTTTGAATGGCATACGAAGATAAGCAAAGTTGATAAAGTTAAGGACATTCTTTAGGGGTAATTATGTAATTTGATGATATAACTTCACTCTTATAGTGAATCATGTTCGAAATAGTGTTTTCTTTTGGTTTTTTTCTATTATATATGTTGTGTAACAATCCATAATTTTGTAAATATTTCTAATTAAGTTTTTATTTGAAAACTTTAAATTTTAAATTATTTGATATATAATTTCTGGAATTTTCCTACGTAAGTTTGGAATTTTTTGTAATTTATTTTCTAAATATAATAAAATAGACATTTCTGAAAATTTTATATTTCGGTCAACTCTAGTCAAATTTTGAATTTCAGTTTAAATTTTTAAATGTGAATTTTTAACTTTTAATCTTTTTCTTTGAAGCATAATATAATTCTGATATCTCTTCTGCTTTTTGTTTCGTTAAATTCTGATTTATACCATTTAAATTGGATAAAATACAATGTTTTACACGCAATTATTTTCTGTATTTTATTCTTTATTTTTTTTCTAAGTTCATTTCTCTATTTTTTTTTCTATTTTTTTTACTTTTATTTACTCATTGAATTTTTGATTGACTCATCTTTCATAAATGGCTTGGAGAAATTTAAGAGATATAGGTTACACGCTTTAAATTCTTGCCTTTTTGTTTTCCTAGCATTTACACTCCGTAGCCATTCACTCTTGCCATTCTTGGTCGTGTATTCCTATCTCAATCACGTACAAGAATATTTCTTTCTCATCTCAATGTCCTCATTTTCATTTTCATTTAAGAGTAAAACGCCCTTCAAGGCCGGCCGCCGCCGTGCCCTACTTCACCAATTCCATCAAATCCAAGCACCTTTTACATGGAGTAGCCATATGGATGAACTCCTTAAAGACTCCTCTACGCTGCAGCATCATCGGATCGAGCTATCAACTCAGATCTACCGTTGAATCGAGCAAATGCCTATGAACGGCCGAGGCTGTTTCAATTTTTTTTGGGAAAACGGTGCATCGAATGGGAAAACGAACAGCACCAGAAGATTTTGTTCACTGAGGGCTTCAACGTATAATTTTTCCGGAATTTTCTGTGGAATTTTAATTTTGACTTTTTGTTTTGGACTGAAACTGGATCTAGGGTTTGCAACCATTGGAAACGAGGAGTTGAGGGAAATGAATGCACAAACAAATGAAGATGGATGGAGACTAGGGTTTATAATTGGGTTTATATAGGTAGGTTAGAGATTTGAATAGATGGATCGGATAAACAAATGTGCTAGCGCTAACGCGGCCCAAAAAGCCCGTTTCGACTCCGAAACAAAATTGGGTAAACCCATATATCGAAATAGGTATTTAAAAATAGTCTGAACGCGATGGAAAAAGTTTCGTATTCAAATTCGACCGTATGAAGAAGTTATGCTGAAATCAATATTTCCAAATTGATTTCAATTAAATCGATTTTAAGGCGTTTTGCGTTCGTACGATCAAACGACAAGTCCGATCGCTACGAAACTTAAAACCCTACAATAATTCACTGTTACGGATCCGATGAAACTAGTTCCGTCGAAATCCGAGTCCGTGACAAAAATGGCTATTTTTATATTAATTAAATGAATTTAAAATAAATAAATCAATTAAATCGAATTTTATATTTCAGTTGTAGAATTGACAATTTATCCCCTTTATACTTCTCAATCATTTGCAATTATTTAAACAAAATTTAAACGTCAATTTAGAAGATAAATTTATCAATTGAAATGCCCTATCTTAAATTTCATTATATTCAAAATTACAAATTAAGTTCCCGAAATTTCTATTAAATTAAATAATCAATGTTTATTCCATCTATAAATTTTAAGTAGATGGATTCCATGTTGGGTTCAAAATCTATTATTTTAATATCCTTGAATTTTAGTTTAATCTCTATAAACGTAATATTTAACGTTAATTTCACTTATTTTGCAATACTTTAATTAAACTAAAATATCGCTTTCTATACTTAAATATATACTCCCATATTAATTAAGGTTTCAAAACAATCAATAACATTTCCTTAGTCCAAACCCCTTTTACCAATTATTTTCCTTCAAATAATTCATGTCCCTATAAATACTTACATTTACCTTTATAATTATTTCAACATACCCATTCCAACAATTCTTAACCCTATCTTTACATTTCACACACTTGTAATATTTAATTTCATTTATAACAATTCAATGTTGGCATTTATTCCTATTAATTTATTCAATATTTACTGCCCCCTTATTTCCATTTACAGTTGCGACTTCACTATTCACAGTTATTTTTGTATACTCCTTTCCTATTTAAACCAAATATAACAAATTCCAATTAAATCCAATTTTTACCTTTAAAATAAGTCATAATATTCGAATAACTCTATTAAATTAGAATGTTTCATTTAAGTTTATAAATGATCCACTTGCATTAACATAATTCTTTAAATTTATTCCCATTTACGGTTAATCAATGTTATATTACATCAATAAATTTAATATCTTCCTTTATTTGATAAATAACCTAGAATGCATTTACATTCATTCATTTCATTCCATTCATTTATGGGTATTGCATTAAAATTTAATTTATTAGCTAATACCAACATTATTACCATTCATTACAATTAGATTCCAAATTTTTATTCAATACCCTGAATGAATAACATATATATTAACCAAATCCTTACATTTGTTTTTCTTCATATTTAAAATCAAATCATAACATTTAAATGATTTAATTGAATTGGAATTTCATCCAAGTCATAAATTATTAACTTGCATTAACATGATTGCTTAATTTATTCTGATTACCTTTACACTCTTTTATTGCATTAAATCAAATTAATATTTCATTAGTTTCTCATATTAAATTTTATATCCAGGTAAGAATCCTTTTTCTACTTAATTCATTTGGATTTTATTCCAATTTCTATAAATAGGTCTTAAGTCACCATTTACATAATTTAATTTAGCGTTTATTTCAATATTTGTTTATAATTTAAAGTTTCTACTAAATTAAATTACAAAACTTATAAATTTTAACCAATTTTAAATCCAGTAAATTTACGGGTCGTTACAGTGCGCCAAATGCTATAATATGTAGAAGTTTTACAGTACTCATGACTAAAGTTGCTACCGACTTGTATGGACAATTACCAATATAATCCATTGACTTATGGACAAACCCCACCCAAGAATTAAAGCATTTCTGGTTCACTGTAAAATACTAAAAGATGTTATCATGCTTACAAACATCAAGCAATGACATGAAGAATCTCTATAGGACTGTATGGCAAAATTCCATGTCGCTTCTTCTAAAATCATACTATTGGACTCTCAATGGATTCATATGGCTAATGGCTATAGTCGTTATAGCTGCAAGCATTCCGAACTAGTAGAAGAAATATTCACGAACGTAAATCATGAGTTACTAGAATTTTACTAAAAGGTGAAAATTTTCATTTGCTTGGAAGAATCACATGCCGTCCAAGCTGTCAAGCCCGTCGATGATCAAAAATCCTACACAAACGGATAAAGGAAAGTGTAAATTTAAAGACCGGGAAAATAAAAAACATCCTCGAGATTGGAATAATTATAATGCTTCACTAGTCAAACCTTCCTTAATCCATGCACAATATGGTACCTAAATCCACACAGGACCATTCAATGGTTAAAATATAAAATAAACAAAGCATATCTAGCACAGTTTATAACGATATCTCACAGTGAAAGAAATCAAGTATAACGTAAACAATATACATGTGCAAGACAAAATTATGTATCATACATACATACATGTTTGTATATACGTGTGTGTATGTGTGCGTGTATGTATGTATATATATAAATGAGAGAAAAGGAATCATTACTATGTACATAACACTCCAAACAAGTGGAGTCTAATAAATACATCAAATATCATATACAACGAGTCTCAAATATTTGATAATTTCTTATATGTGCATAAAAAATGCTAAATAGATAATCATATCAATATGTGTCGTTATGGCTCTAAAACCTGCTTCGGCTAGCAAATTCTCTCTCCTGTAATCAAATTACCGAAAGAATATATAAAGAAATAGAAAACATAAAATGACATACATAAAATCTATTGAATGAAAAATATCTCTAAACTACATGAAAACTCATGTGCGTATATTTTGTGATCAATACGCATCCATATGCGGTAATGAAACCATATGTTATATCTTCTCCTCCATAAAATTGGTTAACATATTTCTACTATATTGCAATGCAAAATATGATAAGTACTCAAACTAATAAAACCATAATGACAACCTAATTGTAAAGAAAACACTAAAAGTGGGCCCCTAGTTCCCTAATAATGCCATGACTTGCCAAGTACAACTAATTAATATAATATCAAAACGATAATGAACTAAGGCATCTGCACCACTACTTATGAGCTTATCAAAAATGAATTGATACATCATGTGACTCAATGTCTCCCATTGATTTTCATAAAAGGACAAATGACAAGTAACCTAGGGCCTAAAATCCCTGATTACTCGGATATGACGTCTCTCATTTTCAATTCAACGTTACATGAATGCGCTCGACTGAGATAACACATCATCTCCTATAGTTAATGGTCTAGTAATATTAAGTTCCAAGGTTGAAGCCAAGGAACACAGACACACTCTGCATATAAAACATCATATAGAACCGTATATCAAATGTCCTTAGTCATCTCATTAGGAAACACATCGGTTGATGCTACCAAAATTGTTGAAACACATCTCAAGTATCTAATGTAGCCTTTGTGTCATGCAGCACTATATACATGTTTTTTAAGTTCTATATACTTTACCGGACAACTTCGTCAAATGTCACATGGGTTAAAAAATGTCATATGGCTCACCCTAGTCCGCACATTGTTTGACATCATTGATGTATCTAATGGACTTCCCTACATCACTTGAAGCTTCCTAGGCCTCATCATAAAGCCCATGTCTATGAAATAAAATATTAGATAATAAGTCAAATGGTATGATCAACTAACTGATTTATCCCCTATTCAGTTGACTAGTTGGTTCCCACTAGTCGACTGGACCGTGGCTAAAAAGGCCTATTTGCTTTCTGCCGAAGTTAAACCATTAACCAGACGAATGATCCTCGTGGTCAAACAACTGATCTATTATGGTTTGACATAGGAAAACTTTGGAAGAGATGGGAGAATTTCGGTTCCCCATTTCTTGACTTCTCTGCTTCTCTACTTGCATAACCACTCGTTTTTTACCATCCACTTTAACGCTTAGATCCCTATCACTACAATATTTTACATCGGTATCTAACTATCATATTCATGTCCTTATTGCAAGTTACTCACCTTTTGGATGATGCTGTTTCTTTGTGGAAAATCGGCAAAAAAATTAGGATTTTCAATACCGATCGACAACATAGGTGGAAATTCACTTGAGTATCATATGAACTCAACACATCGTCAACTGAATCTAGTTAAACATGACCAAGATTGATGGTACATACATTATTCGAACCAACATACAAGTGTTTGATGATTTTTCTATCAAACTACAAAATCGTGATAGTACTACAAGTGCACAAAGTACAATAGTAATATGTATGCAAATATAGTTTGAACCACAAAGAAAACAATAAAAATAAGTCTGCTAAATCAAATTAATCTGAAAGATTGAATGGTGATTTTAATAAAGAAATAGAACAGGATATTAAAATTTGGAGGATTGATATTATAAAGGAAATCTATGAATAAATTCACAAACATATTCATCCAAATCGAGATGTTATAATTTCATGATCTCATTTAATAAATAAGTGTTATTAAAGCATATATCTACTTTAATTATGAGAATACATGAGATCAAATCAAGCCACATAAACCATCAAATTTCAATAAACCGATCCACTTATTAAATCTATTGAAAAGGATAATGATATCGGAAATAAAATCTATTTGGGCATGATTTATTTGCATAAAAGATAAAATAAAATAGAGCATCAATTTTCAACTCTGCTTCCAATATGAAACCCAAATTAAATTATTTAGACTAAACTAAAACCTTAATTTATTATTGATTTGAGATAGCCTGTTTATGATAATAAAATATCAAATGACATAGGCTATGAAATACTATCTATAAACATCAATATTTCATGTATATCTAAATCAACATAAAGAAAAAATAAAAGAGATCACATTAGAAGTCACAGTGTTGAGTATGAATCACGAGAGCTTCAAAATCCCTGAATTGAAGGAATTTAGTTACGCATCGTAGATTCCACAACACTTTTTTATTTTCATTACTAAAAAAGGAAAGAAAATTGCTACAGTTAAAAATGTGAAATAACTATTTGCACAAAATAGAAGTCCATAAACTAAATTATAGCATGAAATAGAATAAGATAAATTAAAGTGCATAAAAAAAGAACAAAACATTAAAATTAAAAAAAATATGGAAGATATTATATTCATAATTTTGTGGTCGAACTTTGCATTTAAAATTCTTCAGCTTTCATGCTACATTAGAAAGCAGCATTAAAGCGAATTTGCACATGCTCAAAACCCTAATTCTCTTAGGTAATACTCAAAATTCCCCCAAGGCAGTGTGCCCTCCAAGTATTCATAAATTAATATTTAATTCTCTACCTAAAGTAATTTTATTTAATTAATTTTGTTGCATCTTTAAATGGTCTTATTAAGCTTATCCATGTAGACACGAAGCTTCATTCTTCTCTTTTAGGCTTCAAAGCTAACATTGATTTGTATGAGAATTTTTTCGCACCAAAATCCATGCTCATTCTTCATCTTTATGGTTCCATTTGTCTACCCAAATCCATATATTGACAATATTAAAAAATTTGGACTTAAATGCTTGTAAAAAATAAATAAACTGTGACAACCCGAAAATTTCGATCTCGAAATTTCCAAATAGTTAAGGAAAAGAAGAAGGAGATAGAAGAAGAATAAAACATAAAACACCAAAACATAGATTCTCACATTCGCAACGGATCAAAATATAATATCAAATAAATAGCAGTTATACAAAGGAAAATTTGTATCAGTTAATTACATTTAAGTACATCAGAGTTACATCCATTTATACAACCACTGGACAGTTATAACAACTTGTCCCAGATACGCTACAATAAATCATGGCGGAATACACTCCATACATTCCTACCATCCAACGCGCCTCCTGAGCTCCAGAACGTCCTTACCTGAAAATCTGTAATACTCGGTCTGACCCGAGCATTACATCAAAGTAACACCTCGGTCAGGCTGGAAACCAGCGTGAGTAAACCCATCTAACATGGAATACAAAAGCATACAACTTATATAAACCCAGGGTAACTTGTATCAATTTACAACTTCACAAGTCCTTATAGACATCTCTTATTTCACACATTAATTTCTATGTAACAAAACTTAGATTAAATAGTCCAATTCAATTAAATCATTCTATTTCAGCCTACTAATTCCACATCTAAATTTATAAAGAATCGAAGTGGTTTCGGATATTTGCTAATACCCGACTCCGGTCTCTTCGAATTCAGTACCAACTTGACCCAAGTTATTCAAGTGAAAAACAATTCGACTTTAAATAAAAGATGTCACCTTTTTACACAGCAATTCAACATTGATAGATAACCACATTATCATTTGTCCACCCAAAACATATCTTATCACAAAACATTTCATATCAGAGATATCAATCAATTCAAGGTATTTAATCATCATTCAATCATTCATAAGCAATATGGATCATTTCCAAAATTAATTTAATTTACTTCTAATTAAATTAAATTAAAAATCTTTAATCACTTAGATTTCCTTTACTCAACATTAATTGATTACAAATCAATTAATTAATCATCCTTTAATTAATATTATTAATTGATCATCCTTGATTAATTATTCTTTAATTATATTTAGTAACTAACTCTTAATTAATTACACAAATTAATTAACCTTCACACATTCACACTAATCACATTTATTCTATAATCACTTACATTGCTTAATCATCTCTTTAATTAATTATACTAAGTAATTATTCTCAATTAATTCCCTTAACTATTTTACCTTTAATTACTTTCATCAAGTAATTATCTAGTTAGTTAACATTTAATTATCGATTAATTAATCTTATTTCTTAATTAATTAATTAATTAATTAATTAATCCTTAATTAATTAACTAAACCTTTAAAAATTAATTAATCTTAAATTATTAATTAATTTTAACTTTAACTACCATAATTAAAGTAATCCTTAATCATAAAAACTTAATTATCCTTTCAAGATAAATCATTTTCTTTAATTACCTACTTTAATTAACATATGTTTTAAAACATTTCACCCTTTTTACTTTATACTTAATTATCTTGAAAATAAGTTTTAAGATACTTAAGCCTTCTAAAATATTTTTTTAGAACTTTTAAACATTTTTAACTTAACTCCGAGTTCAACCTGACCCTGACTCGAGACAGACTCAAGTTTTACTCTTCTTCTCTCTCTTTTTTTAAATTTTTTGGTTAAGTTTTAGAATCTGCTACAAGGTTCAACGCACGAATAGTCACTCGAGTATGAATTCGAGAAAAACACCACACCAACCCGAGTTACCCTTCGAGTCATCCCCTTTTCCATTCCACTGACACACAACCCAGCCCTGTGCATATGCACAGACGATCGGCGCCTCTCCGATCATCGCTGAAACCTTCCACACAACGACGACCACCTGAACCTTCGATCCAGACCACCCTGACCTCATCACAAAACCAAAATAAAAATCGAGCTACTACAATCAAACTCGAACTAAACCGATCGTTGGAAATCCTCCTCGTATCGACGCCTTCGACCACCATCATCCAAAAAAATTCGCCTATAGGTTCGCTGAAGACTCACTTCATTTTCCCCCTCACCTTATCAAGTCTGATACTCCGGTGGCGACGCAGCAACCTCATAACCAATCTCGACCAAAACCCAGAGTTAAACCCTACTTCGACCTAGTGCCGACACCACGGTGAACGATAGAGCCCCTACCATTTTTCCCAGACTCACTAACTTCCATGCCACCTTCAGTAGCGATTCCTTCCTTCCCGAACTCATCGATCGTCAGAAAATACCCAAAACACACTTTCTGATAAACCTTGAATATCTCATTCAAAACAAACTTAAAATTTTTGATTTAACTTTTAAAAATCCTAGTTTTCAAAATCGATATGGATTATAAACTTGAATCAGAGAATAGACATATCTGAAATTAATCATATTTTCAAAGTTTTCACTGTTTTTCTTAATTTCCAGACAATATTTAGATCTATTATACTTAATTATATGTTTATAACTTAAACCTTGAAAATCAAAGCATACTTTGTCTAAACATCATAGACTATAAAAGTTTTGAGGAAGAGAATATGATTTTTTTGAAATTATTTTTGAAACAATAAACAAACAGAGGTACTTATGTATATATACAGGCATGCCTACTTAACCTATTTATATTTATAAACATACAAGTATTATTTACATTCATGCAAGTAGCTATCACAACATTAATTCATATACCCATCACATGCAGCAAGTTAGAACAAGTTAAAGCCTTATATAGATTGTTTACTCACAGGTATAAACAGAGAAGCCTGTTTTTGAATGAACCTGGAACTATACTTTTTATATATTTTTTTTAATTTGAATTACACCATTACATCTAAATTTGTTTAATCATAATATGCTAAAAGAAATCAGGAAAAAATTCAAATTTCTTTGAACATATTTAGTCTATCATGATAAATAGAGGTACACATATGTGCACTCAGGCCTGCAAATCAGAGTTTCTATCCATAACCTAACAATCATTATTCCATACATGCACATCAATTTAAAGTTATTTTCATCATCAATTGAGGCATGCACCAATTTTACAAATGATTTTAACTTAAAAGAATTTAAAGTCTACTCGCCTAAAATAACTTGAACAGAAAACAAAGGGAAGGAATTCTGGTCTGGACTTTCTCCATCTAAAACTGAGGCTTGTTTGATTACTTGATGTGTTGATCTAGAATTTGTTTGTTTTGAAAATTTGATTGCTTCAGGTCTGAGTTTATTCTTGATCTTGATCTTGCCTTTGATTACCTTAGTCTTAAGATTTCCAGTTAAAAATTGCTTTGAATTTGTTTATTGGTTTGCATCTTTAGATTTTTGTTTTCTTAGTTTTAAAGGATGAAAATGAAAATAAATAAAAAAGAATTGAAAGAGGATGTATAGATATATTTATAGATTTTAGTTTATGATTTAAAAATAAAAGAAAATGTTAAGAAAATTGTGACACTTGTTGATTGCATCGATTCTTAGGATTACATTTATTAAATTATGTGTTAATATTTCAACACTTGTATTTTGTATGTGTAAATATATCTTTAATTGTTTTATAAATCTTTATATTTTTATTTAGTTAATACTTTCTTTATATAAATAAAACCTTATAAAGAAAATAATATAAGACCAATTATATTCTAAGTAAAATCATATATAATATATTTTTAAATCCAAAATATTTTAAGATATTTATCTATTGAATTTCCAATTCAAATTCAAATTCAATTTAAAATCCAACTTAAAAATCAATCCAAATAAATATATATTAATTTGAACAAACATATTATTAAAATTAAATTCTAACTTTAAAGTCGTACATTTAAACAACTCTTATTAAATTGAAAATAATTAGTCTATTTAAAATTAAATTTATAAAATAACACAAATTAAATAATTATTCTATTTAAAATAAATCTATAATTCGATATTTCTATTAATTAACCCAATTGTTATAGCAATTACAGATGTCCAGAAATCCGGGTTATCACATTCCTCCCCCCTTTGAATCTTTTCGTCCTTGAAAAGAAACGAAGCCAAAGTTTATTAAAATGCTCACAATCAGATAAATTTTCTTTGATCATTTTTAAAGTACTTCGAAAATCTATATAATATTACCAGAATAGCTTTATATATAAAAGTAATTTTTATAACTTATAACTTGACAACAGTCCATTCTTGTTCTTACAAAAATTCGGTCATACGTTGATCAAGCGTAGGACTGAAAATCTATAAGTACTTAGAAGACCCGTTTTCAACATCAAGTGAAAATACTTGGGAAATGATTTTACTCAAAATATAGAAAACATTCTTGAAAATAGAGGAAATGTCTTTTGGTGAGAATGCTTTGGAAATCGTCACCCCCATCCATGGTCGCAGTTACATCCTAGGTTACGTTGCCATTGTAGCAAAAGTCCATGTAACTGTAGGCACTTCACGCCTCTCGATTACGCCATGGAACCCACAACAGATCGCAGTTACATTCCAGGGTTACGTTGCCATCACAACAAATGTCCATGTAACTGTAGGTATCGGCGCCCTCGATTTTCGCTGTCAAAAATGAAACTTCTCCACTCCCACATAGTTCGTGGTCTACCGATGTAAAATCAAAAGCAGACTGTTGGCTCTCAGCGGCACACACGACTTTCTCTATGTCACCATAGGCCGCAGTCTATCAATATAAAATCAAATGTAGACTGTTGGCTCTCAACGGCACACACGACTTTCGCTATGGTCTGCAGTAGATCGCAGTAACATCGAATTACACTGTCGTCACAGCATAACCCAAATGCCTCAGTAGGCATCAACGCCCTCAATTTTCACTACACACTACACAAAATCCTTAGGAACTAGTTTTGTCCGGACTCCTCACAGGATCAACTTTAGAACCCCCCCTTACGGTTCAAGGCAGTGCCAACCTATGACACTCCTGAGAAGTTCATTTCAAGGGAGCGCCTTTTTCCCCAGAGCCATTTTCAAAACACTTTATACTATACACATATAGTATCTTCCAAATCATACACCTAGTATGAATCTCAAATAAATCTCCTTTCTCAAAATCGATTATCCCAGAATCAATAATTCTCAAGCTAGGCTTTCCAAATCCAATATTGATTTTACCCAAAAATCAAAAAGCCTTTTCAAATCCAAAGATTCCAAAAACCTTTTCTCAAAATCA